>KB669803.1:0-95914 GCA_000349105.1 Anopheles epiroticus
ACCACCAAACAAATGTGCCGACTCGCCGAATCGGGGGGGGGGGGAGGGGTGAATAAGAGAGAAAGAGTGAAAGACGACACCACTGGGGAACTGCTTTGAAAGGTGCTTTTACACGGCCCATTGCTACATTACATCGGTTCATAAACTTTTCCACCCATTTCACCCAAATCATTGATGCAATATTTATTAAAAATCAATACACCCACTGCTAAAGCATTCTCGGGGAGAATGGTCCGCGAAGAGGTGGAACAAAAAAAGGCACAAACCTTTCAGTTTATCCTTTCAGGTGAAAGTGGTGACAGCAGCAGCAGTGGAGTGGTACCCGCCCGGTCCATGAAAAACTGTTGCCGAAATCGTACAATAATTAATACTCTGCTTTTTTGCCCGTGTGCCTGGCTCTGTGCTACAAGTATTCTTTAATTTATCAACTGCCAAGGGGTTTCCGGTGTGTGTGTGTGCATATTGGGAGCGGCCACTTGGGAACCATATTTCAAATCACGCTGTGGTTTCTGACACTTGCGGTACATCCTTCCGTCCTCCTGCTCCATCGCAAGGAACCACATGCAGCGTGTTAAATCCCAAACGCTTTTGGCACCAGTTCCGCGTTTTACCTTCTCATTCCCTCACTCTCTCTCTCTCTCTCTCTCTCTCTCTCTCTCTTTCCCTTTCATCTGCTAGGTTCTCTTGTGCCGTCCAAAAAAAATGCTCCACTTTCCGAACCATTTATTACCAGTGTGGTTGAGCTTTTGCCCCGTTGCGTTTGGATTCTCTGTGACCATTTTGGTGGAGGCTGGCCCGACCCCTTGTGTGTTTGTTGTGACATATGGACCCACAACGGGGGGCTGCCCTTTTTCTGTCCGACGGGGAAGGATGAGGCATAAAAGACTTGCGCTACACCTTGGGACTGTCCGCTTGGATGGCCCGGCCTTTTTATCGATAGCCCTCGGTGGATAATAAATGATCTACAATAATTGTTTCATCGTCCAGTCGTGGCTTCCACAGTTGGCGTGGGCGATGCATTTATGCTTCGAGTGTGTCCGTTATGTTCGATATCTTCGCACACGGATCACACGGGGATCAAGGTCTAGGCTCGCTCGGGCAGCTGTCGGCATTTTTGGGTTCCAATGACAATGACAATAGCAATGGTACAGGGTTTCTAAGTCATTTTGCTGTGTGTTTGAAATTTTTTTGCTGTCCTCATGCTTTATTGTTATTAATGTCTTCTAATATGATTTCTGGCAAGTCAGCATCCAAACTATTTTATTTTGCAAAAACTATGTGTAAAAGAAATCCAAAGATGTGTATATACAAGAAATGCATGTCAAGCTATGAAGTAACGCTCAAATCATTTCAAAATTTTAATTAAAAAATAAATGGTAACTGGTAACTTCTAAACTAAGCATATGCATATAATTATGATAAGCTCTGTATACTTCAGACGTATAGAAGAAGTATAGAAAAAGAAGAAGAAGTAACGGCTGGGCTAATTTTTTTTATTGCTTAATTGTGAATAGATAATTTTGTATAAAAATTCAAATTATTTATCCAGTTATTTTGTTATTGCCTACCAAGGAAAAATATTAATTGATTATAATATAATGAAGTATGAAGTTATAATATTATGAAATAATAATGAAGTAATGAAGTTATCATAATATGAAATAATTGTGTAAATGTTTTAGACCATACTTTTTCGGTGTACGTTAAAATGAAAAATTAGCTAAATATTACGATTACTGCGTGTTGCGTTTCAACGTTAGTTTTGAGCGCTTCCGCTAGCTGTCAGCAGGAGGCGCTAGTGCAAATAATATTTAGCTAGCATATTATATACTGTGTCCCTTAGCTTTTTGGGAGATAGTATAGAAACGCAACGATACTAAAATGAATTTTTCTTCTTTCGAGTTTATGTGCCAAAAATCATTTAGCATGGGTAAAAACTGTTGCACATAATGGGTTGGTAAACCCTGTACCTACAACTTAGAACAGTAGATGAAAGCAAACACATTGCCCTTTTCGAGAAGAAATTGAAAAATTGCGCCTTCTTACACTCATGCTTGCTCCGGAAAGGAAACCACCGGTAGTTTGCGCCCTCAGAAGATACGGTAATCGATACGTTTTGTGAGTTTTGCAAGCTTCAAATCTAATATCTCTCACAGGGCCAAATCTAATATCTTTCCTACCCGTGCTGATTATGATTGATTACAGCAATTAGCACACGTAAACGTAGACAGCATAAGGGAAAGGTAGAGGGCGCACAGAGCAGTCATCATATGCGGAAGAAATAGATCTTCAGCCAAAAAACAAGTCTTCTCCGGTCGTTAGCTTTCATTTTTCACCTGTCACATTCGATGGACGCCGTTCCGTTTTTTTTTTTGTTTACTGTCTTTGTGTTGGATTTTATCGCATTTTTTTATCTGATTCCATCAGAACTTTTAGGTTCATTAACCACATAAAGTGAATGTACTGACTGCTAAAGATACTTCCATTAAAATCTCTTGGAAGAAGTCTGTGTTAATGAGCTCTCGGTTTTTAGAAACAAAAAGCCATTTCATTACTTGCGCCCAGTTAGAAACGTACGTAAAAATAATGTAAATTGTGCGTTAATGCTGACTTTTATTACTCGGTTTAATGTAACACGAGAAGATATTCTTTCCCTGCCTGCCAGCCCTCAAAACCTCAGTAGTTTGTAATTAGACTTGCCCAGCGAAACTCCCAGCCAGACGCACAACAAAAACATAACAAAACTTAGAACCCATCTACCCTTTGCGCTAGTCGATAATTACCATTTTTGTATTTTCTGTCGGCTTCATTAATCATGTCATCAGAAAGACATGGCGGCATAGATCATGTAGGCCTGTGCGGCAGTATGGGAAAAGGCCCGAAAAGCACGAGAACCACAGCGTGCTGCTAAGCGGACGTATTTAGTCACTTTTGGGAGACTGTGCTGGACCATTGCTCATAACCAGACGTAACCAAATGAGCGCACAAATCCGTTTTGCGTAGATGTTTCTGCTTCCCTTCTACCGGCGATTAGCAATTATAGGTGTAGCGGAACAATGTGTGGTTGCGCCCGGGTGGGGCCCTCTTGCCATTTGCAAACCACTTAACCCGTGTAAAAAGGGGGCAGAAGAAGTCTAAAAATTCACAATATCTCCTCACCTTCCCAGCTGGCTCGTGATTGCCTGCTGGAAAGAAATGAATCGCGATGCAATTATCGTTAATAATCTTTCATCCCGAGCACTATTTATCTTTTGCCTGTGCCTCTTTTTTTTTTGGTTCTCCCACCTCCTTCACGCGCTCCGCTTGGAGGCACTGAAAAGAGACAGCGAAAACTGTGATTCAGATTATATTCAGCTCGAGGCCCCTTTTTTGTGCACCAGGCCAAACCAGGAAAGGGAAGAGAAGGAGGACGAGTTGTCAAAGCAAAAATTGAACATTTATAATGAAAAAAGTTAAATGGCAGAATGAAAAGTCGCCGCCACGACATTCCCGGTGGGTGATGGATCGGGGCTGTGGAGTGAGTGGCGATGGAAAGTGAGATCCGGTACGATGGGACGGGCGCGGATTCGATTTGGCCGTTGACGGTTGTTTTTTTCTGCTACGGTTTTAGCCATTTGCGAATCGATTTCCGTTGGCGCACTGGTTTGAGGGGTGGCACGAGAACAAAAAAACAAATACGGTCGCAGTGAAATCAATGCCTAAAATCGGTCGATTTATCGTCCGTTCTTTGCAAGGGGGTGGAAAAAAGCAGAAACGATCACCACCACCCACACCGTTTCAATTTAATAAAGAACGCTGCAAGATTGAGTATCAAATATGGTCATCTCACGACTTTTTCTGTTTTCCTATCTGTGTGTGTGTGCCCTCGATTACGATAAGCTTCCGCTTCTTCTGAGCGCTTTTATTTTTTCTCTCTCCTTATAATGAGCCTCCACCTAAGCCGAATGTCAAGGTACTAAATGGGGCCAATAAGCGGCGCTGGTAATTCGAGCAGATTTTTAATTTCCCAATCTTCCACGCCCAACAACGGCATCGACCAGTGGACGGTTATTAAAACACACGATCGAAGCGTTGTTGCCTCGCAATAATGGTTACCCCGGGAGAGAGATACGCCGTGGACGAAAGAAATGAAAATCGAAACGTCAATGGGCAAAAACATAATCAATAAAACCAAATCTCAATCGGATACAGAAGCGTTGCCTCTGCCCTGCAAAACGATTCGTGGTCCGGCCAAGGCGATTGAGTTTGAGGGAGGTGTACCTGCCCTGCTTCGTAATTAGTTTTTTTTTGATAAACGTTAACTGTTGACCTTTTTCTTCTGCTCGATCGCCACAATTTGCTCCGGCCCCATTTTAGTTCGTTTGATGTGCATGAATTCGACTGAAACCGATCAATCATTAAATGTTGATGTTTTATGTTTTATTTCTTTCTAGGTGAGTGATTTCGTGATGTGATGTTTGGATGCAGCGGTCGCGGGAAGCGGATAGAAGAGCGTAACGTTCTCGTAAGTGGACAGTTTGGTGGAATTTCAATAGAAGGTTGGAGGTATATTTTTATGTGGAAAACGTTCAACTGCTGCACCGTAAAAGAGCAATCTCGCAGTATGGTTGGATTATTATTTGAGACAGTCAAATATTAACGCTGCGAGTCAATGGAATGGTATTGAAATGGTTTGTGGTGATGCATTGCAAGTATCATTTTATGGAACTACTGTTGACATAAACAAATGGCTCAATTTAAGTTCGGAGAAGCAATCGAAAAGATCATTAAAACACTGATCAGAAATTACCATATAACATAGCAACGGTAAAGAGACCTGTAACAAGAATCAATGTAAAAGCCAAAGTGAGAAAAGTTCTGGATAAATGGAAACATATAAATGTATTTAAGTAACGTTGCTCTCCAAAGTGCACGAGTTTTACTTTGAATGTTTCTAATGTCAACTCTCTTCCAACTATCTGCCAGTTCCTAGAATTCTACATTATCCAGGGTTCACTGGATCTTATAATCAAATTTTGAGATGATAAACGACGCATTGTGAGAGTTTTAATTATTGACAAATGTGTAATTAGAGGTCCTTAGATGAAAACCCTGACAGTCATTTGGATAATGCTTATCTCTAATGTTTGGTGTTAGGACATCATAAAAGTTAATGTCTGAAATTCTTGTGAACCCTTGCAGTGGATGCCTTCGTCTTAACCGAAACCTTAAATTCTGACATTGTTTTTGTTTTCTGGCCATTACAACCGATATTCCTGCCTGAGAGCCTTATTAGACAACATTAAAGGCTTTCTGTGATTTTTGGTACTTTCTACAACAGGCTAGTCACACCTGATGATGATACATAATCCGAAGAAGGAAATCGATCTCTTCCATTTTACCATCGAACCACCCAAATCCCAAATTCGGACTTTAAACCGTTAGAAAATTGTTGACGTAAATTCCAAAAACATTTACAGTTAATAGTCTAAAATGGCTTATGGATTTAAGGAAAAAAAACGATAGAACTTCTAAATGTCTAGATTTTTTATTCAGTAGAGACGGCCAGGCCGTATTGCTTTAAATGTCTAGATATAACACATACAATAGTCAAGATGCAATTGTATTTTAATTATGCGAACACAATAAATCGGTTTAGATCCGATAACAAAATCAAACCTCAATCAGAATATTTGTGGAACTTACAGAAAATTGCTGGTAGATGTATCCCTTTGATGTCTGAAGCTCATTTCCTTACGAGCATCTTCAACTGCACCAGAGATCAGAGTTTTCTGGAACAGTTCATTTTTCAAACACCTTCAGAAGATTGCAACCATTTGATAGCATCCTTTAGATGCTAGTGCATATTCTGTAATTGACTTATCTTCTTACAACCCTTCTATTTCAAACCCAAACAAACAACAGTCATTCAAATTCGGCCGAGACCAGTGTCAATAACCATTTTACTACGCTGTGAACTACTCCTACACCGCCAAGTGTATTGCTCTACTCTAACGGCAAACAGTTTCGAAAAAACTGCACTACATTCCCACCCTGTACTTCGGCTGCTTCGTAGACATAGCACATCCATTTCAAGCACCGTCAGTTTGTAACGACAGGGGCCATACTTGCGCCGTATGGTGACGATTGAAACGGCTAAACGTTGTGAGATGAAAAAGTGCTTTTGGCAAGATTGGTTCCAGATGGCCCTCGCTCTCTACCCTCGGCGGTGTCAGTGCGTGGGTCCCGCGTCGACGACGATCGATTGCAGGCACAGGCCCTGATCCAAGATGCCGCACCGCGCTTAAAAAAGACGTAAAGGAAAGGTTCGGTAAAATCAAACGTACCGCCGTAATAGTGAAGCAGCCGTGTGTTTATGGTTGGAATGCGTTTTTCTCCCACCACTGAAGCAGCTGGGTGCTAGTAATAAGTCCCAATGTGATTCGGATCGCGAGGTACGGTGGGGTAAGGAATGGTTCGTAAAATTTTCCCGCAACTGCCTGCGTATGCGTTTCGGGCGCTTGGTTAGGTTTTCCCGGACAGACCTCGCACACACCATCAGCGGATCGTCCATCATCTCTCTAGCGCTTGCTGGAGCTACTTCCAGACGCCCGGAGACGTGCTGAGTGTTATTGATTGTTATGAGCATTTTCACCATCCCCCTCCACTCCCGCTGCTGCACACTGCACGCACGTGCGTTTGCCCTCCTTAGCGCACCGGCAAATTTTGGTAGCTTTTCCTCCCATTCGGCTGTGTGCGGTGTTCATTCATGGAAATGGATCGTAAATAAAATGGTTCGGATATTATAGGATCCACGCACACACACACACACAGCGAGAGCGGTTTAGGGCCAAGGGAGGGTTGCATATCAAGGGGTGTTTGGTAAAATCCACTCGTGCGAATGATAACAAACGAAGATGAATGACATGGCCCCAGCACTCTCTAGTGGGTTGAGGTTACGATCGCAACATGCCGAGCAGTAGCAGCAGGTCTCTTGCATGGTTCTTGCTGTTTTGGTTTTTGTTTTGGGGCGAGATGATTGCGAATGGATGGAGGGATGGAGGGCAGCAGGCAGCATTGTGTTTTTGCGCTCTTAACCGGTTGCGAAGTGATTGATTTTGCAGCGCGAGCGAAAAATGGATGGCGATGGCCAAGGTTAAGAGAGGTTCCTAGTCATAAACTTACCGTTCCCGGTCTCGCTTAATCATAGCCGTGAACGGGAGGGAAGCTATAAGCTAATGTACGGGAGTCGTAAAAACATAGAAAAATACATGAGTGTAAGTGTATGAAAAACTTATTCTAGGTTAGGCAAAAAGTCTGCATACATTTTATGCTAGGCATGCTAACACGTTCAGATCGTATTGCAGATTAAAAATGAGGGATAAGATTTGATTGACTTACAACTTCTTATCACATCCTCATAGTTTGTAAAAAAATATTATGTCAGAGTCATTGATCATAAAACTTAAATGACAGATCTCCATACCCAGCAATTTGACGCATAGTTCTATACTTGAATCTGTGTAGCTCTGCAACTCAACGATACAAAATAAACCTGAATTGCTTTCTATTTTACGATTCCTTAAAAAATATTGGATTGATTTATAATAATATAAATAAAATGTCAAAATGTCCCACAATGTTTGACAAGTGTTTGCGGTTTTTTTTAATTATAAATTTTAAATTTATAATTTATAACCAGCTAGTTTTATCAATTGGTAAAGTTTAAATGGCGAATTTATTAAATATTTAATTTTAATCAGTATACTCACATTCTTCAGTATACTCACAAATTCTTTCCAAATTTTTCTATTCTCACTCTTGGTTCTTCCAAGAATTGCTGACAGAACGTAGCATTGTTAACAAATTTCCTTGTATTAAACAATTTTACATATTATCTAAAAATATTGCTTGGTGCTTTCTAACAATTTCTCACCAATCTGTTTCGCAATCAATCAATCGTTTTCGATAGACAGACAGCGTTTTAACTTTGTATCAGAATATCAATATAATTTCGGTGAATGCATCAATTTTCCTAGTGAAGGTATTTTTTTGCCTTGACAATAGTACATTTGAGTACATACATTGAGCTGATTACAATGTTAATGCTGAAGGCCATAACTAAAAGCAGCTGAAAAAGTATTACCCACTAATTCAAATCCGATGCTCGCCGCAAGTAATGCTTCCATTGTTGCATTTTACAAAAGTATGCAATCCTCGCCAAAATCAACCAAAAAGCAACAATACAACCCAAGCTCGTCGGTTTATATTTTTTGTTCTCCAAATAGACACACACAGTCATAAATTGAACACTGGCATAAAATATCCAGCGCGCCGACACATACGCCGAACAAAAGCGCCCACCATACAAACAAAAGGGAAAACATAAAAATACGACCTATTCTCGGCTCTTGGGGCTGGCTTGGGGAAAGGGATTTATCTTCATAATCCTATGTTCTGGAACTAAAATGCGTGAAAAATTCGAATGGCTATGATATTCCATGGTGGGCCCCCCCCCTCCGCACTCTCGTTTTGGTTGGCGCGGTGTCTACCTACCTAAAATGAACTACGAGAATGTCCCGAGAATGGCGTGCGCGGCACACTGCTTATGCCTGCAATGCCCTGGAATGCTCCGGCCTTTTGTGCACCCGTCTTGTGCGTCCTCGATGCAAGAGGATTTCCGGTGATGCTGCTGCTGCTACTGCTGCTGCCGGTGGCGCTCTGGTGTACAGATTGTGTTGTCCCAGGAGCGAGGGTGGTGTGTGGGAGGCAAGGCAAAGGAGCCGACGGTGCCGTGACGATGTTTCGCCTGACTTGCTGCTGGCTCATAATTTTTGAGCGAGCACAAAATCGTAGATGCATGAGTGCGCACCACAAAATGCTGATTTATTCTAGCGTAATCCACCGAGCCGCCGTCGGCGAAAATCTGTTCCCTAGACAAAAGGGGGAGATCCTAACAAGGGAGAGCGATGGGGAGCGGTTTTGGGGAGATCCTTGGGGACATACGAGGTGAAATCCTGCGGGATGATTTGTACAGACATCGACGTTTAATACATTCACATTTATGGAATCGTAAATTTCACCTCTCCCCAGCGCGTCAGGCTGTGCTGCATCACTCCCTGGACTAATTCACCCTTCCCTAAACTCCCCGAAGCAGTTCATCTACTGCAAAAGTCAGAACAGCGAACGCTCTGTTTGTTTTAATCTCATTTTCACGTGCGTTTTTGTGCTCCATCAAAAAATGAAATCCATTTCTACCGAGTAAACCTAACCTCTCCTAAAGCCTGTTGATGGAGGATATGAGAGAGAGTGTGAGATTTTGAAACATTTTATCCGAAGCCACTCTGCTGCTGGTGGTACACGTGCTAACCAGCGTTCTATGCGTTCCTAACCCAGCTCCGGGGGCAATTTGGCCATCAGCCACCGCGAATCCTGGATGAGGTTTTTGTTTTGTTCGTGCTCCGTGTTTTGCAAATCCAGAAGCTGGGGAAGGTCGTATGTGCTGATTGGCGCAATGAATCATTCAAACACGTGCCTCTCGGTATCCAACCCCCTTTCTGGAAATACTAGAAATGCGCGGATTGCTGATATGGATGTGTAGTTCCTTTTCTGCTTCTGGTTCCTTCGTCCCGCCGGAGGCATCCTGGAGCATTGCGCACGATCCTTTAATGCACTACCGCGTTCTAGTGATGCTTACCAGACTGTGGCATTCGGAGGGCTTTTTTTGTGTCCCTGTGTGTGACTTCCGCATGGCAGGAATGTAAGGGAATTTCCTGGATGTGTTTGTTTGGTTGGATATTCGCTTCCAGCACGAGAAACGAAAGCCACATCCTACCACAAGGTTCGTTGAAAAAATCTCCACACCTGGAACACATCATTACTACTTTTGAAAGGGATTACAGTGGTGATATTGCAGAATTTGCTTCAAAATCTCACCGTTTTTTCCATCAATTAATCTCCACTGAAGTGAAAACTGCTGAGCTTTGGAACTTCCAGCACATACGGTTTGTGACTATTTGTTCGCAATCAGCGAAAGATCTCGCACACTCACACAGCGCATTGTTTTGTGCGCAAAGTTTTGTTTGGTTGAGAGTTGAAATTACAGCATTTCTTGAATTTTAATGAGCGCACCACCTTTTCCAGAACCTTTTTTGCTTCGAGAACCGTTTTGCAGCAAGAGAGAAGGAGTTATAACGCCACCGTCGGGGAAGGGAAAACGATTTAATGTCCCCCGTACCTCGTTAGTGGAGTAATTAATTGTGAACCGGTTTTGAGAGAGGGGAAGGACATTTGATTTTAGCTGATCGTCGTCACTGTCGGCGGTTGCAAACTGGAAGTCTTTTTTCCGAAAATCTTCAAACAAGTCCTACAGCACAGGCGTTTTGCTTTCGACGCTATCTTCAACTCGAACGAAGTACACTTTATACTTCCCGTCAGTACTGCGAAGATGGTTCTGTGAAGCGAAAAAAAAAAATCGTGAAGTAGAAAGAAAGATTGAGCCTCACGCTGGTAAAAGTTTTAAACTTCATTAACCTCCGCCCAACCATTGCATTGAGCAAAAGGGGCTTACCAGTTTTTACTCCATGTACTTATTTCCCCAAGAAGCATTGGTAGCTGGCTGGCTGATGGCTAGCGTACGCTAGGATGTGGCAGAAGAATTTTCTCAAGTTTTTTTTCGCCTACTCTTTGCCTTTTTTTTCACTGTCTTTCGCGCCCAACTTACGACATGATTATCACCACTCTCCGTTTTTTCTGTGCCTTCACTCTCTTAACTGCAGCTAGAATTCCTTAACTTTTGCCAGCACGAAACTCAAGCGTTCTTTTGGTCTGCATCATTGGTTTGTTCCAAGTTTTGCATGTGATGCATCTCTTAAAAACTCTCCTCCGTAGAGCATCCTCAAATATGACCTCATATTTGGAGTGATTTGCTTTTATTCCTCAGAAGAAAAAAAAAAACTTTATACCTGCTCTGTAGGAACTGTCAGTCGGGAAGAGCCGGGACTTCACTTTATTCCTTCCGCTTGCGACGACTTGGCAAAACCTCCATTCGCCGGCGGTCGTTAAAACTTGAGTGTTAATGATGCTGAAACGCAAAACCTCTCCCGTGCACACGGGGTAATTAGAAGTAATGAGAGAGGCCCCGACACATGATGGATCGTTCGGTTTGGTACCGTGCGAGTTGGTGTGCTTGGGAAAGTGGATAAGCGCAAAAAAGCCGAAACCAAAGGGTAAAGATGATATATTTCCCTATGAATGGAGGATTTATTTATGACAAATTTTTAACTCAGAAATCATCCAACCAACCGAAACGAGACGGAAAGGCGGATAGATGCAACGTCTGCTTCTCCCGGGAAGCGTACCCAAGAAACATTACCTAGCTAGTTTATTATTGAAAAATATTTTACTGTAGTGTCATTAGACGTGTATTAAGCTACAAGGCTTAAGAATTTTCACTTCTTATAGAAATGCTGCTTGGTTAAATAATATGAATTTTAATAAAATCCTTTAGACAGTTTAATCGGATTTTGCTCTCGTCAATCTGATTCTTTCCTTCTCTTGTGGTGACAACTGTCACTCAACGATTGTACACAAGAAGCATAAGTAAAGAATTCATGTTTTCATTGATTTTTCACACCATATACATATTTTGAAAATCTTAAAAAATGGCTGTAGAAATAGTCAAGAAATGTGGATAATATTTTTGGTTAATATTTGGTTCTTTGTCTCATCTTAGGCATTCTCTGTGCTTGTATTCAACATGCATTTAAATAATTAGTGCACGAAGATGTTCTGAGAAAATCCTAGGATTTGGTCCAAAAAGAGCTTAAAAATATCTAGCTAGCTAAAAAATAAAAAGAGCTAGCTTTAAAATTATCATTAAAACATTACTATCTTAAGTTTTTGTCTGTTTGGAACAGCATAAAGAACTTGAGCCAATGAATCCATTTTTGTTGATCTAGAAACGGATATTAATAAATTCATTCTATTTGGCTTTTTAGAGCTAAAAGAGCAAAAACTAAAAACCTTCGAGGAAATCTCAATTGAGTGGTATTAACGACACTGTTAAAACTACAACCGGTCGCAACATGTTACTTGGGGGTTCAGGATCTACGAAAAAAAAGCAAAAAACTTACTTCCAGCGAAACGTTTCCAAGTTCATCCTTACCTCACTGGCTGTCATACAAAAAGAATCGCGGAAGAAAAAAAAGTTCGTCGGTTTCTTCCGGCGGCGAAAATCCGATAAAAAGTTACGCCACGTCAGCTGCAATAAAGTTGGGCAAGCTTGAGTAAAAATTGTCAGAGATTAAAACAAGAGGATTAATTATGTTCCAAGCAGAGCATGGGGTGGGAAAACACACACACACACACAAATCTCCCACACGTCTGCAGCAAAAATGCGCTATAAAAAGTAAAACACCCACGATAGAGGTAGCGGGCTATATTTAAGGCAACAAACTTTGGACGACCCAGTACTTGGACGAACTCTTGCACGGATCGGTAAAAGTTGGGTTAGGTTCTTGCCTACCTCCGCCTCCTGTCGAGCAAAAACACTATTGCACTTTCGTGTCATTAATCCTGCATCTCACATGCATGCAGCGTGTGGTGTTACCGCGTAGAAGTCTTCCAGCTCCAGGTTGTTTTCGGGATGACTCTTTTGTTTTTCAGGTGTTGGAGCTATTGAAAGATTTAAAAATAAGTACCCGAGAATGAGGCGGGTCAGACAACAAAGCCTGCTTGTGCTTCTTTTTCCCTGTCTACTATTATTTTTTTGTAGCATCACCAGCTGGACAACGACGGGGCACAAGCATGTAAGCATGTCCCCTTCCCGACTTTAGAAGTTGTGCCCCGGGGCACGGCAAGGCCCGGTACGGTATCATCATTATCGTCAGCCTTGTGATACAGTGTGCACACGGCGAAGTGAGGTTAGGTCGTACGCCGTTGCACACTGTGCCGTGCTGCCGTGATGCGGTTTTCATGCAACTTTGAATGCCTGCTCGTGTCCTGGACGTTCGTTGACTGAACAATCCCCGACCGTGGAGCGTCTGGCTGGTTGTGTGTGCTTGGGAAAAACTGGGGAGCCATATGCGCACTTCGCCTTCCACGAACGTTCGGGGGCGATTTGAAACAATAAAAAAGGTCTTTTTGGACGATACTGTGGCCAGCAGCAGAAGCAGAAGCTCTCCCTGCTTTGCCTTATTGCATTCTTCTCCGATCAGTGTCTGTCCAGCGTTGCCGTGCTTTCGCTCGTTCTCTGGGCTGCAAATTTCATGTGAACGTGTTGCAACATCGATGTCGGTGTCGGACCAAAGTCCTGTTTTTTTCCCTTGCCCTTGTTTTCTGGACGGTACGGTCTCATGCATTCGATCCGTATCCTTGCCTTTGGAAAAAGGTCAGCTCTGGGGTGCTGCTATCGTGGCGAGAGATTTTTTTTGTTGTGTCCCTCCCGCGCAACCCCATGGAAACAACGAACAACACGGTAGGCGCTTATCGTCAGTAAACACGAAACGGGAATTGCATTGAAAATGGTGTGTAAATTTGATTCTGCATAGTGCGCGCGTCCCCGGACAATCTCTGTCTGTGCCGGACGAGCATGTTAGGCCCGCTTCGTGCCGCGTCACGGTGGAGGTTCGTTTGTTGCTGCTCCTAAAGAGCATAATGCACGCAAACGCGCAAGGTACGACGCGTGTTCTGCCTTACTTTATGTACTCCCAAGGACACGCGGTGTATCATGTTCTTTGGCTGTTGTGCGTGTCCTCTGCCTCTGCACCGTTCTCTGACTTCTGCAGGGTCGGTTTTGAATATTTGCTTTAATTCTGCTTTCTGGTTTTGCAGTTTTTTTACCATACTGCATGCGCTCTAGGGAAAGGCAGAGGTCCTTGGCGGGAAGTTAATTCACCAAAGTGAGCACAGCGTGGCGAGATGCCCTACCGCGTGGCAAACAGGAGACTCGCAGCGAAAGTGACTTCGTTTGCAGGGCGAATAATGTTTAATGAATTATTAAAAACCCTCGAAAGCTATCGCGTACAAGGTACAGGTGGGGGTGCTTTGTGCTCCCACAAAGCGATCAAGGAACGATGCGAGAGTGTTGAGGTTTCGGTGCGAAAAAAAAGGCATGGAACGGGAATGCAGCCCAAATCTTCCCAAAAGTGGCGAACGTGTTCCCTCCTTAAACACGTAATTTACTTACATTTTCAGCCCTCCACTGTTGGGAGGGCATCAATTTTTAAAAGCACTTTCTATCCAAGTACACGGCACTCTCAAAGTGCTCGGGAACGTCGTATGCTGGGTGTGTGTTTGTAGGGAGAGTTTATTTAAAACTCACCTTTTGCTTTGTGTTGGCATGGAGGAGATGTCTTCATGTAGGCTGTGTTCTGCCTTGTGCTTGGTGGAGCTGGGAAATACATTTTAAAGGAGGATCATAAAATTGTGTGATAAATGTATGGTAAGCAATTTTGGGGTTCTGGTGAAAGGAATTACGAAGCATTCTGATAGTTTATTTAAGGCTTTGTTTATGGCTTTACAATGGAGGCCGGATACATGTTTGTTGTGGTTCAGTTTATAAAAAGATTTATTGTTTGCCAAACTATAACATTATGACTACGAAAACCCATTCCAGTTTTTTCGTTTGATAAGACAAAAATCATCAAATAAGACAAAGTGACGCTTTAGACTACTGGTCATCAACTAAACTAAACTACTAAAGCTTCATAAACCAGAGCTTAAAGCACCTATTGATTTAGAAATTCAATGTATGCTACTATGTTTTTTGGATATACTTAAATTGTTTTCTGTTAACTGGAAAATATCAGAATTCAATGCCAACAAAATCCCCGTTTTGTTGAACCGAGCTAAATTGAAATTTAAAAGCTCCCTCTTCATCCCACTATCGCCTCTTTTTTATCGTCCTGTTCTTGCTGCGATTTTAATTTTTCATTTCAAATCAATGATGCAAACATTCGCTTCCAACCGGTAGCTTTCAATGCACCCGAAACGAGATTGTCTCTTTAGCAGACAGTGGCTCCGGACCGTAAAAGAAATAAAGGGTGAGACAAGCTGCTCAGCCGAATGCACAATCTTGATTTGCGGTCTGGCCTGAACGGTTCTGACTACAAATTGAGACTTTCGAAAATTTATGACCCCGAAAGTCCGGCACCGAAGTCCGGACTGATCACCGCCGTCTTGCATCGATCCGCCATTAGTCTTGGCTGCCGCCGCTTCGTTGTTGATGTGGGTGGGTGCTGCAATCCACAAGGGTTGAATGCAAGCGCAAACAACACGAACACCGGCGACGGTTGGCCGGTTAGCGGAAGAACACACCAGCATTAAAGTTTCATCGGTCGTCGTGTTGCGGTGTTGGCGGAGGAACTGGCGGAAAGAAAGTCAAACAAACAACACTATAAACAGAAGATACAACCGCAAAAGAATACGATCGGGTTTTGGAGGTGTCCAGCGTGTCTTTGGCTCTTGCTACAGACTGTACAGTACAGGATACGACGGGTCGCGACCATAAGCGCGCGAGTTCGAGATAAGACAAAATGACGGACAGTGTGACGTGGTCGTCGTAAGCTTTGTCTTTGTTGAAAAAAAAAAACTCCAAAATTCAGCATCTTGGAGCGAGCCAGTGGCATCTAGAAGCGGGTTAGGAGTTCCCGGGACGCGGGGTTGCTGTAAAGCTCTCGTGGACAAGACCACCCGGGAAGACGGCTATTACTCATACTGTTGACATTTTAATCCTCTCGCCTTCTTACCGGGTCGCTGGTGACGGATATCCTCGGTTGAAGGTGGTGATGGTGTCATCACCGTCAGTCTGCGGGCTGTTTCATTCTCGCTCACTGAAGCTGCAACACTGCTTGGGCGTACCAAACCGGGTGTGACTTTGATGAATGGCTCCGTGTCAGGAAAAGTTTGTCTCAGTCGTGCTTCTTCAACAAAATTTTTGATGGGCCCTCGTCCAAGGTACTCAACCACCGGTTGACAGTGTGCTTCAGTGTATGGCACCTTTCCGAAAATGGGAAAGTCGTCGGGATGGGATGCAAAACCGGGATGTGAGCAAGCAGCGTAATGGCGTTTTCTCGGTCCAGAGAGCTTTAGGGCAATTTTCCCCAAATCGAAAGAAAAGCAAATCGTCCTCGTCGTCGTTGCCTAACACACTCAACTTAGTTGTTGCCATTACGATTTGTTTCCCCTAAAGTTGAAACATGATTTTACGCGTGAAGCCCCTTTCTTCCTGTTAGGATGAATGTCAACGGGCCATGAATGTGGGCAAGAACGCAAGAGGTACTTTAGAATTGATCCTAGAAGCACCCGGAAGCGTCACTGGAGAGAGCCGAGTGTGAATGTTGTTTGTGTCTCGCATCAAACTTTCGGCACAAGGTAGAGCAAGTACGGCAGCAAGGGCATTGGAAATACCTCTAAAGCCCCTATAGCATCGAAAACACATCAATCATCGGCAAAAGTTGAGCCTCTTCCGAGGTTGCGCCTCAACGGACACGTGGAAGGCTTTTTCGCCGTTGCAACACTGTTGGACGACGTACGCTCAGAGCGGGAGCGAGAGTGAGAGAGAGAGAGATCGTCAACGGTGTCGGCATGTTCCGCTAATTTGGTTGGAATGGCTTTTCCCGGTATTGACGGGCCGGGTTGTGTATGGAAGAACGGAATTCTATTGAACAGGAAATCCCCTAAAATGGCTGCCAGGGTTTCAGCCCGCGTTGATGCAAACTTCACACAGCACGACTGCCGAAACGTCCCATTTCCTGAAGGTTCTGATTGATGAGTGTGGATCAAACGCACGTTGGTGGGTTGGAGGTTCCCGAGTTCAATCGTCCAGAGCTGAGCTGGCTTTAACCCACACATATTGCAATTCCCACGTCCCTTCGTTGAGTTCGGACAGCTTCCACCGGAGTTAAATTCTATGTCATCGCTTTTTTGTCGCATGGTGGGGCAATGTGTGAAGTTCTTGTCTTGTCGATAGGTGTGTTGCAACACGCCAATGACTGCGAGACCCACCGATGCATGTGTTCTACGGGTCCACAGGTCCAATCCTTGGACATGCTTTGGAGGCCCATTATGCATCGGGATCGTTTGTGCAGATCCGTCCCAACGGTGCTCCGGTTTATTTCCCGCACCAGAAAAGTACAAAATGACACAGCATGGCGCGACATTTCATTGTGCCCCTTTTTTTCGCCCCGGTTTCTGCAACACCTTTTCCCACCCATAGCGCCTAGCGAAGGCGTGAGCAGCGGGAGAAAATCCGCTCGCAACTAAAGTCGGAAAAGTCAAATCGTGCGGGTCAAAACGCGACAGCGTGATGGGACGTTTTGTATTATTTTTCGTGTGTGTCTGTCTGTTGGCAATGTCTGGCTGGGAAAAACGTGGTGTGCTCTTGGTGTCGTCCCGCAGTTAGGTAAACCTTTTCGATGCCCCAGACATACGTTCGGATCGTGGGGTTGCGTCAAACGATCAACCCATCGAGCCACTGAGCTGGGGTATTAAACCGTTTGAGCTGCTTATAGTACTGATTGAAGCGAATAGACGAAATGGGGTAGTCTTCGTTGTGTCACCTTCGAAATAACGGGATGGAGGTGGCGTCGCATGTTTCGTGACACAAACTATCAGACCCTCGGAAGTGACATATTTTATTAATATGAGCAAACACAACGCTTTTTGCCCCGGGGAAGAACAGTGTCTACGCCTTCTAGAAGATATCGTGGTCAGTATGTTCCTGTATATATCAGTCTCTTCTTATAAGGGAAATGGTAGAAATAAATGGTATTGAATCCTTCAAACAGTTTACTTCAACACGTCCCCTTTCGGTATCGAACGGAGTGGCAAAGGAAAAGGCACCAGTGTCTGATAAAGTACTGTTCTCTTGCCATTCCTCACCATCTCCTTCGGTTTGGTGCGGTTCGTGAGAGAGTGTCATAAAATATGTATCTTCCTTTATAAACTGCTTACACAGGAAAACGATTTTTTATTATTACTGTAAACATTACTTGATGGATGACGCTGGTGAGTGTGTGCATTTGCTGATACAGCTCCGCCCTTATGCAGCTTAGTTGCAGTTCAGAAACGGAGTACGCCTTCTTCCATAAATCTATGAAAAGAAATATGAAAAGGGGTACTGTCAAAATCCATCCCTGGGCGCGTTTATACACTTGAGATGGTATTTCATGAAAGACGGAATACGGTTTCCTTACATGATTTGCCTTATTTGTGTTATTAACTGCTCAAATTTTCTTATTCATGCCTCTCGTGTTGTATAATATGCGAAGCTTGCTCTATTATCTACTGCGATAGTCGCTCGACTTGTGCTATGAAATAAATCCTTTATTGTCAATTTATTTTTATCCATGACATGATTATATTAGATTGTTTTCGTTTGATATCACAAAACATACAAAATAGCGTTTTGTACACTACTCAATTTTTCAATCATTCTAATGCATGCTACTCTCCTTAAACATTCTTGAATCGTGTAATTATCTTAACGTTTTGAATTTTTTCTACAAAAAGGATTTATTCTGCCTATTAGAACATATTTATACATCAAAACGCTAGAGTTACATCCACTTCTAGCAGTCTGCGTTTCTGCCTTACAAGGGTTGCTTACAAGCACAAGGGTTGAAGCCTTGTAGGATAAAAAAAAGATGATGAGTCAAACCCAATTTCAATCAGTGCATTTACGGTCATCTAAATATAAATATTTATACACCCATGCGCATTTACGTCGAACAAATCAATCGTTACAATTTTTACATCCAGCACATAAAACGCGGTTACGGCTTGCGGGGCTGTTAAATAGCTTTCAAATGTAGCTCCCAGTGCCGAACGTTGGCAACGTTCTCGCGATGGTCCATCCATACCAACATTGCCAACAAAAACGAAGGAACACGCGCGATCCAATACACTCCCTTTAGGTTAACTTTCGCGCTACTTGCAGCAGTGTTGCCAGTTGCGATTCATCTCCCTTTTTTGTTGCTCGTCCTCTCCTAAACTCCGGAGCGTACTATTTGCATCCGTGTATTGCGCGCCGCTTCCATAAACTCTGACCGGTCGTAAAAATCCAATACGCTAACCTCGCCTAGCGACAGGCCGCAGCGACGACGCGGGAAAGTTATTCTGTGCGCGGCGGGAGTTTGGCGTACATTGATTATGCATGCATGGACGTTCGATGTAAACCGGACGACACCGCAAACCTCCTCGAGATACTGGGACGAGATGTGTGTCTGTTGCTTCGATTCATCCCCATTCGCGATGTTTAGATTGCTGTGCTACGAGCCTCTGCAAGCATTCGTAGCAGTACGAGACAAATGGATTAATTTGCTTTTTTTTCTGTGGCATGCACGCTCCGTGCATGCTGCCGGGAAGAATTTGCAAAAACAGAATTTGCACACATTGAATAGTTCCGATGGTGGTCAGATGATAGTGTATTTTTACCCTTCCTTCTTCCTAATGGGAGGTCCTCAGGGTTGTTGTAACCGGAACGATGAGCTTCTTCGATGCGCTTCGTTTAAAAACACTTAACAAGATCAAATGGAACAAGGAAAACCCGTACATTTTGGGATGAATTGAAGGGCTTACAGGTCGCATCCGCAAACGATTTATCAACGTGAACTGTGGACGACTTGTAACCAACATCTCGCGGTCCGCCACGATCGGGAAAACCAAAAACATTGTGCTAAATTTTCCCCCGGGAGAAAACAATTTGCTTCCCCTTGTGCTCTTGGGCGGCATTTTCCTGGGAATGCCTGGTGGCATGTGAATTAACGTCCAACGACCGTTCCTAAATGGTGTACCGTCCATCCTGTCGGTGACCAGGCACAGGCCTGTTCGTATCGTCTCCCGTCCTGTTTCCCCCAAAATCGAGGGATAGATTTATGTGCTCTGCCAAGTACGCTAAACTTTCCGCAGCTCGTTAGTGCAAGGCTCTCTCCCGTCGAATTCTTCACCAAATGCAACTTCTTACACTTGCTCCAAGGTCCGTTGCCCGAAGCCATCCCTCGAGCGCTCGGTTTCCTTCCCTTCTTTATAAGTAGGGACACCGGGTAAAGTTCGACGGCTTTTTAGCTGATTACGAAAAGGTCCAGTGTTAATTAGTGTTTATTTACCGGGAAGACGACGACGACGACGGGCGGGAGTGCAGCAAACCTCTTTCGGTACATCGGTAAACCACCCATCTTTCTACGTCCGAAATTGGTTTTACCAGGGGGGCCCTTGTGTGCGGTTCCACCGAAACTCGTTGGTTCATCGTTAAAGGGACGTTTTTCGACCCTTTTTCGGCGTTGGATACGATTTTCCTTCACTTGCGGGAGGAAACGAAAAGCAGTCTCGACCTTTCCCTTAAGATGCTGGTGAGATGGATTCTTCCGTTTTCCACCCGTCTCACTTTTCCCTTTGCCTTTCGAACTTTTTCTTTGTGCGAGCTGGAAAAACGTTTTGAAGTAGGGTTTCACATTTTATCTAACCTTTCCTTTGCTGTGATGAACAGGGAGAAGGATTCATCGGCATGTGTCACAAAGAAAAGCCTCCATTTTGCTCTGCTCCCCTTGTTTAAGGGTATTTTGCTTTCCCCCAAGAATATGCTCCAGTTGATCAAATTTCCAAACTCATTGAAGTGTGTGCGTGTGCGTCCGCATTGGGGGGAGCGAGCAAATTGTTTTGCTGCAGCAGCAAGGTGTATCGGTACTGGTTTTCCTCGCAACGCCATCCGTATCGTTGGCTCTTTTTTGTCGCCCTTGGTTGGTTGAAACGGAAGCCATCAGCTTTAAGCCTTTTACTGAAGTCCTTCAAAATTGAAGTAATGATATATCAGAATTTAACTCCACGGAAGAAGGTGACGCAATTTCCAAGTCGTTTAAATGGATGGCAACGATGTGTCGTTGAGTATGGGGGGACCGAAATCCGTCAACCGGAATCGTTTGACAGTTTTCTGTTTTTCTGTCTGTTTTTTTTTTTTTTTAGTGAAACGCTCCAAGGCGCTACGCATGTGCACTGGCCATGAAGCTGTGTTCGTTTACAATAGGGATCATTTAAGATGACGAAAGGAGCATAGAAATGTCTGTTACAAACAAGGATACTACTGGGAAACAGTTAGTGGCAGGATTTTCTGTTTGTATATATTCGTTCCAAGATTTGTAGGAGTGCCGAAAACATGTCCGCTGTTTTACTCGTTGAAATCTAGAAATCATTGAAATACAAAATTTGTCATTTTATATTGCAACACGAACGGCATTTAAGACAGTACAATCGCTTTCTGTTGATATGACAACAGAGTCAGGCTTTAACACAACTAAAGCAGTAGTGTGTGCAACTCAAAGTTCAGGCATAAATAATGATTCGTAGAATAATTGCAAAAGGATAGTAATATTTTTTAGAATGAAAGTTCCACAAAATATTTAAGGACTACAGTTTTGCAGCGAAACAATATTATACTTTAGGCTTTTTGTTTCAATACTGAAGTTTATTTTTCTGCAACTGATAAAACAATGCGATTCGCTCAATAAATAATTTTATAAAATAGTTTAGGAAGCTTACCTCAACGTTGGTTTACAAGTTGTCAAATTTCTCTCAAAGTCAATGAGACAATCGTATGCCAAGAAACGTGAAGTACCCAGCAGATGATGTTGAAATGCATCTATTTACCGAAACCCATCGGATGATAGCTCTTTTGCAACACACTTCATCCTTCCAAAATTAATGTCTTATCCTAAGTCAGGTCCTTCCCCTTGACTCACCTAAAGCCTAATCAAAACGCTTGAACGTTTATACTCCTTGCCTCCCTGATTATTTGACAGCTGCAGGCAGATTGAACCATTTGCTCAATGCATTTGCGGCATTAAATGAGCAATATCCTTTAAGAGGGCCTCGCTTAATCGAAGAGAGGGACACCATCACAGACCATCTGCCGTGTTTGTTTGTTTACAAAATCAAGTTGTCTTAGAGGCAAACGACACGGTGATGCGCCCTGTGCTCAAAGAAAATCAGGAACAGCACCGATTTAACTTCGTGACCAAACCGATAACTATCTCCTGACCCTGGCGGCGGAACCATAAATCAAGCCCTGCTCTGAAATATTTGTACGGCCCCGTCTCCTTCCCCCTCGCCAGAGGTTCGCAACTTGCGCAAGGGAAGGAAAAGACTAATCGCCGCCGGACGAGCAAACAATTTGTTATCAGTTCGAATCTGCCCCGGCTCTTTCGCTGTGCGGCAAGCTCGGATGCCGCCGTGCTTCGGTTTCGGGAAATGCGATTTTATGCCAATGTGAATCACGTTCGGGCAGGGTGAGATGTGTGATACCGACCGGCGGGAGCGAAAGCTAAACGTCACGCATGCTGGCCCGCGAGACAGGCACGGCAGAATGGGGGTGCGATGGTACTGTAGCGCAGTAAATCTGGCAGCAGTTTTGTGAACCTCACGTGTGGCTCACAGGAAGCCAGCCTCGCGGAGTTCAGCAAACGCTTCCGGTGCGAAGTTTATCCACACATACTGCTGCCTCCGAAAAGCTGAACACCGTCTACTGTCTGCTGCGTGTGCCTGCTAGTCATCCTAGTCCTGCGAGCCGCGCGATGTGCGATCGGGAAAGGACAATTTACCGAAAAGTCGACAGGAAGCGGTAGCGGCACCGAAAACTCCCTTGGAATAAATAAATACCATATAAAGCGGTACCGGGGGAGTAGTAAAACGTGTCCACCGGCTTACGCCGGATTTTATGCTGGCCGTCGGGGATGTGTCTACGCTTTATTCGGGCACGGCCGTGCTCACTGTGTGCCTGCCACAACCATGCGGAAAACCTCGCTGGAGGGAATTTTGTTGATCCCTGATATCCTTGCGCTGGTCCTCGATGGGTTCGTGCACGTGCAGGATCTGTGTGTGCGCATCTCCCACGTCCACAGGTACGACCGCACTAAAAGCTGAGTGTGTTCATCTTTCGCAGTTTCAAGTTGTGTCGTTGTCGTGCTTTTTTTTTCTTCCCATTTTTTTGTTATTATTTACGGCAGGAAAATTTCGATCGAAAAACCATTTCTCTGTCATTGTAGCGTAAAACTAACGAACCGATGCCTACCACGCTGCCGGAGGCGCGAGGAAAGAACAACGCTTTTACCAAGCGGGGCTGGCGGCTGATCGTAAAAATAAAACTTGCAACAATAAACCGACAGTGCGGCAGGCAGGGGACAGAGAGTCACCCTCCGGGGGTGATACGGTGGCGCATACGGTTTGCGTACGGCACTGTGTTGGGCGAAACTGTGCCCGTGCTTGATGAGGATTACGGTTTTGGGGAACTACCGGGAACACACGGCACGCTGTCGTACAAATCATGTTTATTTGAGTTTGATAATGCTTTTAGTCAAGTTTCATGTCGGACAGATAAGGCTGTGTGCGGTGCGATGGTTTGATGTGTCTGCCGGTTTGCGACCGAGGGACATTGTCAATTTAAAATGTCAAAGCATTTGTTTGCCATTTCGTTTGCTGTTTTGTGTCGCTCTGTTCTGTTTATGTTCCGTGTTTGATGAACATTGACTTGTTCACATGCTGTTGGATAGTGTGTTCATAATACGCCAGATGGACGTGTGAATAATGTTGACCGCTTTTTTTGCAACTGATTTAACGTGGGAAAGTTTATTTTATTAATCTACTTATTCTTGGTCATCTTCCCTGTAGAGAAAGACATACTCGTCCAATTTATTATGTTATTTGCGTAAAATATATATTATTATAATTCTTATTAAATATTTTCATAACCCTCTGTTATCAACTATGCTGCGACCTTAAGTTTAACTTTTCTTGATGATATCTTCATAGTGATTTGTTCATTAATACCACCTAGGAATAAAATAACAAGCATTTGTTCATTTGAGTAATAATTTATATAGGCCTACTAGCTTGCCTCTAGAAGAGCATCTGATTAGTGCCGTGCCAAAGCTTTCTGCTGCAGTACTGCAAGTCATGTGATCAAATCTCTAGCGTAGATGAGGTGCAACTTTCTTCAAGGGTTTTTTTAATGTTCGAAATGATGAAACAAATATGTTGAAGAAACACTTGATTCAATTCAATCCAAAATTTCTCCCAATACTTCAAACAATGGACACACAAAAATGCTTAAACACGCATTGTTTCTTATTTCCCTCGCGAGCATGTTACTTTTTCAAATTGAATCCTCCAATCACGTTCCCGATCTTTCACCTTTATTTTCTAAATGAAACAAATTAGATTACAATCAAGTTTAATTACTTGCACGAATGCACTTTAATTGTTGCGCTTGCTGTGTGCTGCCTTTCATTGTTTCTGCGCTCGTCTTGCGTTCTAAAATCGTTTCGTGCCATCAGCAGCAGTACTCCCTCACGCTTATAACAAACTCACAATCTATTAGATTATACAGCAAAATCAGTTCCGTTTCTGTGTTACCGCCCGGCTGCCATGATAGGGACAGTCTCGTACCCAGTGCTTCCATCGCCTTCCACTGTGCTATCTTGTTAGAAATCGACCAGAGAATGCATGTTCCACGCTCCGGTGAGACAATTATCTGCTTGTGCAAATAGAAAATTTAATAAAAACGGATCAGTAAAGCTTTTCCCGCCGGAGTGCTGTTGTATAGGTACCAATCCCCATCCTATCCTGACGGTGGGAATGCACTCCAGTGCCAGGAGCGGAGTCACCCAGGTGGGAGCAAAGTTGTTTCAGCTGAATGGCGTTCGGTCGGTGTGCTGCATATTAAACCCCTCGTGTGTGTGTGTGTGTGTGTGTCTGTCGGTCTTGGCCTGTGCAGCCTGGCAAGCCGCCTGCCAGACACACTTTCAAGTGTATGTTTAGCTTAGCTTTGCTTGCACGTTGGCCCTCTCACCTTGCAACCTCCACGCACTCCACAATCGTCCCAATGATGACCGTTTTCCAATTAACGGCGTACTTTCAGCTAACACCACGCCACGCTACCACCAGCCAACCCAAAAAAGTATATCTGGCAACTTCCCCCCCATGGACCATGTTCCGGCGGTGCGGAAGAAGTGGCAAAACACTTCCGGGAGTGGATCCTATTTTGTGAGAATGGCTGGCGACGTGTTAGTAGAACGAAATTGAATTTCACTGCTGTTACCCGCCGAGCCTCTCGCGTGGCCCTACCTTGTCGTTGAGGTTAATAGAAGTTTTCGGTTTGTTTTGAAGATTTAATTTAGTTACCACGGTAGGATGGGATAAAACTTTCAGCTGCTCCCTCCCCTACGAAAAGTTATGCCCGGCCACCCCAAGAGTGTGCTATCTCATGGTGGTGCTGCGTGTGACTGCCGGCGCAAGCAGTGGGTTCATCTAGGGGCTGTTCTGGCTCTAAAATAAAAAGACTTTGCGAAGAGCGAAGAAGCACCCCACAGAGAGAGGGAACCGCATCTAATCGAACCACGTTGCCATCATAAAAATCGTTTCTAATTAGATTGGCTCAATTTATGTGACAGTTTGGTTCGAGCCAAACCCTACTCCCTTTCTTTGCTCTCCCTCGGCGAGACTCTGTTGCTCTTGCGACGCTTCTTGTGGTGTGAGTTTTTCGAGTAATAATCGATTATCCAAACTTTCGATTATTACGACGTCATCGCCGTTTCTTTGTGGCTAAACGCGAGGGTGACTCTCGGGGAAAATGTTGCCGACCCTTTATCTGTTTTCTCCCTCCACCCAGACGGGAAGCGAGAACCTTGCCTTATTTCCTTACTTCAAACACGCTGCACAAACTGTCTCAAAAGTCGCAACTATACACCCGAAAGGAAGGGACTCAGCTGCGTTTGCATTCCATTAGCCATTCCGAGGGTCTATCACTCGTTAAATACTTTAACCGCCAGGGCGAGGGAGAGGATGGAAAGAAGACACTGTGTTGTCCCCTTTTGTGCTACCATCATTTACCACAAATAGGAAGAAGAGGGGAATAAGTCTACTACTTATCAAGGGCAAAAGTTTTTCTTTGCACAGTCTTCTTTTCCTCACCGCAGCAAATTCATTTTTATTCACATTTATTTCCTTTCATTCTGGTCGTTTCCGTGCCGATTTTTTTGGTTATCTTTAATTTCCAACCCTTACCGTGGACGGAACCATGTGGGTTCCTTTGCTGACAGGATGAATCCTTGTCCTTTTCCTCACTTCAACACTTTTCCGTGCTCGGTGTTGTATTTTGGCACACACAGAAAAGAAATATTCTTTTTGCAGTCGGTCGGCTGCACCCGGACGAAACATTATAGGGGCGTAAGGGAATCAAGTTTCTAATCACAGAAAACCCTTACGCCGGAAAGTAAATCGACGAACCGTCCCTTGAATTCCATCCCCGTCGGGTGAAAGGGACGACATTTCGAGGGGCGACCGACGCAAAACGTACTTTTTACGACGGGCCTCCACAGCTTTATCGTTGCGCTGTTTTATTGCCTCCGCCAAAAACGTACTGATGAGTGCGCCAGTGGCGAGTTGCGTTCGTTTCTGAAGGGAAAATTGATTACTTTGGTACGGTTTTGATGGGTTCCGATCGATAGCGCGTATAAAACTATTGGCAATCTTGTACCCTCGCAGTTGCACGGGCACAAACATTTTTGATTGGAATTTGTTTTCTTTGAAAAGTACAACATGCCTTGTTCGGCGATGTCGTGAAATTTTAGGACGGCTATGTCTTTGGACAACACTTTTTGGGCTTTTAGCATTCTGTTTTTGTTATATATTCTTGTTTTTTTTGTCAAACGATATTTGTTTGTGTTTGATTTTGAAATTGAATTCATATTCTTTTGATTTGAAGTATGATCTTTCAATCTAGTATATTTATCAATTTATTTACAACTTTTTAGACGGATTTTATTATCTAATATGGATTACAACGTAAAATTAATGAATTTCTCAAAAGAGTTTTTCTTATCAAATTTAATTTGCAGCAATACGGGCTTCTTCGAAATGACAAAAACAGTCAAATCACATGTGCTATCGTTTCTGTCTTCGATACAGGTTCAAATTTAATCAGTAAGAGCGGTAGCTAGCTCCTTGGTACAGCGGCGAGTAGTTGATAATGTATGCATATGGTCCTGAGATCAACTCTCGCTCAGATCACAGGGCTTTCACGAATTGAAGGCGTTTCTATTTGCCTTGAAATATTTTCACCTTCTCTGATATAATATAGCATGATTTAAATATTCGTGTTTGTTATGTGTTTGACGGTTTAACTGTCTCGTACAATAACAAAACTTTATCCCAGCCGATTTCTAGTTGCTTATTCATACAGTTTTAAATTTGATGTTTTAATATAAAAGCGTATGCTAACAGTACTTGAAGCGTTTTGAATCGCTCGTGGAAATGCTTCAAGAACATAGCGTTTAAATTTAAACCACCGCAAACCAAAACTGCTTTACAAATCCTTTTTTCAAACGCGTCTGATTGAATGAATTAAAACAGCCCCCGAAAATTCAAGCGTAACAGCTAAAAGCTAAAGAGCAACTTTGTCTAGCATCAATCAAAGCCACTCATCTTGATCCACTTAGCAAGAGTCTCTTTGCTAATTATATTGCTCTAACCATGCTCCAACCGCTGTGGCGCTGACCATATGCTTTGGGGGCTATATTTGCTTAAACGCGCTCCCTCTTTACCCTTCATCCTAAAAACCCACGGTGCAGGAGAGCAAGCGAGAAGGAGGTTGCACGCAACCCATCAGATAAAACAAATTGCTGTGACAATCTGCTGTCCGTTTTTGGGCTCTCCTCTTTTTTTTTGCTCCGTGGAGATTCGCCGGCACCACCGGTAGCAATTCATCTTCAGTCGGGCACACCTGAAGGAAAAAGCTGTTATAGCTGTTTATCTCGTCTCGTCGTCCATGTGTTTTTTTTTCTCCTCTACGTGTAGTGGAGGAAAGACGCAAGACGAATGTACTTATGTGTTTCCTGTCGCAGCATAACAGGTAGTTTAGCGTTGGCGATATCAATTCATTAATTAACCTGTTTGCGACTATGGTTTGTTTGGACGGTTTGGCAGGGGTCTTGAGTGCCAGCGGAGAGTTGGAAAGGATCCAGCTATTTTTATCACCCCGGATATATGTGGGACATGTGGGTCGTCGTTGGCACCGCTCTCGAAAGGGGCAGACCCCGGCATCCCTTTCAACGCCGAAAGCTGCGGGCTTTCGGATTGCTGTGTTGTCTTTGGCCGCCTTCTCGGTGAGGAACGGGCGCTTTTTTATTTGGGTGAAGTTTTTCCATTCAGGTTTTGCCGGTCTTCCCGTGGTCGTATTATTTGGGGAAAGGCGCACATGGGCTCCGTGTTTGTATTTCCCGCGTCGAGAGTCCCATAATCATCTGAGCTATAATAAAAATACACACAGCGAAGAATGATAGGTGGTGCCTCAAATCAGCAGCGGAGCACCTCTTTTATGGACCACTTTTTTTCTTCCTTGGATAACGATGACGACTCCGATGACGTATATCATCATTTTGGCGCACCGCGCAGTAGCTCAGGGGTGACCGGGCGTACCGAGATGAATGGTCCGCGATGAGTGGCAGTTTGCCGTTTTTTTTGCTTTACGTTTTTCGCCGGCCGCTGCAGATCGTCGGATGTGAACGGATGCCCCTTTTTTTATTTTCCGTGCCTCTCTAATCAGCCTAATGGGAAATGTGAGGCCGCGCCAAAACGGCTTGGGTCGATGCGTTAGCACCCTGCGGTAAAAACGCGCCTGAATGAAGTGTGGAGCCGTGGAGGCTTTGGTTTGGTTTTGTGATAAATTTCGTGTCGACAGGATGCGACTACTGGGTACCGCTGCGCTGGTCCCTCCACTGCTGCCTAATTGAGATAACTAGCGCGTAAAGTCTGACCTAGAAACATGGGCGAACCTGCCGAAGAAAACTATACGCCCAAGGCTAAGGCTCGCGACTACGCGTGTACACATGCCCTATCGAATGGTCAGCCTCCAGGGCAAGAACTTCTCGCTGCTTCGCTAATCTCAGTGCTAATAATTGCTGCACTGATCGCTGTAGTATCACTATCGCTTCTAGCTTGTGCGGGCAAGACGACCGATAGCACGCCATTTGTCACCCGGTTGACTACCGATACGTCGATGGCAAACTTGGCAGGCTTTTATTGGGCGTGCGTGCGTTGCGTTATCTTTCCCCTTTCCACCAGCTGGAAGTGGAATGTTCATTTTCAAACACTCTGCCTTCGGCCGAGAGCACGCGATTGCGATTTGGGACTGGGGGAATTCTTTCTTTGTTTCTTTCGGGCGTCGAAGGGCTTTACGATTGGCGAACCGTGGCTGTCAGGTTTGTGTGCAAAAGTTCTATTGATAGGGATTTGGTTGATTCTTTTAACGGAATGGACTATTCGCTTCTGTGAGCTTCTCACTCGATTAGGTTTGGTTTAGGTTGGTTGGTTTGTGCTTGCTTTTATTTTTGTTGATAACGAGAGCGCATTTTGTTGTTCGCTTTAGATAGATGAACATGATTTCGACGAGTTTTCGATAAATGGATCAAGTTTATTAAAAATAGATTTTTGCTTTTTCAGTTTAATTGAAGTGCTTTACCTTCTAAATTATTTATTTTATAAAGCTTGCACGTAACCATAAAGACGATATAATGTTGAAAATTAGATATGTTGTATCTTCGAATGTTGAAATATAAGATTTCTAAAGAAGTATGGAAAATGCAATCGTATTAAAAAAAAATATTATATATAATTAAAAATTATTTTTTGAGATTTTTTACGGAAGAACTTATTGTTTGCAGCACACAGAAAACTTGCTGTCCAAACCCGAAAAATGGTTTATATGTCCCTAGTTGAATACTTTGTTAATAATGCAAAATTGAATGTTAACATGCGTTTATTGCGATATTCCGTGAGAACATTGTCTTACATGTGAAACGATTCCATACCTGTTCTGATATTTGAGTGCGGGAAGAACATTACATGCTATTCTAGGTGTTAGAAAACAAGGTGGTTTTTTTAGAGAAAATTGCTTTTAATTACCGCTTTAGATTTTATCAAAAAATAGTCCGTCTTTGCTTCTTTGCAACTGATCCCGAGAGTAGGCGCGTCCTGCTCTTTTACAAATTATACCGTTTTGCCATCTCTTTGGCTCTCTTCTCCCGCGCTATCTCCAGAGAGTGAGTTGTGAACTCACGCACAAACTTTCAACACTAGCAATAATATAAAACTATGCAAGAAAACCGTAAAAATCTTTGCATCGGATTTCATTGAAATAAAACAATCAAATCATCTTTGTTCCAGACTAATGTTTGAGGTTCTCGGTTTCGAAAATCGTGTAAATGACACCTAACCCTTTAAAAAGTCTCCAGCAACGACTCCACACTCCATAAAGCTGCCAGCTGTGAAAAGAAATCAAAACCCTGTCCCCAAAAATAGGAACCAAAAGATCGAAAAGTGAACCTTGATGATATGGAGGACTGCAAACTTGATGCTCGGACGGTTAACCTGGAACGAGGGCAAGGATGAAAATGTCCTTTCGCTGGCACAAAAAGAAACTGCCCCCGAACAACAACACCTTCTGCAAGAGTAAAGGAATAAAACGGACGACCAGAACTTGAGCAGAGACACAGCTCCACACGTGTTTGAGGTATCCTCACGTGGTAAAGGTTTGTCACGCACCAACTGGGTCGGAGCGTTTTTCCTGCTTTTCCGGGAAAACCGGCCACCAGGGTTGGGGGGAGGGTGAGGAGGAGTAGAAGGTAGAAAAGTAAGACATATTTCCTTTTTTTTACCCGCTGCCTATCGTCCATCGTCATCGTCCCAATCAGTTGCCAATGAAGGGAGGAAGTGATAGGAAAAAAAGGATAACGAACTTCGACGCGGTAACGGAGGGAAAGCCACTGGGGTGGGGTAGGTGGTAGCCAATCGGAAAATCGACATTTTTTCGCCGATGCATGTTTGTGTTTGTATCCCCACCGGCAGATGTGAAACAGAAGGTTAGCATCCCTTTTTTTTTATTTTCCTTCCCGCACGCTTCCTGCGTGTGTATGTGCTCACAAGTCGTGCTGTGAATTTTTCATAAACCACTAGCCACCTCCACCAACCCTTCCCCATTCGCTCCAGTCTTCGTCCTCCGAAGAAAAACTCGTGCCAGGCGTTGCGCTCCAGAATTTGCTGACGTGTCGTGCCGAAAAGCACCGAGTCGAAGGGAAGAAGCACTTCCAGCACGAGACAAGAATTCAACTTTCACTTGTTGGAAAAGTGAAACCGATTGTGTGATGGGGAGGGGCAGGATTGATGAGGCGCCGATGTGCTCCCCTTGATCCTTTCCTGCCTCTTCTTCCACGCCCTCAAACCACCACATCCTGTTGGGCCAGGAAGCGTGGATCCAGGGCAAGACGCAGTCACAGTGGCACTGATCGCCACCTACTGAATTTTCGTCGAATTTATTGTCATGCGTCTCCACATTTCCGTTTCAGTCAGTTTCGGGTTTTGTCACGCGCTTCGCAAGACGGATCTCGCCCGGAATTCTTCACCCTGGGAGATGAAGGAAGCAGTGTGTGTGTGGGTCGTGGTGCGGAAAAAGAGCAAAACCACGTGCGCGCGTCTTTTGTTATGTTAAACACAGTTGATTATCATTTGAAAACGATAAATAACGTTTTAACATCGTCAAGACGCGCGCGCGTGCGGAGGTATTTCTTTCCCGGCCTCCGTTTGGTTTGGTGGAAGAAGGGAATCAATTTTACGTTGCGCTTCAGTAGGACCCTTTCCCCCTTCCTCCTCTGCGTGTCTCTCCAACCGCCAACCGACGACCAACTTTTCTCCCAGTGCTTGCTTGTTGTATCTTGTTGAAAGTTTCCACCGTGTTAGTTTTGTCGTTGGTTTGCTTTTCTTCTCGATTTCGAGATAATATTTATAACTTTTCTGTTCCAAGTCACATCACCATCCCCCTGTCTGCTCCGGGCTTCCAAGAACGGTTGCGTTCGACGGGGGAGGAATAATTATTGTTTTTCTTGTCGAGTTCTTCTGTTTCCGCCAAGCCATTGATTATTTATACTACAAATCATTCGCCCGTGCTGTGGTCCCCGGTGTCGTTCCGTTCGAAGATGCGGCACATGCCCTTCGGTGGTGAGGATTAGTTAGCTAGCTTTCTGCTCGGTAAGGCAAAACTGGACGACGATAGTTGAGCCGTTGGTTCGTAGGAGTTTCCGGCATCGACTGACTTCCTTTTTTCGGGATTGCTTAGTGATTATAGGCCATCTATCAATTGCGTGTGTAGAATTCAGCATTGATGTATGATCGTTTGCTATGCAGGACGTTTATTTTGTGTGTAACTACAGCCAACGAGAATAATCTGCGCTGAACGTGATTATTGAGAAGTGTTTGGAATAGGCATTAATTAGTAAATGGGTAAACGGCCACGCACGTGACTCTATTTATTCTGGTTATTTTGAGGTAAAATCTCTTAATTCTTGAATTTTACAAGTTTTTAGAAATTATTGTATTTTTTACTAAATGAGTTTGGATGAATATAATGATTCATTTAAAAAAAAGGAGCTCATCAACAAGAATTGTTTCTATAGGTTATTCATAGCAAAATATTTTGGTTCGTTGTTGAACACATTTTTATTAAACAAGTTGCAATGCTTACTGTTATGAATGTATTAAATTTCATAGTCATGTCTCCTTCGTGTTGGACATTTGTTGCTTACGAAACTTATTATTCCACATAGTAGGATAGTCAGTTCTCCCTAAGGAAGAACGATCTGGGTGGGATTTGAGCCTTGTTTCCGTCCGGTAAAAAAACATATTTTACTTAGATTAAAACATTTACATTTAGATCACAACATTTAGATTTGTAGTCCAAAACTAAAATGCTTTGTTAAAAATGTACTTTAAAAAGGCGTAAAAGTTAATTATCGCAGTCAAAATTCAATACTTTTAAGCCAACATGACAGATGAATGCAGTTGGACGCCAACGATTGCTTTGTACCGGTAACAACTCATTAAAACGCCATTTTCTCACATCCACAACTTTATCCTCTTTTTTCCGAAAAATCAAAAAGCTCTCTTTGTAACCTTTCACCAAAATGTCTTGAACATCTTCCAGGCTTACATACTGAGAGATATTGCAGCGTTGGCAGTTAGTTAATTCGTTTCTAAAATACGTCCACCATCACCTGAGAAGCCAAACCCTAGAAAGACTTTGTCCTCCATGTGTCAATACTTTGTCTAGGAAAGAGCAATCACAAAATCGACCAAACAACAAACGATTTTATTTCATTATAACTAAATGGTACCGGGGCTGCACCAAGCACCGCTTCGCCGAAGTATTAAGCCCCATGAAATATTTATTGCATGAATATTCGTCTTCTGCAGAAGTGTGAGCGTTGCACGTCAGCTCTCCGTCAGCACCGCAATCGTAAAATTCTTCGTACGGTACCGATTGAATGAAGTTCGCCCCGCAATTCTTGTAGTGTCCTAGTGTCACCCGGCGAGAGGGTGAGTATATTTGCTGTAAACTCAAGGAATGGCGAGTGCGCACACATACTCCTGTCACTCCCCGTATCCAGCGCTGCAGCTAGCAGGTATTTAATTTCGTCCGAATCCAATTTACCATTCGGGCAAATAAAAGCTTTATTTCGTCACATGCGTCACGTGCAACTGCGCATAACGAGTGGCGTGACACCCCTTGGCAGGATAACGGCAGGGATATTGCATGCGAGTCAGCAAACTTTAAGAGGAGTGTTGGCGAAACCTTTAACCATCACCGAGCAAGCAAGAGAGCACCGGGAACGTACCCGTCAGCAGTTTTCTGGTTCACTTTCGGGGGTTTTGCGTGTCCTGAAAGTCGTCGTGCCGAAAGATGTTTCGACGCGTCACAACCGATTAGTGTCTCGACTGACAGGGTTGTGCTTAGGGAGGCAGCAGACATAAAGCATCCCCGGGCCTGGATCGTTGCCTCGGAAAGCGCTCAACTTCGACCAGAAGAGGAGCACATCGCTAACGCCAATGATATAATTGTAAACATCTCAGTGACATGCTCATAACGCCGTACATCACCTCTATCTGTCATACAGTCGCCAGCAGATGCCACTCGCTTATAAACTCGCGTGGAGGTGTCTCATCTTCAACACGCAGCCAAACGTGTCGTTTGAAAGGGACGAGTTAGCACGACAATGATGATGAACCTCCAGAGCTAAAGTTAGTTTTGCGAGGTGACACATTATCACGCTGCCGTTGCTGCTGCTAATTCTCAAACTGCACCGACCCGTTTTTCATATGGAGCGTTTCCGGAGGAACTTCAATGTCACGGCGAGAGACCTTCTGGTGTGTACTACCCTTCGTACCTCATTATTTTATGCAACAGAACAATAATTTTACCATAGTGTTGTTGTTTTGTTGCTACGCTGCATCAAGCTCTGTCTCCTGCTCGCTACGACATTGGACACAAGGGCTTACGGCACAACTTTTTTTGAACTGCCCCATCATTATCCACGTCCTCCTGTTGTCAACGCGTCTGTGCGCTCGCACAGTACTCTTGGAGCCAAAGCGCCCCATCCGTCGGAACTGTTTGTCCCCTGTAATTAAGTTATAAATTTACATTAAAGTGAGATTTATTTTAATTTTTACCACCCTTTCTGCCGTACTGCAGAAACTACAGCAAACTGTTTCAATTTATTGTCAACTTATTCTCCGCCTTATGCAGTGCAGTGCTATGTATCAGTTCGAGGGCAGCTTGCCCTTCTCTTCTCATCGTTACGATTGATGTCGGCAAATTTGCAGTTTTGAGCGATGCTAAAATTTTACCCAGCTCAGCTGGCCGGAATCATTGCATGCTAGCGAACAATTAGCTTGGGCTGCATTATTTCATGTTTTATTTCATTATTTTTTTCGTTACAGGTAAGCTGCAGCTGAAGCGATGCAAGGAGAGTAAGAGGACGCTTTTACGGACCGTTGCTCGGGATTGAAGCTCACATCGCGTGCAAGTAACATATTTTGCTAGAACCGTTTGGCAGATGTTTTACATTTCTATTGTCCTTTGCTTTTCATTTATTTGCATTCTTATTATCGGTAGCCATCTCGTTGTGCCTTTACTTTACTGTGACGAGAGATTTTATCTTGCATCATTTTCACTGCGGTCAATCGCTTTGCCACCCCTGGGGGTTTGATTGCTTGTAATGGAGTGTGTTAAACACGGTGCTGGTAGGTTCGTAATTAGGCTCGAGCCAAGTACCGATCGGCTGGAGCGGCCCCGAACATCATAAATTCATGTAGCGCTATATCCTTCGTGGTAGGGTAAAATTTGATCGATAAGATCAGATCGATGATCTTAACAAAATGGCACCTAGCAACTGATGTACTGTGGTGCTTTGAGGCACTTTTTTCGATCAATTTCAGTTTATACCTGGCCTCTGCATACTCTGTGTGGACGTGCGAAAAAAAAAACACAACGTGTACAATTGAAATAAATTGCTTCCCAGGCAACGGTTGCAACTGGGACTGCTCCTTTTCGCTCTTTTTTCTCCGTAGTGGATATAAGGGCAAGTGTGTCACCTTAAGAAATTTGTTTTTGTATGGATGAAAGATTAGATTATCCAAATAAATTAAACCAAAACAGGTTTGGCAAACGTATTTATCATTGATAACTATGTGTGGCAGGCTTTGCGTTCAGAAAAATCCAGCTTCTCAAAGCAATAAACAATTTTTATTGTCCCTCATATTATTTTATCTTTTCTAGATCTTTTTTTATTTCCATTGAACTATTATAATAATTCACTCCAACTTCTTTCTCTGCGGAACATAATTATAACATCGATTAGAGTGGACTCTTAAAGTTGTTCCTCATAGGGCTTGAAATTGCAAACGAAACAGGAAACAGCCTCTTTCTGTGTGCTGTCAGTCGATTGCAAAACTGTCAAAATCATTTTCATCTAGCAAGAAAGTAAATATTATTTGATGATCTCTTAAAACTATTGCTTAAAAAAAATGTAAGGAATTTTGTAAAGGAAGCTGCCATTGCAGCCAATCTGGAACGGTTTTACGATGGGATGTAATGTAGAACAACACTAGCGCTAGTGTATCGGTCACGTAATGAAGATGACACAAATTAAAAATATTTTATTTAGCACATGATTAAAACTTAGAATACAAATCATACAAATTAGAATGCAAATACTCAAAACAAAAACTTATTCCATCGGATCAATGACGGGTTGCTGGATATTTCTGAACAAAAAATCAGGAATATTTGAACTCTTTTTAAACTGCAACTAACTTGCAAGGCTTGATGGTTGCGCTAGTCACCGCTAGGAGACGCTTGTATAGATTCATATTTCACTGCTAAATCGCACCTTGTGTAACTGCATTTTTTCGATATAAGAATGTATTGTTCTTTTACAGAAACAAATGCAGGGAGACACACTTGCACCCAATTCCTCTACCGCAAAAAAAAACGCACCAAAAGCCTTCTCAAGTGAGCACAAAGCCTAATGGTACCGGCACTCGGGCTGGTTTGTATTGTTGTGTGCTCACTTTCCGCCGGGGTTGCATTATGACAGCATAACGATAAAAACGCGCATGTGGAAAGTGCACTCGAAATTACCCTGGGCACTGCTACTCCCCCTTTCGTATAACCATTTCCTCCCGGTTCACGCTTTACTACCAGCAAGATGCAACGACACGGACGACGACAACGACGATGCACATTATCATTAAAGCAGGCTCGCGCGGTGTCATTACTATCTGGTGGCGATCACTTTTTGGGGTCTGGTGATGATGACGTTCAGCTCAGCTCGACAACAGCTCGGTGTACGTGTGTCCGGTTCGCTGTTGAACAGAGAGACACGCAAAAAAGAAGTGTAGTGGTGTTGATGAACAACACGTTCGCCTGACGATGATTTCTTCCGCCGGGGTGTATATTTATTATTATCATTATAAATATATTTTTCTGCCCGCCGCTTGCAAGGACATTCGGTTCGTTACTGGGGCCGACGTCATTTGCTCGCTGCAAGCATGTATCATCGATTCGGTTTGGTTGCGGTGCTGTCAGCTTTTAACGCTTCCTTCATGCTAATGCTTTTTTTGGTCGCAGTGCAAAAGGAATAATTTTCTCTTTCGCTGTTCAGGCTTATATTGCAGCGCAACGCAAAACCATTTTAATTATTTGTTTTATTTGTGCGATCGAACCGCAATTTACCACACTCCCAGCCTGCCTCATCGATGCACATGATGAACGCACGAGTTAATTACTGATTTCGGGAGGGACGATAATAGAATCGGGTGTTTTTTTTTTGCAATTTTTAATTATGGCTTACACATATTTCGTCAAACAGCGAAGTGGTGTGAAATGCAATCCATCAATCGCAATTTCAATCGAATCAATCGTAATGCAGCATTTTTGTGGTGCGTCTCCTTTGAACGTTTCTTCGTAAATATAATTTTATTTGTCGCTTTTAATTGTTGTTTGCATTTTTTTTGTGAACAATAGAAAAACCGTAGATTCAAATTTACAGCACCAATAAACTGAGTTGTTTGATGTATAATATAAGTGATTTTTGATAAATTTAATTAAAAACCGTGATAAAATTCCTCTTTTTTACTTTTGCGACCGTTGCAGACATTTTCACACCTTGGTAATTGAAAACTGGAATTGTATATATACTAGAAAAATTAAATTTATGCACCAAAGAGGATTGAAATTTAACGTAAAAAGTTAAACGATCCGATGACGGCAACAACGTCGAATAGAACGCGAAAAACGCTGTATTACATCTTCATCTGCCTTTAAAGCTTCGTACACTCAAAACTTGGCAGACGCACCGTTGCCCCATCATTATCGGTCGTTTGAAGTGTAACCGGGCCCGTTCTCGTACCCATGTCGTGTAGACCAAATGTCGTATCGTTTCAGCCGACCCGATCACCATTTTGTGCTGACTCTTCTGGATCGCTCGTCGACACAAATTGGTCCTGTTTGGGTTTTTTTTTACTTACCGTTTGCTTCCCATTCCGGGCGTCCTGGTTCGAGTTGCCGACCGAGCATAATCGTTGGGACGCAATCGAAAATGCATCTCGCTCTCAGGCGTGCAATTAAAATCGATTAAATCCCATCGCAATCAACAGGTAGCCGAGCTCATTAAATAATTCATTTAAAGGGTATTGATTATTGTTTGATCTCTGTCTCTCTCCTTCTCTGGTTTGCCCATCGTTTCTTTGGGGTCCGGCGGTTAGGGGTAACTATTCCTTCCTTGAGGCAGCTGCATATGCAGCAAGTTCGCACACCACATCATCACTGGACGCTGAATAATAACTCGTAGCTGCGTTTTCCTTTCCAAAGCGAAACACATTTTCGTACTTTTGGTATGGCTACGCGCGCTCTTAACCGGTAGCTTCGGGGCTGCATCCTCATTGGCAACGCGGTTCTCATTTTATGCGCATCTCGGCGAAGCCGCCTCCAAGCGTAACGATAAATCAGCGCCCTCCTCCCGGGGGCAATGGATTATAGTTTTGTAGACACCCGGAGAGAAGTAGCGGGAAGACTGCTGCAGAAATCGATTAAGCGAATTGAAGGTTTTGCCTTCGATTGAAAGCTTAACCTCTCTCCCCAATGAAGAAGGATTGAAAGAAAACTGCCAACCTCGAATGCTTTTCCGCACGCGTGCATGCCCTTTTTCGGGGTGGAGTCACATCCGGAGTTATTAAATCAATTTATCGAAGAGATCGAAGATCAAGCGGGCAGTAGCTGTGGTCATCTCGGTTACTCGTAGGAGATGGGGTAATAAAAACAGAAACATTGTTTTGCTCCGGTCCACAAACTCATTACCACTATCTTACGGCTTCAGGCGATCCTTCAAATCGTGTGGTTCGTGCCGTTTGGCTGGAACAGGTAGTTCTAGGTTACATATTTTTCTACATATTATTCCTGAATGAGTCATCAAATCACAATTCTCCTACAGGTTCATTTTTAATCCATTTTCATGTGTTTGTTTGAATCATGAAAAAATGCAATAAAACCGATGAATCAACACCTTCAAATAAAACGTGTAAAATTTGGGGTGTACTATTGAAGTGACATGTTTTGTCAACTCTCCAAAATTTTCAAATGAGTATTTTGTAAGAGAAAATTAGAAAGATTTTTTTCATTCTATAAACGTTCACATCCAGCCTTCTTCAAAAAAATAAATTCTCGGCGAAATCTCCGTGATGGAGATGGATGATAAAAACTAGCTAAAATTGTTCATCATTGCCTCTACAATTCCAATAGATCGCTGCATTTGTTACAATGTTATCTACACACCATCTATATTGTCTTAATGACACTCTGGCTACATTATCTCCATTATCCAGGAAGATAGACAGAGCAACCCCGCCTTCAGGTGCTGTTAGCTCAGAAATCCTGAAGAAGTTGATGTATTGCTTCTGATGATGCCTCTGTATTCTAACGGCTCTTTGTAAGCTCCCTTCAGGGCTTCTTCTCTTCTGAACTCCGCACATGATTGAAGAAATCAATGAAAGAGTATCTCTAACTGCTGTTAACGTTACGAAGATACAAACATGATAATAGTTGTCCCAATGAAACATTGGAAAATAGTTTCTTCTATTCTTCATTTCCTTCTATCATAAGAAACAATTACTGTTGTAAGTCTGAACCTCCCCTTACTTTTGTAGCTCTTCAGGTCTGCAATAACCTTTTGGATCAATAACATATCTTTTTTCCAGACGAGATCTAACTGGAAAAAGTTCTCGAATGAACCATGAACGAAGACATTAACCCGAGAATGTCCTGTTGTTCCTGTGTACGCAAAACTAGCCATTATGGGATCAATTAACGCAGTTCACTACACCAGCTTTTCCAGTCAATTCAAATCACGCAACACAATCCTCATTTCGCGATGTCCTGTCCTGTGTAAAAGAACTCTTGTGCCTGCTTCCGGTACGTCAGTTCCAGTACATAAATTGAAACCGTCTACCTGACCCCGGTTGAATGGAAGAGCCGTCCAAAAACACAGGAAATTTCCAAAATGGCTTCACCGCATCAGCCGGTTGTGGTTAGCGTTTTGAGCGAGACCTGAAACGGCGAGCTAATGGTCACAAGTCACAGTCAGTTCGAACTGACGCACCCTGCTTCCACCAAGGTGCTGCACGCACACGTACGCGTGATGGACGAGGATGCTGCCGTGCGTATAAGCCCCGCCAGTATGTAAGGGTAACAACAGCGCTGATAATCGTTCCGATAATGACCCACTCTGGGAGCGGTAGTTACACGATGATCCCTCCGGGTTTGCCTCCGTTGTTCCGGCACGGTTTGATCTTGTTACGTGAGCGTTTCGTGTGGTAAAATTGTGCTCGGGTACGAGGGGATGGGTGGGGCAAAAGTGCTTACGAATGGTGTTTTTCGCAACGAGAGCACAAATCGACATACTCCATCCGGCCAAACGAGTCAACCACAAAAGTCGGGAAACTGGTACACGTAACCGATCTGTGCCGGGCCCGTAGGATCCGCTCCACACGTACACCCGGGTGTGGAAAATCGAGAAAGGACCCAAAGCCTATTCCCATCCGGCCAAACATTAACGGATCGATTGCAACACTTTTCGTGGCAAGGCGCTCAGGTTGGAGCGGGAGGGCTCGTTTCTTCGCATGCGAGAAAGAGCTCAGCCTTTAATGGGCTTTGTACAAAGGCGGAAGCAGAAAGTCCTTTCGCTGTACTGTGGTCTTGGGCGTCGGATTGGGCACGAGAAGCTTTAGCGAGCGAGTGTGTAAAGCTCGCAACCGTAATTCCGAAACTGAAATCCACTTTTCATAAATACGCCTGCTGGGGATATAGAGCCATTCCGATTTGTTCGATTCCCATTTTGCGCTCGAGCGCCTATTTGTTGCATTTTTGAGGGACGACGACAACGACGATGTGCTCTGGACGTTCGCTTTCTTATGATGCATTTGTACATTTCTAGCACGCACACAGGCGCACGAGGTAAAGAACGGATGATAACGTTTATGGGTTGTAAACGATTTACAAGCTGCGGTAATGCCCAACGGTGGAGGGGAATAGCCGTTTTACATCATTCTCGTTTCTCTTTCCCATTTTCTGCGCAATTTGTAATACGCTGCCAGTTCCGGATAATGCGCCAGCAAACGAAACCTCGTAATGCGAATTGTTGTGTTACGCGCCGGCGTATAAAGTTTTTTCAGACGTGGTTTTATGAGGTGTCCGGGAGGCATTTATCATTACATTGCCTGGTCCGGGCGCTTGGGCAGCGCCAGTGGCAAACTTTGCACAAATGGGCAGAGCGCGTACATTAACCGAGCGGCGTGCTAAAGGCACCCGACCGATGGTGTAGAAATCATTGCATATGTTACCTGTCACTGTCCAGACGATTCGATGTCCGGGCCGCGTCTCCATGTGCGCTGTCTGGGAAAGAGCGGCACTGCCTACCTTACCCAGGACCATTATTCATCATCATTAGCCGTGAAGCGTTCGAAGGGTGGAACTGTTAGGAGGGGGGAGAACTTCCCCCATTCCAAGGTGTGAAACACCCCGAGAGCTCATTGACGTTTGTGGCATTTGATTTGAAGTGGCAAACCTGCGAGTTCAGCAACACTACAGTGACAGACAGCGCTAGATGGGAAAGATCTAGATGGGCGTACCAGGCACACAACGTCCGGCCAGCATAAACCACACACGAATGTCCGTAGCACACAGAACCCCGGGACATTCTAGATGCTAGACTTCCGGGCGGGACGAACAGGGCTGCGGTTAAAGTGATCGATGATTGACGGCTTGCAACGGTGGAGGAAGAAAGCACTTTTTGCTCAGACGGAGCGTTTGTTGGAATATCTGTAAATGCAGAGAAACGCCATCGTAAGACTCTGTGGTCATGAATCTTTGTCCAATGTCTGCACTAGCTAGTCGAAAGCATTTTGATTCTAATGGGAAGAGATTGTAGAACCCGCTCTGTGTCGCTCCCGAGGCGATATGGTACGTTCACGTTCAGGTGTGGTTTCCGTTTCTCCAACGCTCCAACGCTCCAAAGACATCAAAACTGAAACCAGCCTGTGGAAGGATTAAGAGCAATGATTAATGCCATTTTTGCAACTCCATCTCAAAGGCTGGCATCACTGCCAATGGATGGGCGAGCGTAAAAGGCGTGCATTGCCGTGTGAAGAAGCGTAAATGCTCTTTTGTACAAGCTAGATAAATTAACATGCACATGAAAGCAGTTCTTGGCAACCATGTATAGTCCATTTCTTAAGAAGCTTTAACGCCAAAAGTAAGCAGATTATTTGCACAGCAAATATATATAATAATGTATCTTTTCCCTCGCTGCACTTTATCGGGCTCGAAACTCATTCTCATTAAATCCCCAAACCCGCTAACCGCCGACCATGGGAAGCGCTCAGGCGTATAAAGCTATCCTGTGCACCCACGGCCATTGGACCCACGGCTGTGCACCCGAAACCATCAGCATAATTGAAGGATGCCCAAAATTTGCGCCACCAGCTGCCGTTTGCTTTCATCTTTCGTTGGTGGTTGAGTCTTGGAAGAAAACTTGGTTACGTCCGAAGAATTTGCTGTCGGAGCTGCTTTCAGAGCAGAAGTTCCTTGGCAGCGGAGGTTCTCGCGTATCAAACCACATCACAATAACCGTAACCCTGGTTGTAGTTGCTGCTGCTGCTGCTGCTGCTGCTACGTCTGTCGAGAACCGAAGCAAATGCATTCCGAAATTCATTTGCACCAGATATAACGCTTAGGTGCTTTAGCGCAACCACAACAATGGGCGGTAAGGGGGTGGCCTGCGTGAATCATCAAATATCAGGGAACAGTTTTGCATTCCCTCGCGGGAGTGAGCCGTGGGATGCGGTTGCTTCCTATCCTCTGTTGCAGCATTAAACACATAATCAACCGGCCGTACCGATAGTTCCTCGCTCCGCAGCAGGAAACACTTTGGTGTCCTATAAGAGATAGAGCGTTGTTTACACACCAATGACAGGCAGTTAGCTTGACGAAAGCTCGATTCGTTAAGTGAGAAGTGAGAACGTGAGAGGAGAGTAAAAGTGCGTGAGATGCCAATCGAGTCAGTGGCACTCATACGGAATTTATAAAAAGGGCAAACCGAATTGAATATACCCCTCTTACATTTTGGAATCCACAAAACTCGGTAATTATAACTGAAGCTGTATTAACGATCCGAAAAACTTTCCCGCGATTGTTCAAGCGTATTCATCATCATTCTGGTGGGAAGGACGCGAACATTGGAAGTTCGCTCCCGTTTGCTGGAAAGCGTCTTCATCCGCTGCCGGGTGGGTTTTCGCCGCAAACAATTCCAACCATCGGAGCAAAGTGGCATCTTTTCAACGGAACGTCACACTGCCGGCTGAGCCGTGAACGATATGGCTTCGCCGGAGCGGGAAAGTCGACAAACAAAAGCTTATTACGAGTGTGTGAGCGTGTAACCACTTCATGATTGTGCATTGTGCGCATTGCAACCGTTCGGTAAAATGCCCTGCCAACCGTCCGGATGCTGGCAGGAAAACTTTTCCTCTCGAAAACAGTGCGCTCCTCCTAGTGGCCGGCGTAGCCAAATCCATATGAGTCAAACAAGTTTTTTCTCCACCCGTCAAGCGCGCTCCGAAGGAGAATGAGTGAGAAGTCGGGAAAAGTAACCGCACTGTGTCAGGGCAATTGAATGTGACTCACTTCCGAGAAGAGAAGCTTTAAATGCTTTCAGTTGAAGTTGACAAAGTTCCGAGCAAGTTTCGTTCGGAGAATGTCCATATCAAGAAGTTCCGAAGAATGACCACAAAAAAGGGCCGGGAGGCGGAGGAAAAGTTGGAACACTAGGGCCGACGGAATGCCGTTCGGGTTTTTGAGCAAGCTTTTTAGATGATATCTACGAGCAATTAATTGGATCAATTAACGCACAACCAAGCGATCTGTAGATTGCTCAGGGAACGCTGTTGTGCTTGCGGACTACATCCCTAGAAAGGCCATGTTAAGAAAACTAGGTCAAATCGTTATTGGATGCACCAGATGCAGGCCGTGGTCCGCTTTAAAGCACAACATCCAGTGCTATAAACGGGACACGCCGATGTCAATTAGTAGTGCCATTTTTTGTTCCGCTGGACTAGTGTCTTAGGAGAAAATAAAACACAAAATATCTCTTAATTGCAACTAGTGTCTATAGGCAACGTAGAATGATAATGCAGTGTTTGTCAGGCTTATTTTATTCTATTCGAAGCATTGTGCAGCAACATTCTCGTCATTGTGTCATTTAATTTGGTCATTATGGTAGAACACTTTCACGATCGCGCACTGTTGTCGTCATCACTTCGAATCAATACATTACAAATATCTGACAGTTGACTCAGCTATCAACTACATTCTTTTTTATTTACTAAAATTAATACTTTGCTATATAATTTACTAAAAACTAGCGGCGATGCGTTGTGCTCCAAATTCTCCAAATTAAATGACACGATGACGAGTAGTGCTTGCAGCTACGTCCAAAAGGATCGGGGAACACTGTAATGAGTGTATTGTATGTGTCCTGCCTCCACCAAGAGACACAACATTATCTTTATCTTCCACTTTGCACAGCATGAACAAATTGCACACGCATACAATATTCAATGATAACAAACGAACCACATTGTTAGGGTGCGTGTGTTTGTGTGTGAATAAGGGAATGGAGGATACGTTTCCCCAGGGGTGTGAAACCACGCGATCCGCATCCTGATAGTGACCTTCCGCAACAGTAGAAAAAAAGAACGCGAAAAACGAAATAGCCATGATAATGTATGTAAATTTTGCACGCATGCCATCTCGCTCGGCGTGTTCCAGTTCTCGTCTGTGTCCCCATTTCTAGCGAAGGAACACTTCACTCGTACAAATTGCTGCCGGAATTCTTGCCGCTCGCTGCGTATCCTGTCAAATGAAATCATTCGTGTACGCCAGTCTTTCGAACAGTGGGATGTGTGGAATGAGGCACCAGAGCGGCGACAGGAGGCGTGAAAGTGTTCTCCACGATGATGAAGAAGATGATGATGTTTAGCATAAATCCAGACCGCGCGCCACGTTGTGCATCGACAATTTGATTAAAATTCTAATTTATGCGCTCTTGTTCGTCGGCCGCCGGCACTATAAACACTGGGGCGTTTATTCGCATACAGGAGAAGTACGGGGCGTCGGAAGCTTGAACCCGAGATTGGATGGTGATCTAACAACGGATGGGGTGGGGGGGGGGGGGGGGCGGAAGTAAAAAGGTTATATTGTTAGCTCACTGGGTACGACTGAAATCCGTTCAAGCGTTTCAGCGTGGGGTGAAGCTTAAATTAAAAGTGTGGAGAACCTGCTAACTCTCTTTCAGGCTGTAGCTCTCGCAAAGTGAATGCGAGCAGTCGTAAAAGCTTCACAAATGCACCGTGAATCGAGCGCGAGGCACCTGTGTGAACGAGTCGGTTGCGTTGGTATTTCGTTCTGGAATCTGGACAGAGAAAGGATGGGGGCATTGCACCCAACGAAGAAAACAGACCCAAGAACCCAGCGAATGTCTAATTTGATTACAAAGGGGAATAGCTCGAAAGCTGCGAATCGAACGCACAGAGGAAGAGAGAACGGCGAAACATCACTATTAACACACCAACAGGCCGATCTCAATGCCGACCATCCGAAACCCTTTTTTCCTCTTTCATTCAATCGCCCATCCACTTGGAGCACTTTTCAAGATTGAACAACATTTTTCAACGATAACAGTTGAGAGAGATCTCTTCCTATCCCTGTCCTCGAATGTGTGCTGAAGAGCCCAGAGTGCCCGGAGCCTTAGAATATCCCGACCCCCCCTGCTTAGAGAAGGAAGCGCAACCACACTTCAGTTCCCACTCCACGGCAACGACGTCATTCGATCGGGAAAACGGGGGTGGTCGTCCATTCTCCAAAGATTTGCTCGCCGCCGCCGCCACCGTCGTGTAGAAGCGCAACAGTCATGTCCTTCCATGCCAGAGTAATCTGATGAGTCATTAGCACGCTCTTTTGGCTTTATTAGATCTGCTATCTGCTTTCGTTGCCCAAGAGAGTGTGTGTGTGCTCTCAGTGCAGACTGTCATGCCCTCAATTTTGCTTACCACTCTGAGCGTACTGCTAGGAAAGTAAACACTAACAGCAAAAGTCAAACTGGATGGGAACTGTGCAAATCATCGAGATGTCCAGGACAATTCAGAGGATAGAGCTGTGGTAGGTAGTGGCAGAGATGACCTAGCTACGCAAAACTTTATTAAATTACGTCTGATTGGATGTTTGAAGATGCATTGAAAAAAAGGCTGGAAGAAGAAACGAGAGCAAACACTCCTCACCTGTACGAACTCGGAGGTCATCGCTGGAGAAGCTCTTGTGAAGTTGCCTTCAGATTCATCGCCCAACGAGCGAACGAACGGTCGAAACCAACTCGCCGTACCTGCCTAATGGAGTGGATTAAGTGAGACGTTAAAAGGCTTTAATCTCGCTCGAGAAGACGGGATTGTTTGGTTGGATTTTTTTTTTTGTTTTTTATGTATTTGCAAGAGAAACCAAAACTCTAGCCTACACGCTTTGTCGGCGCGTTTATTTTTTTCGGCATCGTCGGAAAAGTTCTTCGCAGGTGGTTATTTTTGTACGACCCTGGCTGGATTGAGGCAACGTTTTAGGACGCACTTTAACTACATACTTGCTCCTTAAATCGATTCTGATTGATATAGGCTGAGGCTGTGCTCTGTGTGCCATCGAAAACAACCAACCAGCAAGATTTTGTTCGATAGTTGGTTCCTATCAATTTATTTTTTTATTTTTCTTCATATTTGGCATCACTGGCATGACAACTATCATAGGGATGGTCTTAAGATCTACCATAAATCTCAATTGGCAATGGCTTTCAGTCACTTTTATTTAGAACTGCTTTACATTTGCAAAATAAGTCAATCCTGTTGTTCACGGGAAAGGTTGTCCTCCTATTGGGATTCGAAGAACGTCGCGCTTTGGTAGGAAGCCTACGCTATCACCACTCGACCACTGAGTCGTTCGACAGTTAACTTGCATATAAGTCTACAGGTTTGTCCGTCTTGGTCTTCCATCCTGTTCGATAGCCGACAGAGCGTTACCCCATCTGGCGCCTTGTGTCAACAACCGTTTTGATAGCAAAATTCGATTGCCAGAAAACGAGGCTTCCAGGAAGGCAAAAGACGGCATCGCGAGACATCAAATTAATCTACTCATCTAAATTCGTCGCCCTCGGCGTGGCGGCGCGCGACCGGTCAAGCACGCCCGAAAGCACAAAATCCATATTTTTGATTATAATTTACGATGGGAAGCTTGTTAAAGTGTAAATTAACTTCCCGCACGTCAGGCGCAGCCGCTTTTATTTACCTTAGCTCCACTGCTTTCCGTTCCCGTTTCGGTTGTTATTTGTCTGTTTTGGTGAAAAATCTGTGCCGACATGATCACAGGACTTCAGGATCACATTGGGCATTGGGGCCGCATTGTCATTGGGCGCTAGAGATTAGCGGCTCGCTAGAACGTTGGGCCGGGCTCGCTAGACTAATGATACGCCTTTCGACGACCGCGACCGCCGGTTTCCCGACGGTCCAGCGGGAACTCTTCGCCGACGGTCCCGTCCAGGCGACCGTCACGTTTCGGTCGTTTTTGGAGAGTTTCACCGGCCGCACCAAGGTGCCTCCTTTATTCCCTCGCCGCCCGGAGCACAGTGAAGAGGGCTTTTGCGCTTAATTTGAATAAAGTAAATAGAGACAAATTAAAAGCGCCCGACATTAATGGTTTTTCGGGCGGCGCGTCACCGATCTCAACGCCACGGGGGAGTAGAGGACAACCCCCTTGTTTCTGCGGGAAGTTTTCCCTTCGGTTGCTCGTGTTCCATCTGCCGCTTCCCATCCCCGGCCTTTGTTGAAAGAACGCTTTCAACGCCCGTTTGCGTCGAGTGAAAGGCTCTGGCCCGTCGTTCCCTGCGTGACTCTCGCAGCATCATCATCTACGGTTAGATTGTTGTTCTTTCGGAGTCGAGATTTTAGGGTGCATGAAGCACGGCAAAAGACAGAGAGGGAGAACGGGTTTGCATGAATATTCGAAAACGCTAACAATACCAACCTTAACGAGTCATTGAGGCTTCTTCACCTCGGGCCGGCTGTAGAAATCTCGCGCGACAGAGAAGGGAACACACCTCGGAACTGCAGAATTTCAAACACCGTTTCGCGTGTATGATATTTAATGCAGCATTGATTCCTGAATGCTGCGGCACTGTTCAGGAGAAGCGCGTTATTTTTAGACGAACCATTCATCGCTCCACAGATTCTATAGCGCTTTGGCGTTGAAGAGTAACGGGGCGGAAATTGGAGAATATTAAATATTCATATCGACAGAGGAGAGCTGCTTAAAATGATAAAGTGGAATCAAAACTACTATATGGAATAAAAACTACTTCAACCATAGAAGAACGCAACCCACTCGGCAAATAAAGAAGAAGAAGAAGGAATCAAAACTACACACCTACGACAAAAGAAAATATAAAATCGTTTGCTTTGGAAGCTTGCCTTTGGGGAGTGCTAGGGGATCCAATTGCCTCTGTCATGAATTCTTGGGCACTTAATGCAAGAATGGAAATGTCCATTTTATTTGCTTTACTCCAGAGTCGGGCGTAAGTGGTCCATATACATCGGAAGTGGTACAACTCCACAACTGCACACTCCTTTGTAGCAATGCTTTGTCATTTTTGGAATGTTTTTATTTCAGTTCTTCGGTTTTGTAACAGAATATAGAACAGCTTGAGCAGCTCTACAAATACAGTAACGTACACAAACATACTGACACAATGGATTCTTGAACGGTTGAAAGTTCAAGTGTCTATTCGTATTATTCATTTAATTGGGTAACTTAGTCGTACCTACTGTATTCAATTAAGAAACTCTCATATAAAATGACTGTTACTGCTTTTCCTAAGTGAGGTCAGGGCATTCAAAGTCTGTAGCAAAGCAAACTGAATAGACATTCATAAACGCCTTCATTTGTATCATCCCATAACTCTCTCAGTTTTGCTCGTTTCGGAAAAGACTTAAAAACGGGATCGATTAAACGTAATCGTAGACTTAGTTTCTCCAGCCACCACCAGAGAGCGCCAGTGTTGATCAATACTGACACCTTAACTAAGTCCCACTCCGTAAAACAGTTGATTTGCCCCATTTTTCGTTAAGCCTAAAAAGGTTTATAGAATACAGAAATAATGAAATATATCTAATAGTTAGTTGCAAACGAACAAAAAGAAATAAAACGATAGACATCACAAAAACTTTTTTGTGATTTTTTGCTATCGTGCATTAGAAGATGCTAGTGTAGATGTCATCCCAACATTCATCCTGAAGTATACACACTGTGCAATGTCCAAACTCACATTGGATTGCCCTATTGCCTTTCAAGTTCATCCAAACAACGTCCAAAACAGTTTCAGTCCTTCCCAAATTATCCTGCAGGAACTTTTAGACAGCACGCCCGTTGATAGATGTTGTTCCCGTCAAAATTCATCTGGATGGAATTTATCCAATCCGTCGGTCTTTAGCACCGATAGAAAACCCATCCACCATTCCCATCGGCGTTCGTCTCTAGGTCCGCGCGAAGTGAATTAATTTAGATGTATTATCGAGCTGTAAACACAATGATCGAGCTGGGTACCGAACGGCGGACCCTTTCATCTGGCCAGCCTGCACTAAAACCTCCTTCCGGTGCTAATGGAAGGTGGCGTTGAAAGCACTGCCACAAGCGTCTGATGATGGACTGCTGCCGAAAGGGACGGCTCATCGACAGAAGCGCCCTGGTCTGACCTGGTCTCGCCGGTTGACATAGATTTTCATCGAACGGAAGTGACACGTCGGGCTTTTCGCACCCTTCCACAAAAGCACATCTTCCCGATGGAGATCGATTGGAGCAGGAGGGAATGAACGGCTTTTCGGCACGCTGATTACACGCCGTTCTGCCAATTAACCTTTTTTGATCGAAGTTTGGGTTTCCTCTGCTCTGGCACTCGGACGGCCTCTGGACACACTACCTGGCCCAAGTGACAAAACGGATGGAGACATACAGTAGCCGTAACGCAATTTGTCAACGGCCACACATCGTGTCGTGGAGATTTATCGTACGTCCTTAGCCTCTGGTGGTAGGAATGCGGCACTGGGTTCGGTTGCCCACTGTTTCTGCAGTGTCTCCAATTGCTCCCGGCAGTCACTGAAGCAATGTGTTGGAGCCAACCCCGAAGGCGCCATTATATTGGCAAATTGAATACGATTGGTAGGCTACACCGTTGGGGCTCACGTTTCGCTGTCAGTCGCGAGGGTACCATGGACAATACTGCTTACGGCGAGTTACGGATATGGCCACCGGCTGAGCTGCAGCAGATTGGCTAGGCAAATCGTAACGAATTTGTTTAATTAGCTCGATGATCGATGCGAACGATAGTTTCGAAGCTGAAGAAGGAATACTGCATCGCTTGCTGTACATTAAAATTCAATTATTACACCGGTGTCCCCTTTTGCACGGTTCCTCGCGAAGGCAAAAAGGGCTTACAAACCACCGGCAAGGCTATCTTTCGACCATCTCCACACGTGTGCTCGCTGGACGGGGTCGGAACCATGGGGTCCTTCCGTCGTGACTGTGTCTAGACGCGCAGACCGCTTGCTGTGACCCGGTCTCCTGTGCTGTGGACTACCCCCGAAGGGCACTCTGCCATTGTAACTGTTACAGCGAGCACCACCAGTAGCGGCACAGCATTTACAATCGTCTCTCGTACACATTCGGTGAAGCCAGAAATTCAATTACACGGCTAGAGAACGAACGTTAACCGCTTCCAGGGGCTATGAAGTTGTCCCCGTGGCAACTTGGAACCAAAACGCCTGCTTTTTTTTTATTCAACTCAGCTTTTATGTTTAAAGGGGGTTCGGACTTTGTAGCGTAAAACCATTTTGGAGAGAAACTGCGCCACGATGATTAACGAGTCGCAACGGGTCACAGGTTCGGCAGAATGGCAGAGAGAAGGTGAGGGATGCTTGGGCAAAAGAAAAGGTAAATTGAATTCGCCGTAATCGCTTTATCTCTCCGGCAGCTTTTAGCGATTGCCCATGCCCATGCCTTGCCGGTGACATCGCGTTCTTCTGGCCGGAGTTCTTGGAAGCTTACGACTCCGCACTCGCTGCCTACATCTAATCTGTCGCAAAGATTTGATAGGAATAAAATTTGCCTACCGCAACGAAGCTGTGAAGGCTGCTGTAAGTTTGCGCTGCGCTCTGTTCGGAAGGGTTTTGCATTTTAAATTGGGAAAATCCTATATATCGTTGTACTTGGTATGCATGGAAAAAAGCAGAGTGGTTGGATGCTGAGCTCCTGCACTGTGTGGTGCAATAGATAGGTTGGCAGCAAATAGGAAGATAAGCGGCAGTTATTTAGTAGCGATTTGGTTTTACAATTACAGATGATGCTGTGATACTTCCCGGAAGCTCACATTTTATTGTAAATTGTTTTCAACCGAAGGATAACTACAGACTTTATAAAAGTCTCTTCTCTGTATGGGAGAGAACTATAAGGTAGAATTTGAACGTGAATTTGTATATCCTTACTAGAAACACTTCAATCTTGTAGAATATGACTATTTATCGCTGCAAGATTATTTTCCGTTTGCATTGAACATGCAATTTTGATAAGAAAGCTTCATTACATTAATGCAGTTTTCTCCCGCAAATGTTCATTTTTTTCATCTTCATTTGTGTTTATTAGCTGTTTATATATTATCTTTAAAGCAATACGGCCTGGCTGTTACTACCGAATAAAAAAAAAATATTATCTTTACAGCATCGATTTTGTGTAGTTCCTCATTAAATTTTATTAGTACTATATGTTGCAGTTGCAACAGCCTAGGCCGGATCGGTGGTCTACTGGTACCTGGCGTAGGACTGTCAAAAGGCCCGTCGTCGGTTCGAATCTCTTTCGGATCGCTGCCGCTCCCCACACGCAGAATTATCTTTCCTGCTATGGGTACACTAAAATCATAACCCCCCATACGCAGGATTAACAATCTTGATATGGATGGGTACACTCAGTCACAGAAAGAGCCAAAACACAATGGTGTTCTGGTTAGGCCTTGACCCTACTGGGTTGTTGTGCCACCGAAGAAGAAGATATGTTGTAGTTTTCAATCCTTGCAGCTGAAATCATTATCTGCTTGTAGTATGATAGTTTGGTGTAATTATTTCCACGATGATGATTATTAAGTTTTAAAAGCAACTTAAAAAGAAAAAAAAAAGATTGTTCATAAAATCTAGTGCTTGTATGAAAAAAAAATAATTTTAAATTTTTTCTAAAGCTATGAGTTGGATAAAAAAAGATGTTGTGAATTGTTTTCATAATCAGTAATTTAATCAGTTTTTTTATTTAAAATGAAAGATAGAAGAATCTGGATCCTTTATTTGTTTTCTCCTCAATCAATGTTGCATACTTCCGTGTGCATGCAAAAATGAGATTAATATCCTGTGGCAGATCTAGTTAATAAAAGCGAAATCGAAACAAACGGTACGAAATTTCATATTGAAACCACCAGCTCCAGTGCGTTGTTTTGCACATCCTTTTTTTGTCATCGTGGCTCACCACTGTCAGCTGTTTGCTCTCATCAATCCGTTCGAGCGCATTAATTGCACATACGGATGTTTTCTCTCTCCACACACACACACACACACAAAGTCCCCCATCGTTAGCGGGTAAAACATAAAATCATACATTTACCAAACTGTTACTAGCGTGCACTCTAACGTCTGTTCTGTAGGTACAGGCACGGGGGAAAAGCACACAAACAGCGGATTAAGCTCGTCCTAGTTTTTTTGTTTACCCTCTCGCTATCGCCTCCCCCCCCTCCACACCCCATTTTACAGCGCCCCGGTGACAAAACTGCCTTCGTCCTGTCAGACATGAGGACACCCCGCAACACGCAAAAAAGAAGGCAGCAAAAATGGCATTTTGCTTAAAAGCAGTGCCAGTGAGGCGAGAAATAGTTTTGTACATCCCACTTTGAATGTTTTACCCGTTCCAGTGCGCATTTTCCTTGGGGAGTGAGGGGGGGGAAAAGGGACCAAGGGCATCGAAACAACTGGCCAGCGTTGTAGCGTTGTAAAAGAGAGACACACGCAAACAAAAAGCTAACAAACAAACTGGCGCAAAACTTTACACGATTTTCCTTCCCCCCCCCCTGCGCTGCCTCGTTTGCCGTTTGCTGAAACAAATTTGTTCCAAAGCTCGCTTCGGTTCCACTTGCTCTGGTACATGCTCTGTTGCGGGTATGTGTGTGCTCCCATATGTTTAAAAGGAAAAGGAAAAGTTTTTTTTTGTATAAACCAGCACATCAGCAGGAATGCTGCGGTGGAAGAGTCTCTCCCCCTTTTTTTTGTTAAACTCGAAACGTTTGAAAACAAATATGCAAAAGTTGCACGTGCAATTTGGCACCAGCGGAAAAGTGGAACCACAGAACGTGAAGTCAAGGAGAAACACTGTGGGAAGTGGAGGTTGTCCGGTAGAAATAATGATGGCTGCTCGCATTTTGTTTGATATGATGCTTACACAACAGCAAAAAAACAAAGAGGGAGTGAGCCTGCAATTTCAGTGAAATGGGGGAAAACCTGTAGGTGCAAAACTTGCGATTGTGAACATTGCTGAAGGAAAAGTTTTGCTGTTTCGTTTGAAGACAGTAGGTAACAGCTTTGGTAACGGTTTGCTGCTGCGTGAAGGTGAAGAGAGCCGGTGGAAATAGATGTCTTTTTAAGCAGACGTGATGCATGTTTGTTTGTTTCTTTACAGAATTGATTTGATTATAAGTATTTTTATCTTAGTTTTTTTGCATTGATTCCGATCAAAAGATCTCTCTTGTATCCATGGGAAGTTTGTAACGCTTTGCGACGGGAGGTGTAGCAAAATAATATTATTTTGAAAATTTATATTTAAATGTTCGTCAATGAAGCTGTACAGTTTTTAAAGTATTTTTGATTCACAAATCAGCTCCTTCTTTTTATCAATGTGTTTCTTGTATGTAAGCCTTTTGTATCAAATTACTCCGTAATAGTTTAGTTGGTTAATTCACGCACTCTTTATTTTTTATTTTTTATTTACTATTTATTTTAATACCTCTGTTTTAATTTTAATTTAATTTTTGGAAACTTTCTTGCAATTGAATACCCAAAAAAAAAGGATTTTGATTTGTCGTGATTAATTTTTCAAAGTCAAAGGGTAGCAAAAGTAATCGCAAAATTTAATTCCTTCATCGAGTTTCCTAATAATAGTTATTGTTATTTTCGAACCTTGATTTTGAACTCATAGCAAAAAGCATCCGTAAAGCAATAATTTGCTTCGAATAAGTCACTTACGAATTGAACATTTGCAAAATGACAAGCAGGGAAATAACTGATTTAGCGTTGTTTAATTAGACAAAGCAACTCCGATCGAATAAAAGTGATTTATTAAGTAGGATAATTTGTGGTGGCAAATTTACAGTGATAATTTTGTGTTAAAAACCATACCGTATACATTTTTGTTCTCTAGGAAATTGACATAGTTTAAAGAATAAAAGTTTAAGTTGAAACATTTGTTCTAAAACAGATTTTTAGAGATTGGCTTGTCAAAGAGATTTTAAGCTTGTTTTCAAACATTAAAATCTGCTGATGAAAGCTGAACATCATACAATCGCAACGAAATCAATCTCACTAGAAGCTTAAAATTAATATTTTTATCCGGCACGGCACTTGAGCGGATAGTCCGTTTTTGTCCTCTCAAATCCTTCCAACCATCCCGCAACCGAATAGTGATTAACCGGTTTCCCTTTTTTTTCTCTCTCTCTCTCTCTCTTCCACACAGGTAAACCCAGCTTATAATTTGCGCTACATTCTGCTCCAGCACTATCGGAAGCGATAATTTGCTCCCCTGAAGAGTGTAAAGCTCACACACGCGTGATAAGGGCAGCGGTGGTGGAAAAAAATGACCACCTCAAAACCACGCAAACCCATCACGAGCATCACATCCTGGGGTAGGGAGGGGGGCGGTGGGGTTGGAAACATCCCCGGAATGGGTGGTGCAAACCGCGAAAAACACAGCACAAACGGACACGATCGTTGAGGACGGTTCCAGAACGTGGGCGCTAGTTAAATTAAAATAATCCATCACCGATAGGGGAAATTACCGGATTTACATCGCGCGCTGCTGACAGTGCCATGCTGGGGACGCGGTTTTTCCTCTCACCCCTAGGGTTTTCCTGCCCGCACTGCATCGATAATTTCTGTTGGGAAGAGAAGCATCATAAAGCAGGAGGGAGACAAAGGCAGGGAAAAGAGGGGCATGGTGGGGATGGATAATCTGGTAAGCTGTTACAAATCACGTTTCCGCCTTCCGACCGATGCCGGACAGCACATGAGGTGCGCCGCCACCACACATGAGGGAGCAGTGTTGCCAGCCGGTACACCGTGTAATCGGAACCAGGAAAGCGCTTTGCACTTTATCGACCGAATCCGTGCGAAAACTCCTCGCTGAACGAATGTAAATCGATATTCGGGTTTTATTGGAGGGAGAAGGGATGCTTGATCCTTAAGTTTTTTTTTTTGAAGAGCTCATGTGGTGTGTGCATGCATCGGAAATTACAATTCGGTTTTTCTGTGACACACGGGACGACGGCGGACGGTGCAGTAGCAGTGTGTCTTCATTATAATTTAATTTCGCATATAAATGATACATCGTGTAATGCCCTGCAAATGAATGGCCGTCCATCCGGCCTGTCACGAACGGGGACACGGCCCTGCCTGAAATTGGAAATGTACGAATTGTAATCAGTTCACTTTCAATTGTGCTCTGTGGACGTGGAAAGTTGGGCCACTCGCCGATCAAAATATGTCATATGTGCGAAGGACATTTCGTTGTGAGTGAGTGGAAAAGTAAAACTAAAAAAAAAACCTTTGGCAGAGATACCTCACAAGTGCGATCGATGGAGCTACCGGTTTTTAACGTCCACACCCCAGGTCCACTCCCAACCTGGCAACAAGAAAACACGGAGTGCTCCGGCCCCGAAGCATCCCGGCCCGGAGGATCGTATTACGTCGCTTGCTTATCAAAACCGGCTGATGGAATAAAGTGCAGAGAAACTTAATAAAGCTTCCAAGCGGGTCCTCCGGTTGCTGGGGTCCCATCCTCATCGTCCTCGAATGCATTGGACGGCGAATGCACTGTCTGCCCAGGAGTGTGTCTCGTACACTCTCACCCTAATAAGTTGATTCCTTGTGGCAGACAGTGCCAGGGCGTGGAGGACGGCTCAGCTTCGGAGGGATCATTTCATTGGCAGGATATTGGATTACCTTTTGCGCCCGGTGTGTCTTGCATTTGCAGCCTTTCCCCCAGGCGACGCATACGTTCTAATGCTTTTTGGAAGCAGAATGGTGTTAGGGTTTTTTTTGTTCCTCGCACCCACTTGAAGGGTGGAAAGCATTTTAGTTTTGACATGGGGGGGGGGGGGCAAGAGCAGCAGTGTGGACATTGATGAAGTTTTAAAATGACTTTCTGTTGCGCACTTGTTTGGGAAACTATTTCGCCTGCAAAGTGAAGTGATCGAATAAAACATGTTTTGTACCAATTTTGTATCATATTGGTTGGGGCAAAATACAAAAGAGTCTTATAGTCGGTAGGGAAACCAATATCCAGTGGTGATGGGCGTTTCGTGGTAGATTTTCATTCAATTGAACTATTGAACCTAGGTTCAAATTAAATCACAAAAAAAAACCCTTGTGCGTAATAAAGGTTACGAGGCTGATTCTAGCTTTTTTCTGCATGTTTCTTATTTTTTTACAATTAATACTTCGAGTCCTATTTGAACTGAAACAACAATCGAAGTTTCATAGCAGGTGTTAAAGTTTGTTGGATGGCTGTTTCATAAAATTGATGCCCTTTTGAATAATGTTTATTCGTGTGGGCAAATGCTATCTGTGTAACACGATGTTAAAGTATTAGAAAAATAATGAAAGCCTCAGTGTCAAGATCTACGAAGCATAATTGTGAGTGTAATCTTGATCTACACTAGCCTCCTCTGGTGGCATGTAGCAAAACTACATGGCATAGCAAGTTGATGTGGTTTAGTTACAAATAGTTTTGTTTTTAATTTAATGCAATATCAGCCTTTTTGGGTTTGGGACTCAAAAATGACTTTGAAAAACTTCCTTAAACTGCCGCCAGATGGTGCTAGTGCAGCTGCAATCTTCGGATTGCGCTTTGTCGCCCCCCGGAAGAAAATCTCAAATTTCCGTGAGCAAAATAAGTAAAAGGCTTATGTTCAGACTGCTGAACCTTATAAAAATCATAAAAATCATCATCAAAAAACCTTGATATAAAATTATATACAACAATCATCACAACCCACCATAAAGCGTTTATTTGTTTTCGTTTAACGAACCTACTAGGTTCACTCAGAAACTTTCTGTAAAGAAGCTGGTTCCATCCTGCTCCAAAAGAAGATAAATCTTTCCCATCTCTACTTCAATCTGGAGGTCATTTAACCGGAAAACCACAGATTGGGATCCGTGAAAGTAAACGGGGATAGGATACAGAAAACAGCTTCGCCTTCGAAAAAGACTTTCCATGATGCAACAGGGACATCGGGACGTAATTCTCGTTCCTATAAATATAGTGTGACACTTTTATTATGATGATATCGTGCTTTCCAGGAGAAAATCATCTGACGTGCCGTGTGTAGCTCGTGTGATTATAATAAGCAACTTCTCCGTTGTTCTGATAAGAGGACCCCCCACAAACGCCCGATTTGAACCGGCTGGCTGGCATCAAGTACGTAATTTACTAAAGCTTTGCTCACGATACACATCCTTATCACCGAGCCAGGGCCGTGTGTCGTTGGACGGACATTTGAGTCATCTTTCGGGTCGAATGAGATAAAGGACGGAACGGCAGATACTGCTCCAGAAATAAAGGAACAAACCCCCCGGCCGTACACTCCACTCCAAAAGACCTAATCGTTACGTGCCAAGGGCGAGCGATATCTCGTAGTTGCCATTTTTCCAACCGGAGAGGCAAACCCCGAAGCCTTTGCCGGGGTAAGCTCCGGCAATGCTCAGCCAAGTGGATAATGCTCGCTTTATTACGAGAAGCGCTGGAGCGATTTATTCTCCGGGACTGCAACCCAGACCATGAAAAAAAAGCTCACACAGTGACGCGTAACGCGGTGAAAGTGCTTCTTCCAAGTGGGGTCGTAGCGCTTGCGATCCTTCCGAGTCGCTGGGACGCTCAGTTTACCAGGGTATCGAGACAACACGCAGCAAATACACACACAAAAAGTACGGTTAAAAAGATACGTGATGTATACTAGGGTGTGGGTGAAGTTCATTTTATCCTTTCGTCGAGGGCAGAGCACGCTTATCAGAACGCAATAAGTGGTGATAGGAAAAGGATCCTGTGATTGCGCTTGTGCTGACGATCGGAAAAGCGTCAGCATCCAGAAGGAGAGGATCATCGACAAATGGTTTATCCTAGTTCGTTACCTCTTAGAACGGAGCCGAGCAGGTGAGGGGGAAAGACCTATCATTGTGCCACTCCCAGGAAGGGTTCTTTTGGGATTGACTTTACCTTTAGCGAAGCCAACATGGGAAATAAAACCCTTTCACAGTACTTTCACCACCTTCCCGACAAAAGGCCATTAGCATTCACGTTCTTCACGTGCGGACGATGATCATCATTATCATCATCATCGTCGCTGTCGTCCTTTTGTTTGCCACAACCGTGAGTTGCGTCTTTTGAATAAATACCTCTGCCTGTGTGCATGCGAAATTGTGCGTGTGTATTCATAAGAACTCATTACGCGAAACTAATTATTCATGCTGCTCCACACCACCAATAGTGCAGTTGTTTACCTGGCCCGATCCCCAACACCACCCAGCACGAGTCCTTGGAACTGCACTGGGGCTGAAGATGGGTTGATTTTTTGACCTTCGCTGTTGGTTGAGGGGGGAAGGGGAGGTAGAAAGCCAACCGAATAGCAGCAGAGTGTGCCCGTGGTAGAGCATCGTTCATTATCCTTATTTGCATAATTTACCCAACCTTTTAACACTGCACCCCGACACCCCCCCCCCCCTCTATAGCCTTTCGATTTTGCATTGTTCCTTCCCGGAGCGTTTTTTTCTCATTTCATTCCCTCCTGTGCTCTGCACGTGCAAATGGAAGCTTGATGGTGAAGGTCCGCAATTAAGCTCAAATTTGCTGTGTTTATCCTGGGTCGTGTTGTTTTTGGTTTTGTTTTGCAGTTTCATCCATTCCATTTCCTTTTTATTAGTTTTATGTTTTCCTGTTTTCTCTGCAGAAATCATTTCATTTTGTTTCTCAGCTTATTTCATTGTGCAAAGCAGAAGCTAGTAAAGATTTTGCCCGAACTTGTCTTTACGCCATTGCATTCGCATCGTTTTTTGGCGCCCGTGCCAAGTATGAAAACAGATCACTAACCGAAACATAATTTAATTGAAAACATTTCAGATTTGAAATGTGCCAGCTTCTCGTGATTCTCTGTATTATCTTAATTGCTCGAGACACAAGCTTTGGATTAAGGGATAAACATTGTTCTCAGATTACATGAACCAACATAGCAATACGGCCTAGTCGTTACTACCGAATAAAAAAAAAATCATGAACCAACAACACCAAAATAAAGCTTCTGTTTATTTACTTGTTTACTCGTTTTAGAATTCAAAACCGATACTTTTGAGGCCTTAATCTTGTCTCAATAGAATTGCTTATGATTGCTTTTGATTTCTCGAGTTGCATCGAACAATAGCTCTTCTGTTAGATGTCAAAAGTTTTACTAACGATTGACGAAACCTAAAAAAAATCTTGTTGTCGCCTCGCTCACGGTGTAGAATTTAAGACAACAACCATAGTTGAACAAGTCTGACTTCTAAGGACACCCAAAAGGATGTGGTTTAGTGATACTTGTCGTACTCCAATAAATGGTCAGTGGGCTTTAGTATGAGACCCACATCAGTATCACTCTGGAATAATATCAGATCTTAGGATCATCAATCGGATTTAAATTTTTTAGATTATAGACCATCTCCAAATATTTATTTTTGTTTATTTTTAATTAAGAAACTCATTTCCAATCTTTTCTTATTACTACATGTTTCATTTTGTTTTACCTCTACCTTCGGCATACGATAGAACAACTTCCCTTTCTAATTTCCTATTCCTAGCTCGATGGGAATAATAAAATTCCACGGAACTCGTTTCTTCATTGCTCCTCATCGAGAGCCATATGTAAAAGCGACGTAAAAATTAACGCATCTTAAATTATAGCTCATAATTGAATAGTCCCCAACCTGCAGGTATCCCCCATTCTCCGGCTCCTAACCCCTTTTCGTTCAGGTTCCTTCGCGTTGTCATTAAAACGGGTCCATGTTTGGACACGTTCTGTCCTGATTAGCGTCGGATGTGCTTGTCCCGACACCACCGTGGAGGGGGCGAAGGAATCAACACGGGGCGCGTGAGTGTGTTGAATAAATTTACCATAAATTCTCGCCCATCCTGAAAGAGCGAGCGCCTATCAACAGCGCACCACCGATCAAGGCAAACCAACCTCAAACACGCCAGATGTTGGAGGAAACATATCGTAATTTAGAAAAGAGAAAAATCCCTGCATGAAGCAAATGACAAAAACCGACCGGATATCGAAAAAGCTTCGGGCGCACATCTCTTGGAACCCTCCGACCTGTCGACCAGCGGGTCTTGGGGTCATTTCTTCGTGATGTTTACGAGTCTCGCTCCACGCGGTGCAGCGGGAATGGAAATTAAGATTTTCCCTGTCGCTTGCAGGGACACTTGAACCCATTTCTCCTAACCGGATTGCATTTTTACCGTCCCAGGCAGGGAAGAAACCATTTATGTCGTACAGCCCGGCACAGTTTGGAGAAAGAGGAATTGTGGAAGCGAAAGGCAGGGCAAGCAAACTATCGTCTCATAACCGAGCAGCACAATCGCAGGCAAAGTCACAAACTCATCAATAATAGTCGTATTGGCAAAGTGCGCACGACTGCACAAAACCATAATCTGAAGTTGTCCTCCAAAACCTCGTCCTCGGTATATTGATATCACGATCTCAATTTAAACTTTTGTCTGGCATCTTTACGAGACATCTCTCAGTCCCCAGCGCGTGTGTTTGGTGGGCACGACACGTCCTGTGTGGTGCAACGAACAGAGTGCACGAAAAACCACAACCATCGGATATTGCATCGATTAGATTAAACTTCATGGGGTTTTCTCCATTTCTCGAACCTAGAAGATCGCCCGTCATCCCCGCCCTTCCACAGGGCACGACGACCACAAACAGTCAGTTTATGTTTCAAACATTGCGGTTATGATCCAGGGCGATGTACCGGATCGAAGCCGTCATGGGCCGGTTGGTATATGATGGTACTGTGCCATTAAAGTCCCACTGCACTCCAGAGCTTATGGAGCATCCAGTAGCTTTGGGGAAGTTGCATACTGCGATAGTTCGAAGGGTAAAGAGGGCATTACGGTCTCTTATCGTGCTTTCGGAGTTGTTTCCAGCATGTGAAAACAACAATCAAGATACCGGGGAATACCGGTTGATCCTTTGGGGGGATATTTGCCCTATAGTTTAGTGGCACAGATGCCTCCAGAACTTCAATCTCAACCTGCTCCAGGGAGGGGGGCGATGAAGTAGTCAATGTGACCTTTGTTTTGTGTGTGCAACGATGCAGTATGGATGTTAACTGGAATTTCTTCGCCCAGTTTATAGAAATGCATAACTGTGGTGGTAGAGAAGCGATCCAGAACAAACTTGGCATAAATAAATAAAATAATCGTTTCGCTATCATGAAGCGGCGGGTTAAGAATGGTTCAACATTTTATTTTTCCCTTCTTTTAAGATATTCTTCGCAATTTCGGAGCTCAAGTTCACTCCACAAGCCCATGCTCCTTCTCACTCGTTTTTCATATTCCCTTCTGTAAAACGGATGTGAGACACATTATTTATTGCACGGGCTCACTTGGCATAAAACCCCATTCCTCCAGGTGTGTGGCGTGTAGTGTCTTTGATGCCTTACTTTATGCCTTATCTGCACCAGATTCATGCAGCACGACTCTCCACACACCATGCTGCGGTTCGTGACAGTCTTGTCGAGATTGCTCTTTTACGGGTTCCCCTGTACCGGCTTCAATATCTCGCTTGCCCTTGCCCGACGACAGTGTGTCACCTGAAGATCTGCCGGAGGTTCGACATACACACACAGTCAAAATGTCCGTAAAGTACAGCAAAAGCAAAGGAGAGCTTACCAGTGTGGCACGAAGATAATAATGCAATTGCACGAAAAGTGAGACCCGAGATAAATCATTGGAATGTACGAGACGGTGCAACAGAGGGACACGCTGCTGCAGGGAGGATGCAGAGGACGCTGGACGTGAACTTCAACAGTTTGCCTGTTATTACACAATCTTTTCTTAAGACTTCTGTCGACATATGTGTGTGTACATCTTCTGTGTGAGAATCTCTTGGTACTCTCCAGGACTTTTTGGTTGACTTACCGATTGGTTTTGGCAGCCGGGACCTTGTGAGACCACTTCGTTCGAGCATGTAACAGTGATGAAAACTCTGCAGTAGCGCTCATCTCACCACACCTAACATCAAATCCTGTCAAGGACACTCTTCCCACATCTGTGGGAAGGGAACGAATGTAGGCTAAAGCAAACCATCAAACGGCGTGATAGAAGCGCGTAAAGTCTGAAAAGCGACGTGAAACAAAGTACACACTCAGACGAAGCGATTACAACACGTTGTAAATATGTGCGGTGTGTCTATCTTTCGCTTTTGCCACCCTTACCACCGCGTTTTTTAAAAGAATCACTGCAGTGTAGTGTGAGGTTCTGGATGACGCTCCGCTGACGGGATGGATGACGATCCTTGAGGTGGTCCAACTGTTGCACATAAATCTGTCCAAGCCCGGGTAGAAGATTCCAACGGGCAGCAGAAGGTGTGCTACACTTGTTTTGGGTGATGAAATATGGAGACGATTACTCTATTTTACAAGGGCTCGTGCCACAGAGGCAAAGTTGTTCTTTTCTTTTTTCTCGTCGGTCCCAATGGCCACTTTTTCGGGGGAGTGTTATTAATAATCGGAAAGAATTCTCTTCATTTCGAACGGGGAGAAACCTTTTTCTTTACGTTTCAGTGAGGTGAATAATGGGTTTTTGATTTTGTTTTTTTTGCTTTTTTGTATTAATAATCGTTTCATCTTGTGGCATTTATCCCTTTTCATTCGTTTTGCTCTTTTGGGGTTTATGTATGATTGATTGTGGTTTTAGTACCTCATCCTTTTTGCGAGTAACTATGGGATTTTAATTTATTTAATTTCATTTTTAAACTCAAGAAAAAACAATTTTACCTTCTTAGATCACAGCAGTAAGAATATTATATAAGGCACGAATTTTGTCAAGGTCACAATTTTGTGTAAGTCGTTTGATTTTTTTATCTTTGTACTTCGTTATGGTTTCTGAGCAATGTTTTTTGAGTTTTCTGTAATTTAATGTTACCTGTTTTAAATATTTATTTTCATTCTGCGCTTTGATAAAACACTGCTGTTAAATAGAGTTTGCTCCAAGAAGTCGAACTTTATTTATAAACTCATTTATCGGGTTCAAATGCTCTCACTTAGCGAAACTGTTGCGTGTTTCGTTAAAAGAACAAAAATGACTATCCAAAATCCCACTACAAAATCGTGCCAGATTTAGGACAATCACACCCTCGTTTTGCACCTCTTTTTCTCTATCCTTCTTCATTATTCTTTCCTGCACGTCCACACGCCCAACAGCCCAATGGGTGGTAATTTTCTGCACGGCGAAAACCGAAGGCACGCTTCACGCTGAGTTCCTGTTAAAAGCGGTTTCCCACCAGCAGCGGCACAGCACCAGCATGATACCGAAAGGTGCCGAAGCATAAATCCTGCCCCATCTTCTTGCTCTGCCCTCCCTGTTCCGTGTGTGTGTGTCCTTCGTTTGATGGGGCGATTTAATGAAATCCGGCGAAATCTCAATCTTGGGAAGGTTTTCCCTTTTTTAAGCTGCTCCGCTCCAATGATCTGCTTGCTTTTCGGGCATTAGACATCACTCCAGGGCGGGGTTGACACACCTGTGCGTTTCAAGGAAGCCACGTGCGTAGTTCAAGGTGTAATAAATTTCAACTTTTCAGTCCTGACCAGTCTCCCGAAAAATAAAAAGCTTAAGGCTAAAAAAAAGTCAAATGAATGTATTCCAACCGTATTTCCTTGCGGGCTTTTGCACTTTTTTGCTTCCCCGTTTTTGCCCTGAGAATGGTCCCAATTCTTATCCGGATGGCACAAATAAAGAGGAGCAAATTTTAAAAAGAGATTCACACTGCCAATGAACTCTGTTTCCCTTCCTTTGAGTGATGCTTTAATAAAAAGGGCTCAAAGGTGTCAGCTCAAAACTTTCCGGCACACACTTTCGGTTAGATTCTCCGAACACTCACTGCACACTCGCACCACACCGGATAAGCATCAGCCTGAAGCTCTCGAAGGATCCGGGTAATGCCATTATGTCATCAAAAGGTGTAACGTTATGTGTCATATTGTTCCATACGGGTTTTTATCGAGAGAGCGAAGGTGCGCCTGAAAGTATGCAATCCTTACGGCAAGGATCGCCTAACCTTCCATTATTGCCCTGGAGTGCGCTCTGTAACACGTTGTGCTTTGCATTCTTTACACACTACCAGAACCAGACGCACTGACAGCTAGAAAAGGGCTCTATTTATCCTACCTCTATGTAAAAAGGGAAAGAAAAAAAATACTTCTATTCTACGTGATATGCTGTGAAGTGAGAGCTTTACCTGCTGTATCTCCTGCTGCAAAACTGCCGCCTCTGCACACGCACTGAACTGTGTAGCATATTTTGCATGCTTATGAATAATTTATTCTTTTCCCATACTTTCCCCCGCTGCCAGATGTGGGTAGAAGTAGCAAACCTTTCCCTGTTTTTGATACCGACACAGCCGCGGCCCTGTTTGGTTGTGTTGCTGTTTATTTAAACCTTCTTGTACCGTGGCTGTGCAGTTCGTCAGCTGCCGGTTTTTTTCTCTTTTTTCACCCTGTCACTGCATTACAGTTGCCCCAGACTCTTCCCAACAACTCGCTGCAACAACTTTTCCGACAGAGCGTGAGCTCCATATATCATCCCCGGCACTTCTGCAGAGGGTTTGCTAGAACCCTGGCACGGGAAGTGGTGTGAGACGAGAGAGGGCCCAACCGAGCGGGTAGATAAAGCACATCTTTGCCACCACATGGGATTGCATGGGCTTTGGTGTACTTCACCAGTTTGGTAGCTGGTAGAATGCAAAACTAGAGATAGAAAGTGCTACGCCACGGAACTTTGTTCCCATGTATATCATTTTACGATTTCTTCACCTTGTTAGTGGTGCTGCTGTGCTGTATAAGAACCCACTTTTCTGTCTTTCCATTCACCCTTTGCGCTTGCTTCAAAAGCTTTCAAAGGAAGTCGCCCTGTATACAGCGATACTATGAGTTGTTGGTTAGTGTGTCTTACACTCCAGTACCGCCCGCGACAAACAGCAAAATAACGAACCGAAACAGCGCAGCCGAACCGAACGCAAGGCACAAGTGAATAGACGAAATTAGTGTCATTTTCATCATTAGCACACACTTCAGTTAAATGTCATCATCATTATCCCATTTGCCAGCACGCCGCTGCTACCCTGGTGCGCGCCCTATCAGTCAATTTGCCATAATTAGCCGTCGAAAAAAGACGGGCGCCTCCCTCTTTGCATGGGTCCGGGTGGATGGGACGGGACGGAGCGGGAATTAGAAGGGGTTTTAGAAAATTTTCCGCGCCACTGGTTCGCGAGTGGCGAAAAGTGCCACTCACGCGCCACTCACCGCGGTTCTCGAAGCGAGATGATGATGTTGGTGTCTTGCCGCACTCCGTACCACGAAACTGTTGCCCCTGTGCTTGTGTGGGTGTAATTCGCGGGAGGATGACAGTAAAAATGCCGCCCTTGTAATGCTGCGTAGGTTGAGCGACATCGGCAAGACCACCCTTGAGGTAGCTTTTGACTTGCAACGAAGGTGATGGTGTGCGAAGCTTTCTGTGCTTACGAAAATGGCTTCAGAATGGTTTCAGGAGGTACGAGCGTTGTCCCGAAGGGCTTAAGCAACGGGGGGGTTTGATTTAATTGCGAGATGTAATTATGTACACCAGTATGTTTGTAAGGATTTATTGAATTGAGGTGTCAGCGTGTGTGTTAAGAACGATAATGTGTTAAGGTTTGATTTTCCAGGAAAGGGAATCGACAATCTCCGGTCCGGTAAATTAATTATTAAGCTTGGGATTTTGTGCTATTTTCTTTGTGTTTCTTTGATGAAATACATTTCCAGCCTTACTGAAGGTATTAAAACAACGCAAAACCCTCAATTGGTTTATTAAACAAGATTTGCACAAAACAATTTAAAGAAGTAGCAAAGCGATTCGAACAGCGGCCAATCTATACAAGTCCTGTCACATTACCTTTCGACTATCCCGACACGCCAGTCGTGATAAGCTATTAGTTGCTTTTGATACAGTTATTGCTAGTGCTGAGATTTAATTGATTTAAGAAATTTTTAATTGAGACAATATTTAAAAAAAACGTACAATTATCTTTACCAGTTAGATAATAATTGTAAGTTCTTTTTAAATTCTGGTGTCAATTCTTTTCCCTCTTTCGTATCGCTTCATATCTCTTTCACTAAAAACCTGGTGTAAATGATTTAATGAAAACAAATCAATTAAGCTGTTATCGATAAAACATGGTCATGTCATTAACTGTAATCTTTCAGCACCAGTTTTTCATACATCTCTCACATTATTTAACCTAATTGAACAATAGCTACAAATGGAGACCGCTTATCTCGTACATGCCCTCGTAAAGCGATTCACTGGAATATCGTGCAGCGTTATTTGAGCAACTGTGCTTGGTTTCTCGCCCGCGCGTCATTCCCACGCACCGGTGGCACACCCAACACGTGCAGGCGGCCGTTGTGTGATGTCTTCATCAACTGTCACAGACGTGCTGCTAGCGTGCCGGCCCGTAATTGTGCATCTCACACTTCTCGACTTACGCGGACTGGATTGTATCGTCCGGCGGCGGATGCATTCTGCTGCTGCAATTAGGCTTTCCAAACTGTCACAAGCTTTAGCCGGTGTTCTGCATGCACCGAGAGGGATAATCGTCGCCCCGGATGGGTTCTCGGTGCAGCGGAAAAGAACCAGTTACCACCCAGATTCTCTGGACATCAAACGCTCGGCTGGCGGGAAGCGATGCGGCTAGATCAACTAAATGCTACAACCGGTTTTGGGAAGATGGGCTGGGATGTCTCTGCGATGTGCACAGAACCGGCAAGAAAACGGTCCCAAACGCTCCCAAACGTCCAGACCTCGACCTCCAACCCAATCTCCGGATCGGTGTATCGTATGGAAATGGGGAAGTTAATTTAATTACTCCTCCAACCGACCCAACCATCCCGTTTTGTTTGTGTATGAAGGAAAAGGTGAAGAAACGCCCACCGGGCTCGCCATAAATATCCATCGATGTGAGAAACAAAACGGCCGTCCCGTTAGCGACTCAGGTCAGGGTGATCTTTCATCGAAATTATGAAATAAATCTCCCACCAAATGATAGATATTTGCGCCCGAGGTTATGCTTCGCTGAGGCCGGTGTGATCCCACACGGGGTCTAGGCGAAGATGCCACTTTGGCGGACGATGGCATTCTGATGCGGATAAAGAACGCCTCAGTGAATTCGTACGGCTGCAGGATCAAGCCCTTAGCCGTCCCAGAGTGCCGATTACCGGAGAAAGAGAAGAAACAGCTCAACGGCAAAAGTTTGTCGCAATTGATGGTCCCACCATCAGAAAGCAGTGGGAAGGAAACCTTTCTTTATCACAATGTATCGTTTCTAAGGCGATACTGCAGCTTATAATGGTTGGCGAAGGCGAAAGGTAAATAGCTGAGGATGGAGCAGCGGGAACAGCCAACCAACTCCGCCTTGAGTGCCCTTCGCGCACCGGTGGCGATTATCGAGCTCCAAAGTTCCCAATCGAGACGCGTTGCCTGGTTTCTCCCTCTCAGGATCATGGGTGGAGGGCATCCGGCGTTAATAACAGCGCGCCGCATGTTGAAGGGAAGCCTGACTTGTGAGTCCCACCTAAGGGCGGTTTGCCATCCACACGTGGATGCCGTGTCCCGAGACCGCAAAGATTAGATATAACCGGCTCATGATTTATGCGGTTTGTCTGCTGCAACCTCTGGACTCTGGACACTCGCGGCCCGGGAGAAGCGCTGGTGAAGAATGGTGCCTCCTTTATATGGTGCGTCGTCGTCAGCGTCATTCGTTCTAAACCGCAGTTTGACCATCATTTATTCTCCCGGCTCGCCCCTATCGTGGAGAATAAAACCCCGTTACCGTTAGTACCGAAAGCCCTCCGGTGGTGCCTTGCGTAGGCTTAGCGACCGAAGATAAATAATCCTTCCACAAAAGTGCGCTTGGGCCGCAGCGGACCGGTGCGATTCCGGTGCGGGAAAGAAGCATTAAAGCGAGATAGTGTGGAAATCGCACCAATCGCTGGTGACGAAACTGCATACCGAAGAGTATGACATACGTATCTCACCACCACCCGGTTTCGATACGAGCGTTCTTCGTGATCGTGATCGTTAAAAAGCGATGAGTTTCCAATGAGGCGGATATTAAAATGTGAAATGTCAAACTATCGATCCATCGGTGGAAGGTGAAGTGGGGAAGGAATTTACGATAAAAATGTCATACATTCAATTCATACTCTCCTGCAGAAGAGATGTCTTACACCGTGGATGATCATAAAGTTGGGTAAGCGTTTCTCGGAAGCTTCGTGCCCATTGATAGAAGGACGTTCAACTGGTCATCAACCGGCACAATGGGCACTTGGAGGGGTAAAATTGTAATTTTTTTTTATTTTCTTTAATTTACATATATTTGATCTTTCCCACAAAATTAAACAAAAAAAAACACAACAAATATGTGGCTGATAATTCCTTCTTTTACTATGTAATGGATGTTTAAACTTTGAATATGAAGAAAACAACATTTCCGTTACTTTTTATGGGTCAAAGTATTTTGTAACATTCGATTCAATATTTAAAAGCAAATCTGTATACTTGAACCTTCCAGTTCAAATGTATTAAATGATGAAAGTAGTAATGTAATGTAGTACAAGTAATGAAGTTAGCTATGTAGTAGCAAAGCAATGATAATGATTCTCTTTTTCATGGCGTCTTTCTGTATACTTTTCTGGGCTGAAAATGACTGAGAAAAATTTGAAAGACACCGTGGGTGACAAATCAAACATGTTTCTACTTTTGAAAAGCAGCGATAGTGCCTAAACGCAAGTCAATGTCTTGAAAATGTAAAATGAAACTATCCATTGATACCAAAATATCAAATTATTGTTTCCTATTGGAACTGAAAAGATGACTTTGTTCATTCAAAGCAATGCGCTTATTACATTTTTGGACCAATTTACCTTTTTAAATGCATCGACATCTTGATCATTTTTTATTCAAACTATCTTCAAACTAACTCAAACAAACAAACTAAAAAGTGTACAAGTAGAAAAAAAATCCCTTTATGTTTTTATCCTACCATTTGCTCCGAAGTGCCCAATGTGCAGAAGCGCAGGTTGAGATCACAAACCCATCCGGGTGCGCATATAAAAACCACACGATTCCGGTACTCAATTACGCCTCGGCTTCTAGCAGGTTGGCACACCCTTTTCTCCCCGCCTTTGAGAAGCGGTGGCAGTGCCCAAGCTTTCTATTTTTATATCAAAAGCTTAAGAATAATTCTTGGCGGCACTAAAAAAAGCACCAGCAAATGAGCTATAAAAATAAAAGGGGAGGACGAGCGAAGAAAATATATATTATTTTATAGGAAAACTCTCGCCAAGGAATTAGTTTTTATGAAGCATTCCGCTAAGCATTCTTTATGATCTAATCGACCACACACTGCGGACAGGAAAGTCAACCGATTCGGGCTAGCCAGAATGGGGAAAAAAAATATTACGACGCGTAACGGGACACACGCGCAGGTTGACATCTCAATGGAAGCGTACCGACGTTCTTCTGCTGCTCGGTGGCAGATAATACATTAAAATTGTTTTCCGCTCGATTTGATTCGACTATAAAACCCGCTTGATGGGAGATGATGCAGCTTGATGTAAAACGGAGCTTTCACATATTTATAGCTCACGAGGGGGTTTGACCAGTTTGTTGGGTGCGTAATAAAACAAGGAAATGATTGTTAACGGTGTCCCTTAAAGTGGTGTGTTCTGTTAATTATTAAAGCTTCTTTCATGCCCCATCAACAGCCACCAATGCTTTTCCCCCCACTCGCCGGGCAGGATAATCTCCCCACAAGCAGTAAAAACAAGCAGCCCGCTGTACCGATAAGACATATTTAATAAACCATGGAATGGCTTGCTCACTGCGGGCAGCACCGGTTGCGTAAATTATGCTCACCCACACCCATGCCAGCGTTGAAATTAAAACACCGAAAGATCAGTAGCTTTTAATGTGCTTTTATCGGCATTACTAAATCATCCTTAATGGGACAGAGCGCGCAAATCCAACACGGGCGCGCCGCACATAAAGCACATTATGATTGTAAGCGATGGCGATAAAGAGAGGGGAGTGGGAGGGGAGGTCATAATGTGATGGTGGAATAACATGTTTTAGCCATGTACTGGCTTGAATCGTTCCTCCAGCAATTTTGAATCCATCCCTGCAGCGAACAGTGTACGGTAGACGAAGATCCCGCCTATCGTCCAATTTCCGGGACGTGTTCTTTCAGTCCGGGAAACAAAAGAGAAATTATCGCAAAATGTTAGAAGTAGAACCTTTTTTCTTTGTTCAATATCATGCCAAAAATTAGAGTCACACATTTACGAGCATTTTTCGATCGATAGCGCTGTGATGACTGTTCTCCATATCAGGAGCATATTCTTTGTCTTTGTCTCCTCAGCTCACTCCCAAGCAACATCCAACTGCCAATTGCTGCAACACAAGCAAAAACACAGAAACGATCGACTATCGTCTATCAGTTGCCTATCCAACACCAAAAAAACAACACTGCCGATAAACGGTGGGTTTTATGGAGGATCATAAATTTCTCCCCCCCTAAAACACAAGAGATGAACCATTAATTTGTCTTTAATTTGGTTCGGCACAACTGGACTGGAAATGGCAAAAGCGGGGGTAGTAATAATGGGACCAAAAGCCGGAAAGAATGCCAGCCATCCCCATGCTTTGTGCCATATCGTAAGCTTGGGCAAACATTTAGTGGCGGGAAGAGACTACTAGAACAACGTAACGAATCAACCTAGACGAGCTAGAATTTACGATTCGCAAAGTTTGCTAATTTATGAACGTTTATTAAATATGCTAAATCACGAAGCGAGGGTTGCTGCGATGTGTCTCTCATTTTCGCTCTGTTCAATTTAGAAATCGGTGGCCGTATACCTCTCACGGGAGACATGCTGTGATCTGCCTCCAATATATCGCGCGAAACGTGTGGAGAACACTTTTGCGCAGGTCGTTGATCCTTGGCGTTGGGCGCTTTTCTACAATACGGGCTTTAGACGTTGACATTCAGCGTTCCAGCGCCATCGGTAGCCGCAGTGTGGAGAGCGCTAGAGCACGCCGTGAAAGATCAAAAGTCGACACGGTGGACGGGGTTTGACTTTTTCTCACCCCACAGTCACAAAAACCGGGGGTGCGGAGAGACATCGGATGACGCTAGCTCCTCCAGGAGTTCTGGACAGTGCCGCAGGAGCCTGGTAGGAAGATTGTCGGGATGATAAATTTACGATCAGTCTCGATCGTGTGCTGGAAAACAGATCACCAGGAACGACACAGGGATGAATACGTATCGTGAGCCGGTTTCGTTCTTTACCCAGAGCCGGTTAGTTTGCTGTCGTTTCGCCCCTTGGAATGGATTAGCGTGCTCTCCTTCTAGGTGTGCATGTGCGTGATCTTTTATCTACGATATTCTTGCTGGAAATGCTGAAGGTTCTACCTTTCGCTCCAACACATCCCGTTACGGCATCGGATCAAGAGAAATGAAGCATATTGTCGTCTGTCATGATGTTGCATGTTTCGATGCTGTGGGACAGTTTTCTATTCTGGTTGCTTACAGCACGTTGACAAGCAAGAGGGTGACACTGTCAGCTGGTGGAGACGGATTAATACACCGCAAAGACATCAGCTTTCCCTCCAATGCATTCGTTCTCCATTTGGGTGATTATCAGCCCATACATCGAAGGTTCTTAAGGCTTTGGGGGTGCCAATAAAATCCAACCAAAAACAGATGAAAGTGCGGCAGGCCAATGTTTACAGTTTCTTTTGTAGGTAATGGTTCCCCACATAATCCCTTGAGAGAACATGACCGCAACTATAGAACCAGGGCGAAAGCATGTTCAGGATTGTTGCTTTGACCGCACAATAGCACGCAAACCCACATTGCCTCGCCAGTTCTCGCAGCTCCAAACAATATTAATCCCATAAACCGGCACCGCGACATATTGATAGGTGTTATTGTGTCGTAAAATTCAAATGTCTGGGATCGCTAGCGCACACTCTAGCACGAAATTCTATCTCGCACACGCAGACCCGCTCGTTAGTAGCGAAAATATATTATTCGCTAATGGGTGAGCCGTTCGCATATTTGCGTAGCTGAAACGGATCACTGTCCGGGTCAGATTTTATGACCGTGAAACCGGAATCGTACCCACGGCGTTGCGGGACCGCAAAGCCACTAATCGGTACGGTGATTTCAGTTTTCTAGGTGTCTTCGAGAAGCTGAAGCCACCCAAGAAAGCGGCCAACCGATCGACCGATAACCGATATACCCCGGGTTCGTGTCCCTTTTGGTTGTGTTGGATGGGTTTTCAGAAAAGACGGGTTGTTGGAGCTCTGAAAACGTCAGCTATTTATCAATCAATCACGAGTCCCCCTCCCATCCCGCTGTGACTGTTCCTTTCCTGTGCGTTTGCTAGACGTTGTTGTAAGAATTTGGACCTCCGAGGGATTGATGCTTGTTTGTCTAAATAGTAAAATTCTAGATGTTCAAATTTTGAATGCTCCCAATCCAAGACATCTACAGAACTCTTGCTTACCCGTTTTTTTTTGAGAATGTCCACAGCAAAGCACACGGAAATAATTTACAGCAGGATTGCAAACAATTAATTATTGTCAGCCTCTCTCGCCCTCAGGCATCGTGTCGATGGCTTTTGTTGTTTTGTTAATGCGTCTCGAAGTGTTCTTCAAAAATCGTTCGATTCCCGCGCGAGTCGTTCTCGCTCTAATTAGGTGTAACCGAAATTCGACATCATTAACTGCTGCGAACACAAGGCACTTTCGTTGGGGGACGAGCACCATTTAAGAGAACTTCACGAGCGCCTCTTACGATCGTAATGCCCCAGCTCGAGCGGCTTTTACAGACCAAAACTGAAAGTACACGTGCAGCCGTAAAACTCCCCTGGGAGGGAGTAAGTTTCTTCAGGGTAAAGTCACCGTTCACAAAGCAAATAAGTACGAGACGAATTTCAAAAATAAAGACATTAAAGGCCTCGCAATTGTATGGCAAATAAAGGGGCGTTTCTCTTGACTGCGGGTAGAATAGATTTTTGTCCCCCCCGGGGGATGTTTACTCTTGTATGCTCTTCACGGCAGGAGAGTCTTGCCGGTGTGTGACATTCGCCATCATCACACACGCTCGCTGGCACTCGAGGGAAATTGGCGCCGGGAGTCCGCTCACTACCACAAAACGATCCATCAGCACAACTTAGAGGGCACACCTATGATTATCCTGTAATCACGATCGTTTATTTTATTTCATAAAATTTAATACCTTCCCTAGTGTAAATACCGTGCGGTCGCGTGTGTGGGGCATTTTCTCGTTCGTCGTCTGGAGACCACTTGGAGAGTGTGGAGCACCACTACCATGTCGGAGAAGCTCATTGGCGGGTGCAATTTATAGAGCAATCCCCGCTTTGCAATGCTGTTGGGGATCTTGCATGCTTCGCAGGCATTATCCTCCCAAGATATATGTCCAATTGAGAGGGAACGATTCCCATTGCCAGTTGAACAAAATCACCCTTTACCAGACGATGAACAAACAGGGACAAAACAACTACAGGTTTATTACAGCGCGAGCGCGTGGTGATGGTGCTGTAAAAATTATTTAATTTAACATTATTTTACTCTTTGCAAATCGACGAATGGCGTTTTTATACACAGCCGTTCTTTCCATCTTGTCTTGTTCTCGGTGTGATGCAAAATGGAAATCCATTAGGGAGCCGGCTGCCGGGTGCTTAGATAGCGCTGCTCCAAACAACGCGTAATTGGTTCTTGGGCGAGTGTGTTTTTGCTGTTGCTCCGTATCAGTGGAAGCGATTGTGTGGGTTTGCGAGATCGTCTCCCGTTTGATTGCGTTACATACATCAATCAATTATGCAGTGATGGGTAGAGCGTTTTATTAATGTTTTATCATACATAAAATCAAGCTTCCCGCAGTGGATGAGACGGATCGCGAAGGAAGCTACTTTGCCGGGAATGCAGTACAGGGTGTTACAAGGGTAATGGGATCATGAAGATGACGAAAATCGCGAGGACGCAAAATCGTTGCACAGTGGGATCATCGGGTGAAATATAATGAAAAATTTGAAGCAGCTAAAATATTTGGGTGGAAACATAAAGTGTCAAGGAAACATGAAATCAAGTACTGAAAATAATGCCCTCCACAAAAATATTTGTGTGATAGCGATAAAATCTATCAAAGCTGTTCAAAGTCAGCTTGAGAGCATTAAACCATTGCGTTCTCATTGGAAAGTTGGACTTATGATACCTGATTCCATAAGACGTCAAAATATGGGAACAACAACTTGCAACTAGTTTATTACTCTGTTTTTTTTTTTTTTGGAGTCTGGTATTTTTGCAATTAAGGTCCTTGAAATACGTTTAAGCATCGATTGTAGAATTATCAAAAATTCTTAAGAAGATTCTATCTCTTGTAAGAAGTGCAACTCCAAGATATTCAAAGGATCTCATGTAGTATTAAATCAGAAGCTAGACCTTAATGCCCATAACCTGTTGATATTATCCGGAGTGCACTTCTTGATGCATATTTTAAAACTACTGGAACTACTGGAACAGATCTCATCGATACAACTTCAATACTAACAAAACGTATAATAATATAATAAAGTAAATTATCTGGTTTCAAGAAGTTAAAATAATTTACCTTCCGAACTTTAAATGGGCCTAAGCGTTACATCAACTCCTGTAAAATCTCGCATGTGATTTAAAACATTGTGGAATCTTTTCCAATGATCAAATTATTCAGGATCATTTTATTATTGAGCAACTAAACTGCATGCTAAAAGATGCTAGAAAAAAATTATATTCAGTCATCTTCAAAATCATGTCCTACTGTGCAGCTGTACCTCCCTAAGTACGGCAGCACATCCAAATACGAACTTTACTTTGATGAAAAACACAGCGAACGTTACTTACAACAGGTAGAGAGCATCACGAACCGCCGTCACACCGGTCGAAGATTGCTTTTCTTGAGCTACAGCTTAACTTATAGCGCTGAAGGAAGGTGATGCGATGGAAGGTGATGATCCTTCCCCTCGCATCAGCATCGCTGTTACACAGCTGCGTCGTACGCGCACTTAGCGTTTGATGTGATTTTAATAATTTATTTTATTGAACCATTTATCGGAAGCGTTATCGAAATGGCTGGTGAGGTAAAACGCGTGCGAGAATGATAAACGGTGTGGATTGGGAGGGGTGGATGGGATCTTGCGGTTGTGATGAGATGGGATGCGGTTGAAGATGTTGTTACGCCGGATGTTCGCATATCTTAACCGGGCGGATAGTGGCTCATTACGATTGAGTGAGGTGGTTTAGATAAGTCGATATAACAGCCTGTTCGATACATCAAAAGTGTGTCGTAAAGCTTTTGCTGATCCGATACCCGGAGCGAGTTGGTCGTGAAAAGGAAATTAAAAGAAGCTTTTTCTTATCATGATGTCGCTGCTGGTGCTGCTACTAGTCGAAGAACTAGTGGCATCTTGAACGCGAAGAGTAAAACAGGGAAGCCCTTCAAAGTGTCTACCATCCAGACACAAAGGAAATCCCATAAAAGTGCTTTTCGCTTGAAAGCTTCCAGCTTCCTGTACAATTCACAATTCCATCTGGTTTCACTGGCTCTCCTCTCCCAAGCAAGCGATTCATTTTAAATACACCCATAAATTATCAATTTTTCATTTATATTACTGTCCAGCGCCATCAGCACCCCCGAACACTCCTTCTCTCAACAAAAAAGCACAAAGCAATTCCTCCCACCGTACAAATGTGTGCCACGCACTTTTTCGTTCCCCAAGATGGCCAACACTGAAAAATGGGCACCCCTAGCAGCAGTAGAGTGCGCACCGTGCTTTGTTCCCATTTTCGGTTCCAACTCCTTCTCTTGGCGCTTTTATAACGTACACAACGGGTGTTCTTCGGACAGATTTCCGGCCGGAGGGGTATTTTTGAACGCTACACAGCACCCGGAAAAGATGAGTCCTTGGTCGAGGCTCTTCCAAGACAGACCTCCGGACCCTATATCTTACCAGCAATGGCAGCACTGTTGCGACATAAATTTTCTCCATTTTCCATTAGAGGACGTCCCACCGGCCATTTAAAAAGGAAATCCGATATTAACGTCGTCCAGGAGGTGGCTATATGTGCAATGGTGCTCCCATTCTACGGGAATGTCGAAGAAATGTATCACTTTTCAGTGGGGCGACTCTCTCCTCAGGGCGATTGCAACTTTCTTTGCGGCACTTCTTGCTGAAGGATATCAATGCTGTTGCTGCTACTGCTGGAACTGATTGAATTTAAGTGCCACTTTTGAAAGAGTCAGTAAAGCCTCCCCCCCCCCCCCGGAATCGTCCGTGGGTGGGTGTTGGAGTTGGGTACCTTTCCTTGATGTCTGTTTTCCGCTGTAGCAGCTCACCGACGCGCCCACCCACTTTATGCTTTAAAAAGCTGGTAGACATTGGAATAAATTTTATCCAATTTCTGGGAATGAATTCAATTTCCAGTACTGTGGTGGATTGTCGTTTCACCCAGTTTTGAAGGCTTGCTCCAGTGTTCGTCTTGGGCTTTTCAGAAGAATTCGTCTGAATTGTATATTTAAAGTCGGGCTGTTACTTGGAAGAGCCTTTTTCCGAGCAAAAACTGCCAATTTAACTTGCAATTTAATCTTCTGATCTTCTGGTAAAATAGTTGCAAGTAATTGGCTCCGTCAGTTAAGCTTGCGAGTTTAAAGCAACACGACTTGTTTAGGTGCTTCATGCAAACACACACGACCTTCCGAACTACGGCACGAACGAACTCGGCGCGTCTCGTTTGCATCCAGACGCTGCAGCAAAATTAATTACATATTAAGACCCCGATCAGGACGGGGCAGAATGCATCTCGCGTGTGGCTGCAGCGTCTGTCTGTCAACCTTGCAGCAAGCTCCCGTCGTCCCGCGGTACACGCACTTTCCACTACCGGGTGTGCTCGAAGATACCGGTTTTAACCAGCGTTACCGCTTGTTAGGACCATTAGAACCCGCTCGGGTACCACCTTTGCCCTGCCGTCCGTGGTTCTCTCGCATTACCCATGCACCTTCCTGATTATCGGCTCTCTCTGGGGCTACCCAGAGCCCCGAACGTACGTAGGTGATTTTCCTATCGATTTTGCGCGCCCACCGAGCTTCCCCGGGTGCCCCGAGTGCCCGCAGGCACTGCTAAAGTGAGTGCAAATGATATAAAGTGGGCATAATGAAAGGCTTCCTGGTGCGAAGGCGCCGATTGCTACTGGCCATTTTACTGTTGCCCTCTCTCTCTCTCTCTCCATCCCGCTTATATCCGTTAGCCGAAATGGGAACCGATCCGTTAGGTCCAGATGCAACCCGTCCAGATTAGACGCAATTAACGTCAGTAACGAGTGCAAATGTTCTGACAGCTTTTCCGATTGCTTGATTGATTTCACACCAGGGTCAAGTCACCTCGAAACCCGGCAGCAACAACAACCCGCCGGGAACATAGCGGGAAGGTCGCGTCCGGTTGTTGGGCTGTGAGGGCTGGCCGTGCAGAATGTATGGAGAATAGGCTGGGCGAAACGGGCCTACTATCGTGGGTCATGTTTTCATGCCGGTTACTTGGATGAGATGAGATGGCACAAAAGAGTCATAAGTGTTAATGGATGATACAGTTGCTACCAAATGAGGGCGTACAGCGGTATGTCGAAGGTGTTCAGTCATTTCTAAAGCCTGTGTTGAAGTTGAAGAACGAGTCAGAAGTACATTAGTTATTAAAAATTACAAGACATCTCTTTGCAATCCAAATACTAAAAAGTTGATACAGACGTTTCGATAGAATTGATATTTTAAGTATTTTAGAGTCAATAACATTTTTGTTTCTTATTCATCATTTTTGTACAACTAAACTATAAAAGATGGTGGTCCGATGATACACTGGAAGACACGCCAACTTTGGACGTAAATCGATTCCCATCTTTGGACTGCTCATCATCATAAGATGTGACTTGGCTGTTATAGTATGTACCCAAAGTCACAGAAAGTCCCATCTCTTTATTCTTCAATAAGGCTCTCAGTAAGAGTGGCAACGACTGTAATTAGTGGATCAAGGATCGCTATAAAAGAACTTTACTGTCGATATCAAATAAACTTTATTATACTCCCTCACAGAAGTTCTTCTTCTGAAGTCCATCGGACGGCAATGCTACTAACAACGTAAATTAAGAGTGAAAAGATGTATCCAAACCATCAAAAGATGTACCAAAATCATCTCTAGACATCATTCATACCTTCCAAACTTTATCGCCAAACTCTTATCAGTACCACAAGCCAAACAAATCACATTTATCAACCGCTGCTTGCTGACGTCGCCAGCTTCTCCAATCATCAATTTATTAAACAGCAGCGTGCTTCGCATTTTTCTCGCATCGAAATCTGATTACTGATAACTTTCGCTCTCTGGTAGTTTGCTGTTGGCCCCAAGTGTCAAATGTTGATGGTAAAAACAAATTGCCCGTTTTCACCAAACCATAGTTTCATAACACGATCAATCAAATACTGATTTTTACGTGCATATCCTCCTGAGTGGGAGATAGAGAGAGAGTTAGAGAAAAGATAGGTAAAAGTGGAAAAAGTATATCCCTCCAAACGAGCTCTTCTCTGGACGTTTTCGGCGCAGATTGAGCATTGGTTTTTTTTTTTTTGCTTTGGGAGGGAAAGGGAGCCAAACTTTGATGATGTTGTACTGCTGGTAGAAGATGAAAGAATGGCCCAACAAAAAAAAAACAAAAAACAAAGCAAAAGATGTGCTCCGTGCGGTGATGAAACTGTGGCAAGCGCTCTGACAGCATGTGCGTTCCACAAAGCGGTGTTATTTCCCCCGGGTATAATCAGAACCCACTTTTCCCAGAGCTTTTCTGGTCGTTGGTCCGTCTCCACCGTGCACCGTTGGTTGAAGTTTTACACTTCGGGGCAAAGTTTTTCCAAACACACGGCAAACCACAAGACAGGGTGAGAGTGTGTGTGTGTGTTGGCAGTCGGAATGCGTCCTTTGCAACGCGTCCAATAAGTGGCAAAGAATTTCAGACTAATAAAAAAGCGGATGGGGATGGTAAGCCTTTTCCTTCCATGACGTCATAAAGGGGATGAGGTGCTGCAAATTGTATGATGCTCGAGAAACGCTCGATGATCATGTTTCCACCACGGGTGTTTGAACAATGTTCGTATGATAATTTATGCAAATCCGTCCACTTCGCGATAATCACTACGATCGTGTGCCAAAAACGCGACCGGGAATGGCGAGAAAACCATCCTTTCCCTGCTCGAAATGCCTTTTACAGGGTTTTCTTAGTCACTTTTCGATGTGCACGAGACAATTCCATCTTCACATGTTGGTTTAGTATTGCATTTGTTTGAGTTTGTAAAAATGGGCTTGGGCGACAATTAATTCCACAGTGTTTGCCCCGTGCTTGAAACCATGTAGACGAAATGAGAAAATGGTAAGATAAAAATGTTCTCACTGGAAAATGCCTCCGGGTAAACCCTGTATGTAAAGCGAGCACGCCCGGGGATGTTTTGAAGCGTGCCGAGAATGTAGATGTTCCAACTCCGCGAAGGGATAATGTCCTCATTTCCAAAACCATACTCTCCGAAACGACAAAAACGACTCCCACTGGTGGACTCGCAAAAAAAGGACGACGAACCGCGACGTTTTAGAAAACCCCGACGGTGGTCAACCATTAATTGGGATCGCCTCCGCTCTTGATGAAAGCGGCAAGATAAGGGCGCGCAGCTCGCAGGAGACCGAGCTCGAATTACACAGCGCACCCCATGTAATCGAGGTAGAGATTGCAAGCCTTAGCTTCCCTCTTAGCGCGCACTAATAAAATCAACAAAAAATAGCACAACAGCCAACCGCATAACTGTGAATGAAGACTCCCCGTCACGAGGCGGCGGCGGTACGAGTGCGTTTCATTTTACACACCGTCGTCGTCATCGCGAGAGCCCCCCAAGGCCACGGGCAAGAATGTTGTTAGCAGACACTGCAGAGGAACTACAGGTTTTTTTTTTGTTTGCAGGAAACGGACTGCCTGCGGGCACAATAGTTAGATCGGTGCGATCTGCGGCGAGGGTGAGGTCTCTCCGATAGAACGATTAGGGCGGGGAAAAGCAAGGGTGAAAAGTGCGCCGTGATTAATGCTCATGCTGGCCTGCGAGCGCGGCAGGCTGTACGGTCCGGGCATTGATACTTGGGGCAGGGAAGTCGCAAACGTAACGGGACGTCCCGCCGGGTAGACCCTGTTCTTTAATTTAATTATAGTTCTTACACACCACTCGACAGACAGGGGGGAGGGAGAGATCCAGAGCCACACGACAGTTCCTACAGTTTCCTTGTTTATGTCAAGACGCTTTGTTATGCGTTGCTTTCGATTTCGCGTCACACGACCATATCGCTTCGGGATGTGTTCCGGAACAAGCTAGTGTTGGGAGATCCGCGACTCGGAAGGTTTCGAAGATTCGATCCATTGACAAAATGGAATTGGATCTGTATGATGGACTCGCTAGAATCTGAGATCTTATCTGACCCAATCTTTTTTGTTTGCTTCTTAAAAATATATAACAGCACAGAACATTTAACCCAACATGGATCAAATGCTCCAATTCTTTGAACAACATTTTAACCATCTCGGTTCTGATGGCAAATATAAAATACGAAAGAAAACCATGATGGGTAAAGGGCAATGTCTCCTGGATTTTTTTAAAACCCCTTTGCTGAATATCAGCATTGTATACTAACTAAAGATAATCAAATGTTAGGTTTTTTTCTAAGACAAACACAGTAAATGAAAGACCCAATCTTCAAAAAGATATTGGATTTTGCAATAGTGCGATCCATTTTGGAGCTTAATTTTTTTTTTCTTCAGTATCTGTTAAGAACAACCAACATTAAATGTATAAAAATGAGATTCTACAAAATTTGTAGTGTATTGACTGCACTGGTAAAACCTAAAAGACAATGCGTTAGAATTCCTTATGCGATGTATGCTTTGATCTTTGAGCACAAATCTTGGATGAGTCTTCAAATCTTGGAGCACAAGCGGTGTGTGCTTAAGGCCACATTGGAGACAAAGGTTATCCCCGGAAACATAGATTCTACTGATCTATGTCAACCATATATAAAGATCTGTACATACCTCAATCGCTCAACTGAACCAAATGATAAAAACTTTAATCGGTACCTACATTTAAAGAATGATTCTTAAAACAATTGGTTGGCCAAACCTCACTTTTAGCGTGGAACAAGGTCTTTTATGTTTGTTACAGTCTTATTACGATTTGGATTTGAATCAGCAATATTTTAATGATAAAGGATTTCGAATTCAAATCCGGAAAGGATTCGGATCCTTCCAAGGATTTGGATTTTTTGGATCATCAGCCATGCATAGATATTTTTATTAATTCCTACCTTAAGAGCAAACTTCTAATGCAAATCTTCGTCTCTCGTTCGTTCCAGGTGACGTACTGTCAGGCGTTTGCTTCGTCGGTCAGCTGGACACCCACTCGCTCGCGATGTTCCTGCTCATCCCGCTCGTCATCTACCTATCGATCGGTGGCATCTTCCTGCTCGCCGGTTTCGTGTCGCTGTTCCGCATACGCACCGTCATGAAGCACGACGGCACGCGCACCGACAAGCTCGAGCGGCTCATGCTCCGGATCGGGTTCTTCAGCGGGCTCTTCATCCTGCCCTCGCTCGGCTACCTGGCCTGCCTGTTCTACGAGTACTACCACTTCGACGACTGGATGATCCAGTGGAACCGGCAGATGTGCAAAATCTTCTCGATTCCCTGCCCGGCCGCCCGGCACGGTCCGCCCGATCCGAAGCCCATCTTTCACATCTACATGGTGAAGTACGTCTGCTCGATGCTGGTCGGCGTGACGTCCAGCGTGTGGCTGTGGTCCGGCAAAACCGTCGTCAGCTGGCGGCAGTTTGCCGAGCGGCTCCAGGGCAAGGACACGCGGAGCCGCGGTGCGTACGTCTAGTAGAGGGTAACGCGGGTGCGCATCGTCGCCCACCACCATCCGGCGGTGCGCATTACCGCGAGAGTCATTAGGTTTTAGGAAGAGGCCCCATCCCGACCATCATCATCCAGCACGACGATCAGCGTCAATCATTCAACCATTCGCCCGAACGCCTCAACGAGCTGACACGCAGTCCCGCAACTGACACAATACGGTGCGTGCTAGACCGCACCGGACAGGACGAGAAGCAGGATAAGCAGGAGAGATCGAGTGGTTTAGAATACCGCATAGAGTATAAGATATATGTTTCGTTCGAGGTTAATTTTGCGAATGACCAAATATCTCTGTAGCAACCGCATCGTTTAGTGGTAGCGTGTTTAGAAATTATTCATTATTGCCAACGGAAGTCGTTGAAGGGGGCAGCTTAGATTGTACAGTGTACTCTTCTCCACCTTCGCATCTGTTGTTAGCTTACGCGCAGAACCTATCCCTTTAAACCTGGGCAGCTTGAAAAGGACTAGGCAAGACAAGAAGAAAGTACATAATTACATTAATGTGATGCATTTCGCTGTTGGAGCTGAAGATGTGCTTCTGTAAGTCTGTAAGTTTCAGCATAGGACGGCATTTAGTTAAGTCAAGAAATCCAGGCAAATCTGTACGAACTTTTTACACCGTACAGAGGGAGCGTGTAAGAAAGCTATCTGTGTAAGAACCTAGAACCAATAGGAGCAGTTCGTTTTGTGTAGTCCTGTACCATACCTACCTTCTGCTAGCCCAGCGCATTTCGTATAGTATAGATCGGTAACGATATCACGTCGATCCCTCCTCAAATTCCGCGCAAAGGGATCGGTTGCAGAACTGCTTTGATCGATCACACACAAAAACCTACCTGTACATATAGAGAGACGTTACTATAGGACTTAATTGTGGTCTAGAGATCCTTCTTAGATCATGCAATGAAAAAAAGAGCAAAGTGCACCTATCCCGACGGTGCTATGTAACATAGTTAAGGAAAAGGCTTCGAAAAAGTGAGCTCCAATACTGCTACTGCATTGAGTTGCATGTCATTAGCTTTAAGCCTGCGAATTGTTGTTGAATGCCACCATTTCTCTCTCACACAAATTCTCCAGTTTTCCCGAGTTGGCAGACGTTCCCGGAGCAATGGGACGCAATCCGATTTCGGTTTCCACACAGACAGCGCTGCCTCTAAAGCGCTGTGGAGCGAGTACGGAGCACGAAACGATGCTAACTAGCATTACAAACCCCCGCTTTCCACTAATTAAGGGCCCACGTTTGTGTCTGATTGCCTCTCCAAAGTGGGTCCAAGTCTTGGAGTTATGAGATCCCACCTACCACACACCTCGTCCAAAACCTTGCGCCTTTCGTGTTTTCCAACGGCGTGTGTCTCATTATGGCTAGAGCGACCGTATCGTGAAAATTGTTCACTTGGAACATTCCGAAATCCAATCGTCGTCATACATGAATATTAATGACAGTGTAAGCCATTATCGGGAAGCGGGTAGTGTCTTCCAACTCCAAACAGCCTTCCCGTTCCGGTCAAGGTTGTACTTGCTTTCGAGCCGCTTCCACCGGTCTCATTATGCTTGGGACACGAGTATGCCGGTAGTAGCCAGCAGTAGTGATTTGAGATTCCGATAGTGTCACATCGTACCCGCTTCGTCCCCCGGGCCCGGGTTCGACAGGGAATGGAGTGATGCAAACCTTTGCAAGCATCCTTGGCGCCCCGGCACAGAACAAGAACGGGACAGCTGGAAGTAAAGGGAGAATCCTTTTCCCAAGCGCTACTGGCTGCCATTAATTATCTGAAGCGGCGCAGATTATGGAGGGCACGTTTTGCCCCGGGATCGGTGGGAGGGGGGGAAGCTTTCGCTTCCCGGTGGAAGTAAATTTTCGGTTTTACTGCGTACGCTTGTCGGTCGGGTTTGGCACGAGATTGTGCTCTAGGCCCAAGTAGCTCGTAGCACGTGCTGGGGAAGTTAATTAATCAAAACGTAGCGTGTGGTGGCCCTTTTTCTCCCCGTACCACCTGTCCCCGTGTCGTGTCGTGTGTGACAGTTTTTGACAATATCAAGAATTTTGGGAATGTTGGACGATTTAAAACAGCAAATCGTCCTTTCGGCAACAAGCGTTTTCTGAGCATGAGCTTTAACCTCCTGGTGAAGATCTTCCACGTTCGCATCCGGTTGGCACAAGAAGGTGCGCAATTATTTTTCAATTAACGATTCACTCCTCACTCGCCGAGGGTAATATGATGATTGCTGAAGGGAACGGTCCTGCTGAGTGCCTCAAACGTGGCGTGATAAATTAATGCTCCCCCGGAATTAGCCAGCTTAAGCTGATGCGGGATAGCGAATGGTCGTCGGCGGCTCATTCGTCCCTCGGTTTTAGAAATGGCACACTGGAATGGATCATGAAACGAGCCATGAAAATTAAATCGCAAAATATACGCGCCCAGGTCCTTCTTGATGTCAAGCAAAGCTTGCCGGACAAACACAGAAAAGGACGACCGAGCATCCCGCTCGTTTGTTTTCCCCATGTTCGTAGCGTTGCTACTTTCCAGTCGCGAACGCTTGGCCCGTCGGTTGACGGGCAAATAAAATTGTGTTTATGTTTTTAATTTAATTTTACGATTATTGCCCACTGTCTCTGTTTCTTGGTGTGTCCGTTCCGTTTTGCCCTGTAAAAACGTAGCGACGCTCGCGAGCATTCCGATGCAAAAATGTTGCTTTATTACAGTGTGCCCACGAGCAAAGGAGTGAGTGCAGTACGAAAGCGGGAAAGAGCGGGCTTGCTGCAAATGATGTAAGCGATGCAGATTGTTTCTTTCGCGCATAATAAAATTAATATTTGCTGCATCCTTTTTGACACACTGATGAAGCTGTGCTTGAGGCATGGACAGAAAGTGTGGTGTGAGATTGCACAATTGCAGATTGCAATACACGCGCTTCGGTGTGGCGTAAAGCTTTGATTAAACGTTGTTTAAAAATGTTTTAATAACGCAGCAAATTGCTTGCATAAATTTAATATTGTTTTTTTGTCAGCTTGGCAACGGGGGTGCTAAAAGCAGAACGCGGCTAATCGAAATTAAATTTTAAAACACAAACCACTCTTTTCGCCCGCATTTAAACAGTGAATGGTTTTGTTTGCATCCTTCTTTTTTTTAATGCAAATTTAAGCAGCAAGTTCTTTTAAACACAAACGTATCAAAATGCGCCTGCTTATCAGTTCAATCTCACGCTGTACAAGGCAAAGCTTTAGCTGGAGCGCTTAGATTCAAAACAAAGCACTTCAAACCGAACCGAAAACTAGTGGATACTACCCGTTAACGATGTTTGCGGTGTCGTTTGCTCGAGTTTCCTTTACAAAAACCGCTACGGCTACCCCTGTCGACTTGAGGCGAAACCCTCTTGAGAGATTCCTTATTTTCCTTTTCACAGCGCGGCAGCGCGTGCAAAAAATACGCTGACAACAGCAAAGTAGAAAATGGCGTTTTTTGTTAACTTTCAAACTTGTCCTCCGTCTTTGGCGCAGGGACCAAAACAACTGCAGTGAAGCGAAGCTTTCGCACACACGACGAGACTCAATCAACTCTCAAGAGGGTTCTCCCCCGTTTGCCGTTCGATTGGGTCGATCCTTGGCCCGGCTTTTCCCTGTCACCGGCAGGATCTCTTGGTGTGTGTCCTCTTGAAAGGAGGAAAAAGGTAAACAGATGCACGGATTTCCGCTTCGTCCGCCTTTGTGCGACATATCAGTCTCGAGTGAGGTTTTGTGGAACGTAGATTTCCTCGGGTAGGAAATTAACACAGACCTTCTTTACAATAAACCCTCCTCCCCCCCCCTTCAGGGGGATTGAAATCTTCAACTTCACACACGTGCAACCGAGACGTGTGTTGTCCTTCCTGCCAGTAGTGAAAGGTCATGCAGGACGTCATAATGGTGCTACGAAACCGGCTGAAACGGGGCAAAAAAAAATAAAAAGGAGCGTACGATTAATTTGTACGCAATAATCGGACTTCTTTCCTCCTTCTTGCGAGCCCCTCGAAAATGGGATTCGATTAATTTTCCCAAGCGAAAAACAACTTTTTCCCACCGACCGACGCGCGCGAACGGGGGAAAAAAAATGCGAACGATCGGGCGATAATGGGCGATTTCTCTCCCGGGATCAATAAATAAATGTTTATCTTTGCCGCGACGCCGCAACGGCAACAACGCGCAACGGCAAACAAAAAAAAAAGAAAAGCTGTGGAGGCAAGTTCTCGGAAGTTCTCAGGGCAAGGGACGCCGCCGGAGATGTGCTTCTTCGTCCTTGTGCCGACACGTAACTGGCGCAAGTTGCTTCCTTTCGGCAGGGGGATTTTATGTTTTTCTTCGCTCATTTGATTTGCCTTCCAAACCAGTCCGGTGGAGCCGCTCTTTGTTTGTTGCTTTTGCTACTTACGTTCAGTGCCGATTGTTTTTGCTGCATTTATTTTAAGAGGAATGCAATGTCATGATAAATGTCAGCGGCTGGCGTTAAAATTAACTGCCAAACGGGGTGGGAAATGGGGAACTGAACGTGTGGGGGAGAGGAGTGAAAACTTGTTTTGATAAACGTTTACCCGCACCTACCCGTTTACCGCATCTCTCATGTCCTGCCAAATATTGTATTCCGACCTAACGTCCCTCGTTTCGTAGCATTAAAACAGTGAAGGGCAAAATGATTCGTTTGAGCACTTCAGGAAGCATGATACCATACGCTTGATTGAAATGAGCGATGATCCACCTTCCTTTTCAACTTCAACACTGATTTTAAAGTTAGGTACATTGAAACGGGTTAAAGCTGGGCTTATTTGCCCCCAAAATCAACTCAAAACTCGTCGATTTCAATCTTCACCGCTGCGCAGCAAGAGAACAAACTAAATTCGTGTCAATTGCGTCGATCATTTACAAGCTGATCGATGGTCCGCATCACATTTCAAAAACTAACGAAAGAGAGATCGAAAAAAATCATTTAAAAAGAGATTGTTATAAAGCATTTCGCTTACAGGTTCCTCTTCTGTTTTGGCTGCGAAATTATTGTTATTAACGAACCTTAACGAACAAAAAAAGGTTTGCTGCTAACAGGCTCGCATTTTTGTGTGTGCATCATATTGTCTGCTGCTTCAACAAATGCCAAATAATCGATCAAACCGGGTTGTCGGTGGGCGCATTGATCTGGTAGCTATAGATGTAACGAATAAAACGATGAGAAAGAACGATAGAGCCTTCACCGAGCAGGAGCAGTGATAGAGGCACTGATGAGAGCAATCATTGGTTCATCCGTTGTTTTAGCGATTAAGTTAAGGTAAGAGAAGGAAACAGGAAGGGAAAAATTAATTGTTAAACAATGTGTCATAAAATGTAAATGCTGGGAGCGGACGATGAGGGACGATGAGAGGACGAGATCATGGTGGTGACAGTGACGCTCATCTCCTGTCTAGCACGTCCCAGCATTTGCCTTTCATGTAGTCATTAATTTAGATTTCGTTAGCAAAACTCATATGCAAACACCTTCTCCTGTAAAACTTCCCCTCGCCCCCGCTCCAGACCGACCACAACTCAACCTACTTCGAGGCCCTTTCCCGGGCGAAAAGGATGACGGAACGACATTGCCTCATTCCCTTCCGGGGTGAGACAGTGGAATGATAAGGGTTAAAATACCGTGTCCCGCGAAACTGCCCCTCGCTCTCCGGTATTGTGTTTCTATATATGTATATGTACAAAAAAAAGGTTAGAAGGTTGGGAAGCAGGAAAAAAACGGAAAAAAAACAATTAACAATAATGCAAGTAACATTTAACGTAACAGAAACTTTCGGGTGGTAAACATCGTATTATCAGCTACCCTGCAAATGATGCATGAAAGGTGAAGCTCATAAAAAAGCGAAAAAGAAAAACAGTGTGTTGTATTAAAGAGGAGAAAGGGTAAAGTAAAGTAAGTTGAAGGAACAGGAAGGGAATCATATAAATAAATAGACATTAATGCAAAACAACAGAGGAAGAAATCATTTAGAGCGCGAGAGAGAACCGCGAAGAGGGAACTACGGAATAAGGATAAAACCTGTACATCAGATAAGGAAATATTGCGCATCAAAAATATGAACTATTAGAAGAATCTTTAAACCGCGGCTTGTTTCGCTATGAGATGCTTTCCGAGAAAGAAATTCCCTTCTCTGTCGTTGCACACAGGCGGAAACAAATTCCTTCGCTAGGATAAACACGAACGAGCGAGAAAGCATTCTGTCGGCGTGGTGCGCCGTCCCCCCGACCAAGCTTCGTGTGCATGCCAATGTTGATCGAAAAATAATGTCCTACCGCGGCGGTGTCATCTCCCGGTTCACTCGGCGGTACAGGAATTCTCTCGCTCACACGCTCTCTAGAAATCTTGGTTTCTACCCCGTTTGCCTTTTTTCGCTGAAACACGGCGTATAGTTAGGATGTTTATTTTGTATTCATTTTTTCCTGTTTGGAATGCTTGTGCATTTTCTTCATTAATTCTTTGAAATTTTGTTTTGATGAATTTTATAAAGCGCTGAGAGCTGAATGCTTTTTATTGCAATTTTGTTTATGAACGAATAATTGTTGTCGTTCATTTTACTTGCTTTCTTCTTTTCAAATGACATTCTTATTTTCTTTTTTTATATTCAATTGCTTTTGAAATTGATGATTATTTTTTATTTTCCTCTTTACGCTCAAATGAAGCCTTAAAAATGGTATGTTTTTTTATTTCGATTCGATTTTCACGTTTTTTTTTTTAATGTTTTAATGTGGTCTTTTTTGTCATCTGTGTTATGGTGCTCTTGTTGTTTGTGCTCGTCTTTGCTCGTCTAATTTCTTTTCGCGTTTTTTTTTATGTTTGTCTTGTTCTCGTCTGTTTCGTGGCGCTCTTGTTGTTTGTGTTGTCGTCTTCTGCCCGTTTGGTGTGTTTTATATATTTTTCCACTCTGCTAAAAATTGTTTTATTCATTAACAGCACGGCGAAAACTGAAAGTTACATTCGAAAACACCTGCCGACGTCGGAAGCGAGTTCAGTAACAGTAAGTAAATTTTAATTAGTAAAATTTGTTGCTACATATTCAGGTGGTGGATTTTAATCTATTTTTGCGGTAATGTTTCATTCAATCGGGGGCTGATCAAGCATTACTCAAACTAACCATTTACACGGGGACACATTTGCAAACGATAAAGAAGCATAGAGTGTATTAAATATGATAAAATGATAATTGCAAGCGATCAATCAATCAAAATCAATTTAAAAAAACTTTCGGTAAAGGGCTCATGAGATACATATAATCTCAATCACTCTTTATTTATTGATTTCTAGAAAAAAAATCCCATAACCCGTGGTTCATATTTAATTAGTACAACAAAGTGTATCAATTAAATTTATTTTTTACACCTATTTATTATTTTTATGGACACTTGATTGATACTATTGAGAACATTTAATTGAGAAGGTATATTTGAACGATCAAAATCAGTACCTAATGTATTATTATACATTTGCTTTTATTAGCTCAAACTTCTTCGAAGCTCCAAAATGTATGTATTCAGAAATATTTTAATCATTTCCAATCAATTTGTTGTGGAAAATCAAGGAAATTTAATTAGTATACTTGTTAATAACGTTCTAAACTGTAAATATGGTTGCATAACAGAGGTCTCCAGAATTTCTGAAGCGCTGATAATTAAGCAAATAGATTTGCCATGTTACAATATGTTGTGGAAGAGAACATCACTAGTGCAAACAATTATATGGTATTTTATTTTTCTGTTTTTATAAGTCATTTATAAGAAAATTAATATGTTCGCTGTCTGAGTTGTCTGAAATTCTTTGCAGATGGTATCGATCTCGCACACCCTCTCCCTCTTAGTTGAAACGATAAATGAACAGTCTTGCTTCCTGTCAAGCTAGAAAAATAAGTATTAAATTACGTTCACCATCGTCCCGTACACCATCTCCCTAAGCTCCCAGGAAATGTTGGTAGTTTGCAGTGGAAAACACACCGAAAACTCCACTTTCTTCACAGGAAGCTGTGCTTTTCGGTGACTGACGAGCAACGAAAATTTGCAAGCTATCCTGTTTCACTTCCAACGCGTGCTAGTAGCAACCTTCTGTGGGTAGTATATCCCTGCTTATGCAAAATCGACCCACAACCAATCAGTCACACTGTGAAGTGTGCAGTTTCGTGGTCCGGAGTGCACGTTGCAGTGAGACTGCCGATGGCGTGATTAATGATACGCTTGTCGGTGTTTTTTTTAATTTTATCGAGAACCTCAAGAGAAAACGCTTCCAATTTCCTTGGTAATAAAATTGGAAACCTGGGTGTAGGGTGCTGCCAGCGAAATAACCATTTGCCTTGAAAACGAAGCACGCAAAAGCACTGCAGACTTTTGTTTCGAGGGTTTTAAGCTGTGGGAAATCATAAAACGTGCACTTGAGCATGTACATTGCATAACTTTAGGCGCTTTCGGTAGTAACTTGTTTTATTTTTATACCAATCGGAAACAAATTTCGACAAAGGAAAGCCCTTTTTTTTATTTTCCCTACGTCCATCGAAATTGCAATCTCTGCTTTTAATTCAATACCATCAGGCCAAACAATATGACAGCATTGCGACAGGAAAGCTCGGCAGCAAAAGCGTTCATTCGTACGACACCGAACACGGCCTACCCGTGCCCGCCGGCATTCTGTGTCGTAATTTTAATAAAGTATTCCCACCACATCCCGAACCTTTTCTTCTCGCAAGCTCATAAAGAACATATGTGTGTGCTGTACATTCATTCATTTTGCTGGCGCAAAAAGAAAGGCAAGCAAACATGTAAAAAGCCAAAAATATCGTTTCGGGAAGAGTTTCTTTTGGCACAGTGGCACTTTTGAGCTAGCGAGAGAGAGAGAGAGAGAAAGAGAGAGAGGGTGCAAAGAATCAGGGCAGGCGCACACACCGGTAAAGCTTTTATCGAAATGATAAACGAGATTATTAATACATATTACGCGTCGGTCTCTCACGAGACAACCCCATTAAATAATGAAAAGCAAACACACGTTTTGGAGGTATTCGGAATTCAGGAGACAAGGGGGGAGGAGGGGGGGGGGAGTAATGGAAAAACTGAACCAGAAGGATGTAACAGAAAAGTACAGTACACAGTCTGTTTTGTTTGTGCTTTCTTTAGTGGTGTTGCTGTGTGCTGAACATTTATGCAAATTGTTTGATTTGCTTTATTTGTTATGAATAAATTGTCAGCAAGTTAAGGATGCCATGGGAATGTCATTGAGGGCGTGCGTAGCATCCTTAACTGATAACTTCATTAAGAAGATTAGTTTAGCCGTGTTATACGACTCATTTCGTTGTCGACAAGTTAAAAACAAATATTTGATGTAGAGCTTGATTTGGGCCTGTTAAAACTGTTACACAAACATTAGCTTCTGCTCCTTTATGTGTTTCTGAAACTCCATTTTTTGCTGTTATGATTTTATCATAATCATTTTTTGTTCATTTTTTTTATCAGACATACATTTCATTCCTGAGTTATGCGGATCCCGTTGCAACATATCATCAGGTTAAGTCGAATCACTCATGTTTTATTCAACTATCTTACAAAAAGGAGCAATTTCTGCATAGCAAGATACTTTAAGGTACTGAATTCTGTAAAATGTGCATAAAGTACTAATTTTAAATCCACATATCTTCTAATGAGCATTAGGAATGAGCAGACTTCATTTAAATAATTTTGTGTTTTTATTATTTTGTTTTTGTACGGTAGTAACGGCCAGGCCGATTTTGTTTTTTAATTATAACATTATCTTTTCCATCATTTGAATATTGGGATTTTAAGAATAAACTCTGTCTATTGGCGGAATTTGAGGCCATACACGTTATCTTTTGGGGGTGTTTTTTAGTATGATTTATTATTTGTGATCATTTCAAGGAACGCACCTCTTTTTTCCATTATGTTATGAAGATGAAACTGTTAAATGTATGGAAAAATAATCATTATTTAATAACTTGAATCATATCCTTAAAACACCACTGTGCCAACGCTTTATCAAACTGGCAGGATTTATATCGAAATAATAGACAAATAGATCATTATTAATGAATAGTTTTGAATGCTGAAAAATTCCACATTTTTTATAAACAGTTAATCAGATGATTAAGAATGAAAGAAACAAAACGAAAGTCATGAAGAAAAAAACTGGAACAAAATAAACTTGAAAAAATCAAGCAGGTTCCGGTGAAGTTTACTTTTGAAATCACTATCAACTTACAATATAACTTAATTGAGTCAAATTATTAAAATTTGGTTTTGAAAAAGAAAACTTGATTTATTGTTGGAAATTTTAATCTTTAATTAGATTTAACACCAATAGACTTTTACCATTTAAAATAATTTACATAGCAATACAACTAGGCCGTTAATACGAAAAAAAATACATTTTCAAAGTTTTTTGATTTTCACATTATCTTAAAGCTGAAAAACTGCATACGTTTTGTTTAAGCTTCTCGCTTGAATAGGGCACAGGCCACGTGAGTGACAAAAGCTTCACAAATTCGTCAATTTTGCTTATAAAACTAGAACAAAGTATCAGCTTATTTTCGAAACGAGTAATTTTCGTTAGTTCCTTTGGTTTTGGTGTTTATTTCAATTCAGGTGCTTCGTAGATTACACATGACGTTTCAACTGAGATGATGAAAAAAATGGAATAGATTGAACAGAGTAAACATTAAACTAAATTTTCATTCAAATATTTCATCCAAATTGCATGATACAATCAAAAGAAATTGAAACTTAAAATAGAAGCTAAGCGACTATTCTAACAGCGTGGACAAATAATCGCGAGACGCGAGCGTGAAAGTTGAGACAAGCGCGAACTTTGCGCGAAACGCTATCAACTTTATTCTAGCCATCGCTTTGCGGTGAAAAAAAAACCTATGTGGCAGTTACTACTGAAATATAAAAGTTAAAAATACTTTTGGGAAACATAACAAAGTATTTTCGAAAGTAGAAATACTCAACAACCATCGTTTTGATACCAATATTTGAATTTTGATAGAATTTGTCTATCGTTTTAAATAACTAAATCAAGCTTCACCAAACAGGTTTCTGGCAGTAATAATGCATATTGTCTGCGTTTTAATTATTAGTAAATCAATGACGGTCAGTCAAAAAATTAAAAACATTTTTCACTACTACCGATGAAAGGGATGGAAAAAAAAGCTGCACACCGCCCAGCTCCACTTGAGCGGTGCATCTGGTTTACCACAGGCGAAATGAACAACGACCACACTTCATCACACCGAAAAAGGCATTAAACCTCACACCGCCACTCGTCTCTATCCACTCACGGCTTTCCAAATTGAACGCGAATAAAATTTTATTTCCCTTCCAATGGAAATATTTTACCATCCGGACGCGCGCACGCACAAAACATAAAAGAAAATCAAAGAAACCCGTCGAAAAGCCAGAAAACATACCACACAGGGAGGTGGGGGTTGCATTTGTGGGTCACGGATTAGGAGTGTGTCCTTCATTCTACGGGCTGTTCATATCCGCCCCAAACGGAAAGCTACCCATTCATGCTGCTATCATAAAAAATCGAGGTCCCAAAAATCGACCACCCGAGTGAGAAAAAAAAAACTATATTTATATCTACAAACGATTATGCCTCACACAATGCACCCCCTCCCCGCGAACCCTCTGCCAGCATAATTTCGGCACCCGCCTGCCTGCGTTGCCGGCGCATTTAATCCGGTCAAGTCCGGTCAATGGACACACACACACACACACGGAAACGGTTACGAAGGGTAGGGAGGAGGGCAACATAAATCCTTGCTGTACTGCACGTGGCATGCACCGCGCGAGCCGCTATTTGTGCTTTGCCGGGGTGATGCGTTTGAATAAAGGGCTTTTCGCCTCCCGGTTTCTGTGCCGAGTGGGTGAAGTGAAGGGCAAATAAAAAGGGGGGGAGGGGGGAGGCGTTCGACTGGAAAGGACTTTAATCACCCGGTTTCCCGGTTGGGTGCATTTTTCCAATTTCTCCTTCACTGTCTGCTGCACCCTTTCGGGGAGCTGGGTGATGGAAAAATGCGTATACAAAATAAAACAAAATAAAACTGATAGGGTGGGGGGGGCGGAGGGGGCGGGGATGTGATGTTGGTGAAAGCACCGTGATCAGCAGCAGACCATCCTCATCACCATTATCAGCAACGTGCGATCCTTTCGAACGTGAAACAAACGCGATGAGTGTAATGAGTGTGTCTCGTTTACGTTTTGTTCGGGTGTGATGGGGGTAAGGGGGGCAGGGGGGGGTGCTCTGCAGAGGTCATTTATTTGTTTCACTTCCATTAAATTGGAAAATTGCACAAACACAATATACATCGAACAACTTGTGTATGACCTCCATCGGCTCTACTACCAACTGTGTGTGTTTGCGTCCAAATAATGTATATTTTCATTTGATTTTTGCAATCAATACTTTTTTGTTACAGTATTTTGTTTGGCCTTAAGGCTAACATTCGCCTCTTACAAAGTCTCTTAAAAATAGTAAAAAATAATCAAAAAAAAAGTATTTTGTTTCACCAAGTACATCCATCAGGTCGCCCCTTTGGTGCCCTATCAAATGTTTGCAAGGCTTCAAATTAATTCGTTCTGTACGGTATATTGTCTAGCATTAAATTTAATATTTTATTTCACAATACAAAAGAACACTATGGGCTCTGTTGAATATGGAAATCACATGAAAAGTGGAAAAACACGAGATGGAACTGAAGCAGTGAAAATGAGTTGCAATACCAACCCTACTGGTTCGTTCAATAATCAGTAAAAACAATCTTATTGGAAATACTACACAAATCTATCCAAAAAATATTGAGATTTTCTTTAGGTATTATATATATTAATTTTTAATTTAAAGGCATGATTGTATTACAAGGTCTTTTTAATAGAAAAATTAGAGATTGTAAAAAGTTAAGATATTCTAAAAAAATGGAAATTCGATTAACGTGGATATTTGAATTACACGAATGCCATCGCATCGTCTTCTTCTTCTTCTTCTTGACCCGCTCATTGCTGAGCATGACTACGTGACATGGCCAGGTCACCAATCCGCTTCCAGGAAACTCGGTCCAGGGCTGCAGTCCTCCAGCCACGGTTGCATCCGATCTCCGACAGGTTGAGCTCCACTTGATCCA
>KB669803.1:101644-147971 GCA_000349105.1 Anopheles epiroticus
CCGGCAAGCAGGTATTTTGTCTTCGTCGCATTGATCCTCAATCCAATCCTATTGGCCTCGCGTTTCAGTCGGGTGTATGCCTCGCACACCGCCGCAGATATCCTTCCGATGATGTCAATGTCATCCGCGAAGCCCAAAAAAATCGCATCGTATTATTCGCTTTATTCATTAGCGTAGCGTAGCAACTTTATTCATTTCATCAAATACCCCGCTGCAGGACAGTGTATAATGTTCTGCGTTGAATAGACTGGCCTGTTTGATGCCTACACACGTTGATGAATGAAAAGCGCTAGCTGTGGCAGAGTGTTTCTGCTTCACGCAGAGGCTTGTTGACATTTCCATGGTTTGTAAAAAAAATGTCGCCCGAGTTAATGAAATACACGCTTCTCCGTAGCTTTGTGCCAAAATAATAGCTCTGTGGGAAGTAAAAGCTTCTATGAATGGTTAAATTTATGCAAACGATGCTTAAAGGTAAACAGCTTTTAACAATGAGTTGGGTAATTGAAAAGTCTGATTCTCCAAACTGAAAAAAAGAATTAAATCAAAAAATAATGCTTAAGAGAAATTGAAAAACTGTGTAAGTGAGTTAAAATGGTAAAATTTTTACCGACACTTTTAAAAATTATTTCATAATTTTAAAATATTTGTGCCCACTGTTTTTCGTTTTTTATATTGCAAATCTTTGATGCTTTCTATTTGAGTTGCTTTCGAAATTTAAACAGACTTTCGAAGCTTTATAAAAAGATAAAAACAGGGGAAAAACAGGTAACTAAATTAATCAAAAAAAAAAATCTGTTTTTAAAGTTTTATGTGTGCATAAACTGTTGGTTTGCTGCATTGCATGTGGAAAGCGCGCGCTTTCCTGCCTTGAAGCGTTTCTACGCGAGCGCCTAAATGTATGCAATCAATGCAAGATTTAAAACAGGAGCCGTTAACGACTACGGTGAGGTTTTGGAATGTTTCTCTTGTTGCGACATTATTTAGCATGTTTCTTTTGCACATTCAAGCCAAAACCTAATGGTTTTATTTCTTATTTTCATTGTATGATTTTAGTTTTAAAGTTTTTAAATATTTACCCTGCCCAATCCTGTGCTTGATTTGCACTTCCACAGCACCTAGACACACCTTCCCACAAAACATCACTTTTCCGTACGGTAAAGCGACCGAATGCAACCAACAAACGCTTACCAATATAACCGTAACACATTAAAATGTGCTACCGAACAAAATAATCTATTTCGCCATGACCAACTGCGGCAACTGCGGTCATCAAAACGGTCGTGCCGGCAAACCCGGTCAATCTTTGGTCTACCACGTACATACACGCACACACACTTGTTTAGTACGACTGGCGATTGGTGATTGTGGTGTGTGCGCACAACCAAAACGATACGATGAACGGTTTTCCCGCCAAAGGTACATCGAGCTCACAAATTTTCCCTTCCAATCGCCTGCACCTGTCCGCTCTAGCGTTCGGCACGCTGCAGTGCCATTCGACGAGACCACGTTTCGTGTGTCTCTGTAGCATAGTAATTGGAAAATTATGCAGATTTTCAAAGTGATTTCGAAACATTTCGGCTTCGGTTTCGCGGCAAGTGATGGCGCGTGATGTCCTTTTCACCGATCGAATCATAATGCGGATCAGTTGCTGCTCAGGACCATCATAAAGGGTATAGCAACGGGCGGATTTGGAATGATTTGAACGGTTAAAGCTCCGTTACACAGCTCATTAGAGGCAATTCTTCTTTACCAATGCAGGTATTTTTGTTCCAGTATTGGTTTGCTCGACTGTTGCTAAAATATTCTACAATAACGACCGGAAAGGAAGATTACTTCTAAGCTAATACATTATTGAAATCTTTCATAGTACGTTGATTTTTGTGTAAAATGTCGTTAAAAGCTTTCTAGTTAACGTTTTACGAGACATGATCTAGAAATGAATCATATCTGAATTCGTCCAATCAATCTAGAAATAAAATCAATTCAAAATAATTACTCTTGCTTAACACACTTTACGTTAAATTTAATCTTTTTATAAGCATAAGTTAATGGTCTCAACCTTAAAAATATAAATTTCCGTTATTTTCTAAAAAAAAATATCAATTTTATTAACACAAACAATCATTTTCCTCGCAAAAATATTCGTTTTCAGTTTAAAGCCTTACAACAGTCCCACAGACGCCGGCAGCTTGTAAGGTTCCGCAAAATGTCAAACGCACCGCGTGCGGCCAAACGTCAAATCGTTCATTGTTTACCGCCCGCTCATAATAAACGTGCTCGCGTGGTGGCTGTGCATTTTTGTTCGATTTTCTGTAAAATTTTAGTGTTTTTACAGATATAATCAGTTCCTTGTGCCCCTTCCCGGTCAAGGAAACGCTTGTTTCACAGGAAAAGCACTGAACCAAACAGAAATGTTGCTCGCCGAGCAAAGTGCCGAAGTGAGTGTGATGGTGTGCCGCGTGTGAAGGATTGCTTTATTTATGTGGTTTCTCCTTTCTGTTTCTTTTATTTTCTTTACCTGGCTAGGAGCTGCAAGCGCCGAAGAACGGTGTGTCGGATAAGTTTAAGGCAGAGTTTGCCGACAACAGTGAGGACAGTGATGCGTCCTTTACAGATAGTGATGATTCCGACGAGGAGGTAAGGGAGGCCTCTCACCCGGCGTTTTACGTTGGTTTTATTTTAATTTCCTTTTCTTTTCTTTCTCTGTGCGTGTATGTGCCCACCCCCCAGCTGCGGCAAGCTTTGCTCCGCAACGAGCTAAAGCCGGGCCTGAACGTGATACTGAAGAAGGAGCGTCAGCCGGTAAATGACACGATCAAGCTGAAAGCCGCCCTCGAGCTGTGCACGCTCAAAGCGCCCTGGCTCGAGCGGATGGATCTCGTGAACGATTTGGCTCCGCTCACGCCCGAGCTGGCGCTCCAGATGGAGAAGCACGAGCAGAAGCGGGCGAACCAGTTCAAGGGCAACCGGAAGATACCGTACGTCGCACCGGAAGCCGACACGGTGCTGAACGACTTCAAGCGCGAGATTCTGTTCCACCGGCAGGCGCAGGCGGCCACCGTCGAGGGCATCAAGCGGCTGCACGAGCTCGGTGTCCCCACCAAGCGCCCGGACGACTACTTTGCCGAGATGGCCAAAACGGACGAGCACATGCAGCGCATCCGGAAGGTGCTGCTCGACAAGCAGGAGGGTATCGCGAAGTCGGAGCGCATCCGGCAGTTGCGCGAGCAGCGCCGCATCGGCAAGCTGATACAGCGCGAGGCGACGGAGAAGCGGGACGAGGAGCGCCGCAAGATGCTCGGTGACATCAAGAAGTTCCGCAAGGGCAAGCTGTCGAACCTGGACTTCCTGGACGACGATGATGGGCCGCGGGGTGAGTTCCGGAAGTCGGGCAAGGCGCCGCCCGGCAAGGGCAAGAAGAAGACGGTGAGTGGCAAGCGGAAGGCACGCGATGCTAAGTTTGGATTTGGCGGCCGGAAGAAGGGCATGAAGCGAAACACGAAAGAATCGTGCATAAACGATGGACCGAAGCGTCGGCCTGGTGGAGCCAAGGGTCCGGGAGGCAAGGGTGGAGCGAAAAATCGACCGGGCAAGTCGCGCCGGGCACAGATGAAGGCTAAGGGCGGCGGGCGCAAGAAGTGAAGGGGGAGCCGCGTATCGATAATGTGTACATTAAGCCGTATTTCTTAAGCCTTTTTCGCTCAGCTCTTAATTGTTTGTCGTAAACTACAGGAAAAAAAAAACAACATAATAAAACGAAATGCAGGGAAAACTTGCAGACATGATGAGTGGGGGTGCGATAAATGTTCATAAACTTTTATGTTAAAGTTAGAATAGGTTTTGATTACGGATAGTTAAAGACCCTTAAGCAACTGTTATGGGATTTTTGGTGGTTTTCCATGTCCGAAGGGCGTTAATTAGCTTCTCTTTTAGCGTAACTAAACCTCCAATTCGTTGTCATACATTCTATTCTATGAATCAATTTTATCTTGAAGTCAAATATGCTATTTTCAATTCTAAAAATGGTTCAATTTGGTTCCTGTATTAGATTGTTTCAAACTTTTATTATTCACTACAATAATCCTAGCCACTTTTACAATCTAGTATTTTCATATTTTTCTTTCATTAATGTGAATATTTTATCAATCAATTAACTTAACATTGATCGAGTTGAATTAAGCTAAACCTATTGATTCTTTTATATTGATCATGAAAAGATTATTGTTACTATTAGATACTGTAGGAAAAAGTGAACTAAATATTTAAATTACAACTCATGAACGCACGCACAACGAATTGAAGGTTTGCTGCAACTTTAAATATTGAGAATTGTATCATACTTTGAACTCTTCCTTTTGAGACTTTTCTGGTAAAAATAACTTTTTTACATTTTCTAATTATTTGTTCAAAAACCTCCCCAGGTTTATTGTTTCAAAGTTCCCGTCAGCCTTTCGCCTTTTTTTACTTTACTCACACCTTTTGAACAAACTTCTGATTAATACCCGATTCTGGCCGTGGTAGTTTTGTAAATCCGTTCAAAACAGTTCGCTTTCCCAACGCCTACTAATCCCGGTGGATAAAGTTATATTGCCCCTTTTCGCTTCATTTCCCTCGCTGTTACACCAATCAATTGTTTCGATTTTCCCCGGTTTTTCGGCGAACGAGTTTTCCCTGGGCGCTTACTGAACTTTTTTCATCCCTTTTGAAGTTCTGGCGTATAAAATTGAAAGACTTGTTGAAATGTACAGTAGAAGGCTGTGTTTGAATGCTTATCGATATGGGAAATCCTGAAACAGATAAAACGGTGCGAAACAACAAAGCGGAAACGTTGAAAAGAAAAGAAAAGAAAAATTTTAATAAACCAAAGTAATTATCAGAAGTAAGTTTTTAAGACTTTAAGCAAACCCGTACTATTATTTTTGTACTCATTATTCGTTTATCTACTACGTTCGAGCAAATGGAAAGATGGCGGCCTTTTTCCAGTCTCAGAAAGGAAGAAGAAGTCCGACGCGTTGAAAAAGAAAGAAAAAAAACGGCTCCAAAACGACGGCCAGTGGAGTAACAGGAGAACATGTGCAGAAAGAGGCAACGTACTCGCTCGCACTCCGCGTTCGTCACGACACCCCTGGCGCTGAAAAAGGGACCTCCAAAAAGTGTGTCGTTTTTCGATTTCAAGTAACAGGAGAGCATCCAGCGCAGGAGGCACACGCCGGATGGCAGATTTTCTGTCTCACCCGTCCGCGCGAGTGTCGCCAAAAAACGCCACCAATTTGACTCGTTTTCTGTTTTTGAGTAACGGGAGAGCATGCAAAGGAAGAGGTTACATTTGCCCGGGCAACTGGTACGCTCTGCGCCGTATACTCTCACCATTTCTCGCTCTCTCTCTCTCTCGTTCGGCTTATCGGGGTAAAATGGCTTATCAGTAGTGTAGGTGAGCAATTGATCGAACCAATCAAAATCGATCTGCTGAGACTAGAAGGCGTGACTAATTGCTCGTTTTTGGCAAAACAAAGATGGTGTCTCTTATCAGTGCTTCTTTCGGCCGTTCTTTCTCGCTTTCTCCTTTGCGTTAAACAGCACGTTATCGGTGATCGTAGATATGTGTTAGAAGCTTCCATCGTGATAATACAGGGTTTCTTTCGCGAGTTTTATCCCTTACAATAATAATGTTTTTAAAATTATTTCACTAACATTAAAGCTACAAAAATTAAACGAAAACCACCTAACTGACATTTCTATTCCAATGTAACTGATTTTCCTTTATTGAGAAAAATAGCATATAATGTGTTATTATAGTGGGTATGGTGTACGCGTGTATCTACAAATAGAATAATTAAGGGCAATAGGGTTCGCACTCTTTTCTACATATATAAGTTTTAAAAATAATTAATTTCACACACAAACAGCAATTTCGCACAAGCTTTTCGGCTTCGTTTACGCTCGGGTTGCTCTTCCGGCCCAAACGAATCCACATAGTATGATGCCCTTTGTGTGCGAAGATGCTCTGTGTTTAGCTTTGCTTTGTTTCTGTTTTCTACTCCTATTTAAATGTTTAAAACAATTATACGTTTAATTCTAATTTCTCTTTTGCTTGTTTTCATTTCCCTAATCGTTCGTTTTTAATCTCTTTCTTTTTCGATTAGGATGTGCTTTATGTATGTGTTTTTGCTCTGTTTTTTTTTTTAACCTCGCTTCGCATAGTTCACATTCACTTTTGCTTTCTTCGTCCCTAACTAACGTAACCCCACCTCTAAACAAACAGGAACAGTGTATAGTAGTGGGAAGCGAGTTGATTGCAGCTACTAAAAACGCACAAAACAAAACAAATTTATCGTAAAACCGAGGGGCAAGATAGTTTTGAAGATCACTGCAGGGCTTAAGGTTTGTTAGAGGCATTTTGCTTTTTTTTCGTTTTCCTAGAGTTTTTCAAAGTTTAACAACGCTAAACTATAGTAAATAAGCTTAATTTACATTGTTATAGTGATTAAAACAAGCTAAAAACGGCACTCGAAACAAAGCATATAAGAGGGGAAGAGGAAAACAATGGTTTAGTGTTTAAATCGCACTGTTGCTCCCTCTCCTAAGGTAAGTGGGAGTTAGTCGAGCTGTGTTGATATGTGTTTTAAAAACTGCGCTTTCTTTCTCCTGCTTAAATGCTTTCGAACGCAAACATTCCCTTCATTACCACTGTTTCCTCCCTTTTTCTTGTTTTTATCTTTTTTTTTTTGCATTTAGCTTCAATCGCTTTGTTCTGCTTTCCGTTTTGCCTTTTTAAGTTCCTTAAACAGCTTTTCACAAATCACGTTTCTCTGTTTCACTTCACTTTGTGTTAGTTTTATAAAAGAAATAATAAAAAAAAACATAACAAGAAAGTTTCATACTAAGTTTACAAATAAAATAAGGAAAAAACCAGGTAAATATATGTATGTATGTATGTATAATTGTATCATTATATGCGCGTATTGTACGTTAAAATAAGAAAGATGCTTTAATAATAGTGATAGTGTAGTGTACACTGCTGACGGCCGATAAAGAAGGAAGGTGTGTGTACAGGGATGCCGTGGGCCACGGCACTCTTACTTGAGCGTAATGCGTACGCCACCGTTCGGGAGCTTCTTCATCATGTTCCACACCTGTATCCGCGTCATCTTCGCGATCGAGATATCATTAATGGCAACAATCTCTTCGCCGGCCCGGAGCAGGCCCGACTTTTCGGCGGCACCACCTGCAAGAACCCGAAAATACGCGAGTTAGAGAGGGAGAGGTCTATCAAAGCTCAGGCGAAGCTTCTACCTACCCATAAAGATCTTCTTGATGATCAGCGGCTTGTTGCCGGCGGGTGAATCGTAGCCGCCCTCGATCGAGAAGCCAAGGCCGGCACCATCCTTGTTGATTTCCACCATCCGACAGCCTTCCGGGACTTCCGCCGTTGTGTAGGAAGCTGGGGGTTGGGGGTGGAAAAATAAATGCAAGTTAGTACGAGGTATGTTAGTGCAAAGCGATGGAGAAAGGACATACCATTGTCGGTGGCATTGCTAGAGGAACATTTGGAGACGTCGTCGGCTGACAGTAGCCCATCCTCGGATGCGGTACCATCGAACACACTTTCTGCTGCAAAAACCCATAAATGGAAAGGAGTTATTAGAGAGCTCACAAACAGAACAGAACAGAGACTCCAGTGCACTCTTACCTTCATTCGATGCCACATCGAGATGGTCCAGATCCAGCGAACGGGACGCCTTGTGCTGGATCTTGAGCTTCCGCTCGTACTCGGTACCGAGCTCACTCTTCTCCGCCAGCGAGCTGAGCGAACCCATCGAGGGTCGCTTCAACTTCGTCAGTGTGTCCAGCACGAGCGATTTGGATCGTGTAATTACCATTACCACCTCCGGTCGTGGTGTCTATAAAAGGGAGTGAGACAAAAAACATTAAAGTTGTTGTACTGAAAAGATGATACCAAAGTGTGATTTACTTACCTTAAGTACGCTGAGAGACTCGCGATGGGTGAGGCCCCGCATGCTAAGACCGTTGATGGACAGGATGCGATCGCCCTTTCTCAACCGTCCGTCCCGGTCCGCGGGTGAGTTGGTGAGGATTTTGTGGATCTAGCAGCGAAATGAGGATGAAATTATTGATGAAAATAATTGTGAAGAGTGTTAACCAGTGCGATACGAATTGTTATATCATTCTAATAACAAAAATCGAAAATCTTTTACAAGTTTTATAATAATAAGGTAAAGATTTTGTACTCTTCAAACATGTTCTTGGCAATTTAGACGCAGCAAAACATTCTAAAAAACAAATTAATGTGCCTACTTGAATAGATATGAAACTGCTTTGAATGCTAATTTCGATCGACTTACCGTAATTTCCTTCGCTTCGTAATCCGACCCACCGGCCAGCGTGATGCCGATGCTGCTTTCCGGCGTTTCGCGCTGCAGCACCACCACGAACGCCTCCGGCGTGGCCAGCGGTGGATCCGCCTCCTCAATGATCAGCTGTAGGTCCTGCGGTGTGATCAAGCTGTGGCTGCTACCGAGCGACGAGAAGCTGCCGTAGTCCGACGGTGTCGATTGCAGCGTCTGCGACGATCCCGTACAGTTCTGTGCACCGCCCCGGCCCATACCCAGACTGTTCGTCTGCAGCGAGGAAACGCCCGACGAGGAGGACGCCAGCGAATCCCAGGACGAGAACCGATCGTGCCCGTTGTTGGTTTTTGGTGTCGCATGTACCGGCGGTGTGGACGGTATGGGCGCGGGCGTTGTCGGGGCAGGCGAGGTGGTAGTGATGGTGGTGGTCGGCGGTATGGCCGGGGATTGGTCCTTCATCACCGGCTGCTTGCCGGACGGTGTCGGAATGATCGTACTGTTGGCGGACTTGGATTCGAACGACTTGCGGATTTCGGCCAAGTTAAGCTTCTTCGTTTCAACCGACGACCGCAGTTCACGGCGCGTGGGCACGGGGACTGGTTCGGTTGGGACGGTTCGTGCCGCCGGTGGCGGTGGTGGTTGTTTCCGCTCCGTCCGGATCGCTCCACCAAACTTGCTAGCTGCGACGACGGTGCTGTTGTTACTCTCCGGTTCCTTGTGGGTGATGGTTCGTGCCGCTTCGTGACGTACCCACTTGGCAAGATCCGACATGGAGCCACCGTTCTCGGGCGAGATCTTTTTCTCGGCCGGCAGCACAACCTTCTCGCTCACCGGCACCACCATCGTCGAGGAGGCCACAATCGGATCCTCAACGATCGTGTTGTCCTCCAGATCCGAAACGACCTCCACGTACGACGCCACCTTTATCACCTTATCGACAATGCTGTCTACACTGTCGATCACCTTGTAGTGCGTTAGTTCCTTCCTTTCCGGCTCGTAACCACCACCGCCCATTCCCTTTCCATTCGTGAGCGAGCTTCTCGGTTTGGACTTGGATTTGCGTCGCTCCTCCTCCTCATAGCCATCCGTACTGTCCCCGTCCTCGTACCGTTTGCCTTTGCCATTCCCAAACGCTCCTCCGACATCCTCTATCTTTAGATCCCCACGCCCATTGCGGCACTTTGCCGAGGCGAGCACATTCTTCCTGTTCATTGAGGCCTCCGAAGAGGACGATTTCGACAGCTTCCGACTAATGTCAACCGTCGGTGTGCTGCCGACCGAGCTGCAGCTTGCCTGCGAACCCGCCGAGCTGGAGGTAAGCGTCGAGTTCGAGCTCGTGATGGACGTGTTCGTCTCCGAGCTGAGCGTGCGGGTCAGCGCATACTTCTCGACCGGTGCGACCGGCGCGACGGGAGAAACGGGCGGCGAGGACACGCGCGAACTCAGCACAGAATCGCTCTCATCGTCGCTCTCATCCTCCGTGCTTCGCAAGCAATCCGACGAGCCGCTCTTGGGCGGATAAACCAGCGACGTTCGGGGCGGTTTTGCCGGGGGCAACGGTGGCACGACCATGGGCTTCCGGAACACGGGTTCCTCCTTGACGACCGGCGAGCTCGTCAGCGAATTGAGGCTGCTCTTCGGTGGCATCGGAAGCGTGCTCGTCTTGCGGTTGTAGGACTCCACCGTCGGTTTTGGCAGTCCGGACGAGAGGATGATCTCCGAATCCTTGCTCTTGATGATCGGCAGTCCGATGATGCGCGTCTCGGGCAGCACCTCCGTCTCGGGCACCTTCTCCGGGATGACCAGTCCACGCAGCTTCGACATGGACTTTTTCCGCTGCTCCAGCAGGTTCGAGATGGATGACTTCCAGCGTTCGTCGTTCGCTGCCGGCGTGCTGTTGGAAGCGCCGGTAAGCGAGCTAGTGCTTCCACCGACTCCTCCCAGCGGACTGGCGATCGTTGCCAAACTGTTGCCGTTCGAGTAGCCCGAGAAGCTTGTGGTACGCGCCAGTATCTTTGCCCCGTTCTCCATGCCATTCGTGGTGGATTTGATCGCTTCCGAGCGGTTGGCAGGGTTCAGGTTCTCAACGCTGTACGCTTTTCCGAGCACCACCGGCTTAGATGTTTCTAAGCTGAACTTTGCCTTGTATGGAGCTTCGTTTGGCAGGTTGGTGCCCACCGTGCCCGTTGCAACGGTGCTGACGCCCCGATCCACCTCATCCAGATGCTCCACACTGTGCGCTTTCTTCCGCAGCGTCGCGTACGTTTCGATCGCGTCGAGCGACTTCTTCGCCGACACGTCCCGCACCCCCGAGCCGAGCAGGTTTTCCGAGCTTTTGGTGAAATCTTTGCTAAACTTCCGGCTCGTCGACAGCGTGGCGGTGGAGATGGCGGCGGTGACAGCGTGCTGTGGGACCGGCGCTGGTACACCTCCTTCCGCATCGGCCGCACTGGAGAACATTGCAATCTTGTCCCGCACGCTCTTCTCCGACTTTTCGTCCTTGCGCCAGTTCGAACCGACCAGCGTGATGCGCCCGGTCGGGGGAAGTGATGGCTGAGCCGCCTTGCCATTGTGATCGGGCACGTCGACCGAGCGGCGGCGCTGCTCAAATACGCTCTGCAGGGACTGGTGGTACGCTTGCGGGAGCTCCTTCCGGCTGAGCATCGACTCAGCGATCGAGGAGCTGCGGGTCGGGAAGGGCGGTGGCTTACGGAAGGTATCTCCGCCTACCCCGTTGGTGGTCGCCGGCGGTGCCGTCACCTTGCGCGGGACTGGCGGTGGATGACTTTTGGGCAGATCGGGCAGATCATCGTTGAAACTAAAATGATATTTATAACATTAACATCAAACGACAACTTATGAGAGCTTTTTTTTGTTATACTTGCCTGGAATGTTTGTCATTGGACTTGGCGTGTACCGGTGGCGGGGCGGCACCGTTCATAATCGTCATAGCGGTCACCGGACCCGGCACGACACCGGATCCACTGTTTGCTGTCGGTTCGCTGAAGTTGGGCGGGAACTCATGCCCATCTGGTGGTAGCCGTGAGAATGCCGGTGGCGCTGCTACCTTGCCACCATTCGTTGCTGCTGCTGCTGAGGGTGTTGCTGTTGCGGTGAGCTGATGCACGGTGCTGGCGATGGCGGTCACGGTGGTTGTCGTCGTCACTACATTATTCATCGAGTCCATGCTCGTGACACTGCCCGGGTCGGCGGCAGTGGCGGTACTACGCTTGTCGGAGTCGGTCTGGGCAATCGGGTGGCTACTGCCGGTCAAGACGACGGGGACGACTTCGCTGCTGCTTTCAATGGTGCCCGCAGTCGCGAGCCCGGTCGAAGCGATGTGGCTGGATTCTGGGTTGGATTATAGGGAGAAGGGAGAGAGAAGGAGGGAAATTAAATTTAAATTAATAATCACTTAGTTTTCGAGGTAACAAATGAAATGTTGAAGAATTCATTCAATGGTTGAAAGAGAATCCTTGAAGTTCAACCGTATTTCTAGGATTGTGTTTTTTATTTCCGTAGTAACGGCTAGGCCGTATAGATTATTTTAATGATTTTTAATTAATTCAAACCCGCTCAAAAATGTTCTCAAAATGACACTTTATTATTTAAATCACATTTTCGTTACAAGGGCGTGCTCTGTGAATTTTTGTTTTAATTTACTATCTAACTATCTTTACGCCATTAGCCGTTCCCTATCGATTCATTTCCAACAAAAAAAAACCGCCAAATCACGAGAATGATAAATGTCCTCCGAGCAATAAATTATTCTTCCAATTGCTGCCGAGCACACATTCCTCACAAACAAACAACAAAACAATCAAAATGTACTGTCCTGCCTCACACCGTCCCGTCCCGGTGGGGTTTTTGCTAAAGGTTAAGTAGTTTGCGCGCATTGCAAATTGTTCATGCATGACTCAAACACCGACAACAGCAGTCGGAATGTGTGCTACGACCACGTGGGTGGGTGCGGCCAGCATTCTGAAGGCAAGCTGCCTATATACCCGTCCCCGGATGTCAATTTTCGGTTATAAATTAATGGGACCGCTTCCTTGGGAAGCGCTCTGGGAATCTCAACGTAACGATCGGTTTATTGACAGTTATAATACATCGCCCGACCGGGTGGGTCTCTTTCTGCGAACAGTGTTCTCTTCTGTGGTGAATTATAGCAGATCACATCCGTTCCAGTTACGTTATGACAACGTCGACGGGAGACATCAAGTCTCACGAAGCACGGGAAATGTTATGTGGCGATCTCCCCCCATCCATCCATCCCCGCCCGGTTCGGTTTACTTTGATCAATTATCGACTGCCGAACCATCGTGCAGGCGGTCCCAACGGTCTCTCTCCACACCAGTTCGATCGATCTTCAGGGCGTTCGCGAGAATTCAGCTCCAATAACGGCGAGTTCTCGATAGCCAAGTGTGCGGTCGGGTCCGGTCTGCTTCCCGGCAAATAAATCAATAATTGTTTCAATCAACTTCCCTTTTTGCCGCTAGACCGCGCCGCCGATCGGAAAAGAGTCAAAGTGAGGCGGGCGTGCGCGCGCGCCATCTCTTTCAACAAAATAATTTTCGTGACCTTGCCGCGCCTTGCGCAGTTCGCAATTTCCTTGGGGCGAATCACACACTCCCGTTAAACGTTTAGGCGAAGCTTCCGATCGTGGATCGCCCAAGATCAAGGTATTTTTCGCCGCCCTCCACCCCCATTTGTTTCAATCATCACCCTAACCGAAGAAGATGCCTGCAACCGCTCGACCAGAGAGTATCTTATGTGGGTCATCACGATGGTGTTGGGAATGTGGAGAGAGAGAGAGGGTGGAATCGGCATCGGGCTGTTCTTAAAACGAAACGTGACCCTTGACGCGGGATGTGGGGTCACTCGGTCGGTGCTTATTAATCGCTGCTTGACCGGAACACGCCACCGCCTAGGCGTAACAACTTACCGTGATGAAAGCTCTCTCTCGCTCCAGTCGGTTGTGTAATATTCACTTTACACACGGGGGAGGAAAAAAGGGGACTTTAACGACTATAATTCTACGCAATGAACTATTATCGGCCGTGCTGATGATGGTTTTGGGCCATTGTTTGTTTTCCAACTTCGTGCTGCAAGCGGATGTCCATGTAACGCTTCTTCTTGGCGTGTGGGACTGGCGTTGGTTGTGTGAACTCAAAAACTCAAAAACGTTACGCTTATTTGCATGTAACCAAAGGGTAAGTTTTTACTATGGTTTGTTAATTTAATGTGGATGTTCAGCATACTGGAGCGCTACTGAATGGAGGAAAAAGTACAACTGTAAAATGTGTATAATGAAAAAGTCCCAAAATAATGGGGCGTTTTCTCAACGGTACACACATTAGTGGGTTAATTGCAGACAAAGGTATTTCATCAAATTTACTTACAACTTTTCTTCGCATGCTCTAACCATTTGAGGCGTAGTAGGATAATTAATTTAGTTCATTTAGCTGATGGATACTTTCCCACACAGAACTCTTCCAATAATTCCACTGTTAAGGAAGCTTTTAATATACGTTGTGCTTCTGAAAACTATAAAAATACAGTTTTCCAAAAATTTTCCTTTTTTATATTTTCTACATCAACAAAACTGAACGACAAATTCTAGAGCAGTCATCAAACTCGCAGCTGTCGTTAGACGTAAACTACCTTTTCTAAATCAGGGTCTAAGGAAATATGAGGCTTTAGTGATCCAAATAACATAGAATTATACTTAAAAATATGGTTTTAGCAAGAAAATACTACACAAACAGATTTTTCAAAATATTCTGTACCAATGAAGTACACAAACATGTGTATGATAAATTTTATTCCTAATTCAGGAATTTTGATTTCTCCTTCTAATGCTTTCCAGTTATTTGTACTTTTATTTTAAAATTCAAAAGTAAATTAAAATGTGTAGCATGTACATATAAACAGGACGAAAAATGATTCTATGCCCGCCGGACAAACTGAATAGAAATAATTTACTTGCAATAAATCAACATTATTGAAGATCTGCAGTTTTGGTCCTTCGAACCGGATTGTGATGTCATATCTGCTTTATTTATTCTCAGTGTGGGACGTACACAGCTTCTTTGTGCACTTTTTATGCTAGACTTCAAAATCCACGACATTCATATGTTTTACTTGAAATAAGTAGCAACTTCTGATGATGGCTGTCAATTAAAATCATCCATCGAACTGGGTAACCTTGTGTACATTGTGGGCTTGACGTTATGTGGGATGCTCAATGTACGTACCTTAACGTACGCAAAAAACAACCATAACCTGCTCCCCACCCACACCAAGAACAGGCTCACATGTACGGTGTACAGAGACTTTGTTCCTTTGGAGTATTAAGACCAAAGGAATATCCAAAGTTAACGTCAAGGTTGTTAGCTAAGCATCAAAGTTAAATTAAAAGGTAAAACAAAATTTGAGCAAAATTAATAAAACAAACTTAGGCCTTTTCTGGTGAAAATTCAGAACACTCTCGATCAGTTCTTTCACCACTTGGCAGGCAAACCTCTTTGGGTAACCAATAAAAAGGGAAGATATACGAGGAGGGGATAAAAACGTTTTTGGCAGTGCGTAGCGAACATGATTTACCATCGCCCGGCTATGCGCAAACTGGTTCTTCCGGTCAGAGACCGCCATACCCGGCACACAAACCCCAAGAAACGGAGTTTAAGCGGAATAAATCCTCGAAGCAAAAGGAGGGGAAAAAGAAAGAAACTCTAAATCCCAAAACGGTAAACTGTATTGGCGGTATGACCTCACCGGGGCTCTGCATCCAGGGAGTGATCCTGTGATGCCGGGGCACGATTGTCACAGACACAGCAACCGTTATTGTGCGAAGTGGATCAGATAAATCTCGTGCAAAGACGTTCGAGACTTTCTTGGACTTCAGGGAAATCCTCCAATTGGCTAGGGTTTAAAGGGTTAAAGTGTAATAACACGGCAACGATCTCTCTACGCCACCGCTCGCCTGCTAGCTCTCAGAGATCTAATAAACCAATAAAGGGCAACACCATGGTCTCGCAGGAATTCCAAACCCTGCAAATACCTTCGCCCGATCGGTTTACCGATGCTTAGCCGACGTGATAGCCATTTGTGGTAATGGTATCCAATTTCTTCCCCCGTGCAACGTGTTTGCACCGAGTGTCACTAGAAATGTGTCTTTGGTGAACATCGGTCTTCTAGCATCTTCTACCTTTTTTGGCGAGCAGGCGCACGACACTTCCAGCCGTGTTGAACACTCTGTAACCTTCTCAGTGGGTCCTGTTGCTCCATGAGTAGTGTGTAAAGTCATGATCCCCCACTGGCCAATCCGCGGCTTATGTAATCCGGTTCTGCAGCCAAGCATCTCTCACTCTCCAACTCTCTGTCTTTCTCTGTGCACTGCTGGTCAGCAACCTATGCCCCCGAAGGCGACTCCGATGTAAGTCGATGAGTTTTAGCTTTATTTATGTTAAGGCAATGGCAAGTCAGAGTGGGAGTTGCGTCAGGAAGTGCGCAGATGCGTCTGGAAGTACTGCCTCCTTCCGTTCTAGTTCTCTGGACACCTTCCTTCCCCAGGAACTTCTTCCTGCGTCGTGTGTTCTGTTATTTTTAATCTGGAAAATGCAACCTGGAAACGTTTGTAACAAGAAACACACACACATACACTTGACGCTCTCGGTTTGCCGCGCGGTGGATTCCTTACGGTTCTATCAACCTCTCGCACACGTTGTGAGCCGCTTGCTTTCCTTTTCCCCTAACCAACCTCTGGGAAGGTAGAAAGTGCGGGACGTGAAGAAATAAACGACCGATCGGTCGCTTGCGTCCACGGCAGGAGGGCACCCCAGACGTGTGGGTACTTGCGGATTCGGATTCCAGCATTCTCGGAGCGTGCGAGAAGTGCGAGAAGTTCTTGGGCCCCGGTTGGAATCGGGTTCACCTTTTCCAACCCGCCGTACGATTCGCGCAAGATCGGAGCAGATCGGGGCGGGTTGGCAAAACGTAAACGCAAAATGGTGAAACAACAGGAAAATGGGAGAAAGGGGAAACTGAAACATGTTGGACACCCAAACGGGGTTCAATGGACTTGGATGTTTTTTGCGGGCACAAGCACACACGGGAAACCATGGCGGTTTGGTGATCCAGTGAGGTGATTCGCGTACTTTCTCGTGAAAGTAAGGAGGGAAAAGTTTAGAACGACGGTTTGAAGGAAGTGATGGAAGAAAAAGGGATTGATTAAGAAAGTTTGAGGTATGTGTGCGTGGCAGTATGTTCCAACTTTTAGGCTTATCCTCCCGCGTTGGACGAAATACACGAGTCGAAATATGAGTAATTTTGTTCCTCTTGTTTATGCAACAAGAAGAAAAATTCAACTTCAATGTAACAAAAAGAAAAATTCAACGATTCATCTTCAATAAAAAAGGAAAGTTCATTTAAAATTAGCAGAGGTTCGTTAGATAATTATGGTAAGGTAAGTTTTTTTTATGAACCGTTTCACCAAAAAAAAAATCGGACCTGATGATTCATTACATATCTGAACACTTTTTCGGGAAAGTCTCCAATATGCCAAACTGGTCTATCATGCAAAATTGAGAAACAAGTAAGGAATTTTAAGGCAAAATAATTTAAATCCATGCAATAGTATCCAAAGTTTACAAACTGATGTAGAAAATTCAAAAAGTTTAAATTGAATAAACAACAGATTAAGCTCCCTGTTGGAAAGAGAAGTTTGTCTATTAAATGTGCCTTCAGTGTCCTAACTAACTTCATCTAGCGCATTGGGTAATGAAAAAGGACTATGACGTTTTAAATCATACAATTAATAGATAATTTGGAACACTAAACATACCGACAAGATTAGTCTATTAATTTACTATAAACTCACTGTTGGACTGGTTTTTGAGTATGGAGTTTAAAGCAACTGAAAGCTTGACACAACAAAATAGGAATGCTTGCGCAAAAATATGACAAACCTTCTACGTGACCTACAAACGGTCAGAAATATTTAAGTTCTTCTCGCCGTTATTTTAGCAACCGCTTCAGCAACCCGGAGCAGCCTCGATTGACATCTGTAATCGATCATTCCATTCCAACAATCAGACGCGATCGACAAGGCAGAAAGTCCGCCCCTAGGACTAGGACCACGCCGATCGATCCCGTCAAAGCCTTTTCTCCCATTTTTAGGCGCTCCCCTAGCCATCGTTCTAGTTATGCAGTCCCGAAAAAGTGAAACATAAGGCGACCGAACGTATCGCCCCTCGCTGGTGTGACGCAATTCGACGAGTTCAAGCCAGTCCCCGGAGGCTACCATCGAAGAGCTAACCGAAAACCAGTCCAGCTAATAAATGTTCCTCAGCAACTGCTGGGAGCTTTTCCTGCAGCCCATCAACTTCTCGAACAAAAACAAAACCCAACCGACCGCGGGGTGAAAAGCCACACGGGCGAGAAAAAGTGGGTCGCCGCGGACAGATGACGATCTGCCGCACCGCTGATTTATGGCGTCTCTCCAGCGGTGGGGATGGGAATTTTGCCAGGAATTTGGAAAACGTGACAAAAATGGAGGGTCAACGGGGTGTCGCGAAAAAAAAACCGTGCTAACCCTAAAGCTTCCAGCCCAATGTGGGTCCCCCTGGGGGCCGCCAGTGCGTGCCGTTGCGAGGTGCGTAATGGACGTCGAACGCGTCCAATTTCCGCCCGGCAAATCTCTTTAAGTACTGCGGCACAAAAAGATCAAGATTGTACCTACCTTTCGCTTAATGAATAAATAAAACGAATCGTTTAATGTTTCAACTGTTCGTGGTAGGGTTTGGTTGCGATGATAACGATGCTGGCTACAAAACGGCGCCACTGTTTCCCATCTTTTTTTTTCGGACAAGCAATACGTGAAATAATTCATGAAAGGGCACACACAAACTGCTGACGGGTCATCATTGCAGAGGGAGGTAAATGATTACTACACTGTCGCTAGGTTAAAAAAAAAGCTCACAAACTGACCGTTGAGCGGCGAGCGTGAATTTATTTTGATAATTTTTATGCATTTCTTGCTGTCTTTTGGAACTCCAGTACATCAGTCTCCGTTTTGTTGCACTGATTTTGTGTGACCAAAGCCGATCGAAAGGAAGGTCACATCAGCTGACCGAACAAAAAAAAAACAGTACAATAAATGGAACGGCGCTTGCGAACGATAAGACAAAGCGAGAAAGGGCACCAATTTTTAGGATTTGTTTGTGCGCTTCCTAAAACAAATCGTGCCACACACTTTTATGACCTGGATCCGGCCGTCACAAGTAAAAACGAGCACGTCATTCACCGATCATTCGTGATGATCTGCAAACGATTGCAAGAGACGTGCGCAGGCAGCAAAATGGGGGGAAAAAGCTGCGCCAACGCTTATCGGTCGTGCAGCAGCCCACGACTTTGGAAGATAATCAGTGCCCTGGAGAATGCCGGAGATACGAAACGGTGAACCAAACTCGTAATTGTTTTGGCACAAAACTGCAAGAAGCAAAATGGAAACGATAATTGCACACACACGAGCGCGCGCGCACAAGATGTCTGAGATTCCAATCTTCTTGTGGCTGGGCATGTGGGGAGCATTGATTGATTCCAGCTCGGATCGGATCCGGAAGCTTTCTTTCCGGCCGCACCGGCTGCCCTTGAACTTGCGCTGTCGGAGCGTGTGTCCGGAAACGTGTTTATTAGTGTGTAGAGGGGGGGGGGGGGGAGGGGTAGGTAGGAACGCTGATTAGGTTTCGCTTTAAAGGGAATCGCGCACTAATTGGGCTCCAAAACGTTCCAAATATTTTTCGGTTGCGCCGTACGTGCGGGCGTGTGGGATTTGTGTGGCTTCGTCAAACATTCCTTCGGGGTGCCATTATTTGCGGGCAGGTAGGCATACCCCAGTGGCCCAGCATAGGAAGATTTGGGATGGAAATGGCACATTTCCTCCATACCTTCCGGGTGTGCTGGGGTAAGCTTTTGCGCTGCAATGGCTTTTGGCTCGGAGCGATCGGTAGCCACTGTAAGCTTTAATTAATGAATGCAACTTTCCTTCTCTCTTTTGTGTTAAATTAGAAGGTGAGCTTTTTAATTTGTTTTCAAATAAAAGTGGCTTCAAAGTGTCACGTAAATTGAATAAAATATGTTGCAACTTCTCACTTGCCAAAGCATGCAACTTCAAGAGGTGGTTTTCACAAGCAATGGACAACACTTGGCACGGAAAAGTCGTGCTTCAACTGCAACCGGAATCATTATGCCTTTGTAAACTGCAATTAGCGAAGAATTTTGAAGTGGAATTTATTTTCCTCTACTTTAGGAAAACAGGCAGTTTTGACTGGTCAAAGCGGAGGGCTGTAGTAGGGCTTGCACTACAGCACTGTATTGTTAAAAGTTAAGAAACTGTCAGAAGGAAGATTTTGTTAGAAGTGTTGTACTGTTCTGTTAAATTGTCCGTTTTATAATAATAAATTAATTTGCTGGAACTAAAAACTAGCTGAATTTATTAAAAATACTTAAAAAAAGGTTAATATTATTTCCAATTTTTTTCAATCCTTAAGTAACTGAAATTTAATCTTGTTCTATACTAGCGCCCCCTGTTGACAGCTAGCGAAAGCCGTCAAAAGGAATTTTATCTCACGTACACCCCACGTACGTAACTATCGTGTAATTTAACATATTTGAAATGTTGAATACCTAGAATATTAGCTACTTTCCAAATTAAGAATGATTTAATATATTTTTTGCGAAAAATTGTATGTACTTAACTGTGTGGCATTGATTCATGATGTTCAATTATTGCGCTAGCCACCACCAGGTGGAGCTTGTGTAAAATAATTAACAAATAAATAAACTCTCTCTTTCTTAATTATTTATCAGCGTTAAATTGCAAAAACCTTCCTTCCTATGTTCAGATAAAAAAAAACCACAGTTTTTGGTTTTTTGGGGTTTGGATTTGGAACGGAATGTGGTCGATCAAGTTTTACAAATTTTGGTCGATTTTACATTCATTTGAAGTAAAGTTACTAAAACGACTAGAACTTGTTAATCATTTTGTGATGAATTCGTTTAGCAAATGTTATCAGTAAACAAATGGCAAAAAAAAAATAAATTAATAGAAAAGCCTCCCATTTGAGTGTGGCTGCAATTATGATTTTTCCTCTCCATTAGAGCAAATTAATTCCATGTCAAGCTTGTGTTAGTTTTTTTTTTCATGCCATTAGTGCGAGTAGTTGGGGTCAATTAAACAGTTCTCCGAACAAACGAACGAACGTGCTGCCGCACTTTAATTCAATCAGCCATCATATCCATCAACTTTTATCACCCTTTAGAGCTGTTTTGTTTCTGCTGGTATTATTTTCTAATTACGACACATTTCAATGAGCATGAATGGAGTGATTTTTTTGTCGCACCATGCTTGTGGGAGAGTGAGAGGGGGGGGGGGGGGGTTTGTGGTTGAAAAGAATGTGAGTGCGCCATGTTGCATTATGCATGGATGGCAGACAAGCGGAAGAGTTGAGTTGATTTATGCATACTTCGGTGTCCTCTCCGCCCCGCAGCGATCAACAATAGCCAACTGTCACCAAAAGAGCACTGCGCTGCGCAGATAATTGTTGCTGTTTTTTGTCAATTTGAATTAAAAATCACACACAACATAATGCCAACCCCCACCGCCCCTTTTGCAAACAGGCATCCTTGCTGCATAAATCAAACAAACAAACCAGCTCATCCGCACCAATCAAACTTTGATTCGCACCGTAAAGTTTGTGAGGCGTTACATTTAATGCGGCTTTTTTCCTGCCCGACGAGAATTCAACCACAAGCATCTGCAGGAAAAAATGGGAAGTGGAGGACTTTTCCGGTGCAGGCAAAGGGGGAGAGGGGGGATAAAAGCGATAACGAGCCGTAGTCAAACAATCACGCCAGACACCTACATTTTGTGTACTTTTTTATGTAAAGCAAGAGGAAAAAGGGGAGCAATAAAAATAAAATCTTTTCCCAGTGTAAGGCGCGAGAAGGAAAGGCCTGGCACCGGGCGGTGAGGTAAATTTCCCAAGCAAGGTTTTAAAATGTTCAGGCAAAGAAACATTCAGCAGCTTTTCACGAGCCAGGGCGCCGGCCAGGGCAGGATTAGCAAAACTTTGTCTATTTTGCAACCGTTGGTACGTACGAGGCAACGACTGTTGAACCATTATTTTTCCTTGCTTTTCACGAGCACTTTCCCTACACTGCCGCCGGTGTGTCTTTTCACTTACAACAGCTCAGATCTTAACCATTGGCTATTAGGAATAAAAACTCAGCCAGACGGTTCTCCTACTCAGGATGGTGCGGCTAGACGACGACGAAGTGCCATTTGCCATTTTCCAAGATGACAACTAGACTTGCCACTAAAAGCAGAGAGAGAGAGAGAGAGAGAGAGAGGAAATAAAGGACACTATTACCCACGTACACACACGCGCACACAGATCGGGCAGATGGGCAAGAATGCTTTAAGAAGGGAACGTTAAAACTAACGTCTTTTTCGGGTGTAACCATTTGGACCTTTTTTGCTTTGATGCAAGAAAACCCTCCAGAGCTTATTATACTCCCTCTTTCCAGAGGTTCTCAACCTGCTAGTTTTGCTAATGGACGAATGCCAACGCTCATTTGGCACTAGCACTCGTCCAGGGCCCTGTGTGGCCTTCCACAACACAAAAGGAGGAAAACGCATCGCCAAATCGCAACGCACCCTCTCTAATGCACAATCAAAAAGCTTTCTTCCGGTGCAAAGATTAGTAAATGTAGATCGTTACGGTGACAGACACACAGACAGACACACACACACACACCAATGCCAAAGCGAACGACCTCGACACACAACGCCTTCGGGGATGCTAAAAGGTGCCAGCTTAGTGGAGAAGGTCACCACACAGACACCTCCCTCTCCTCTCAGATACCTATCAAAGTCGCGGAACGAAAGATAACGAAATGAAAGTTCCGTGTCGGTCGTTAAGTCCACGTTAGACGCCCGGTAGTAAATGAAGCGTTGGAAAGGAGGATAGAAAACTGTGAAAATGGGTACACTTTAAATTGTTTCCCCACCAGGGAGGAGAACCACCCTTTGCTTAACGCGAGAGAAGGTGCAAAATTGAACAACTATTTCCCTACCTTTCTTGTCGTTTTGGCTGACCTAAAGTACCACCTCGCTCTCTCTGCCTCTGCGTTAGACGATCGTTTCGATTCTTGTACTCACGAGCATTTTTGTGGCTGACCAAGACAACCCTGTCCCCTGGGCAAGATGCTAAGAAGCAAACTCATTGTGAGGAGATAGCCCACAAGTAAACACCTTCGCTCGGCACAAAAGAAAAGCTCCCTGCTAAAGTGGGCGACTATCAATTTGATTAAAATTGATTATCGACTGCTCCGATCGTTACGGTTACGGAGCGGCCGATAGGTCGTTTGCCACTGGTGGAGTCGCCTCTCCTCGTACACGTGCCGAACTCGGGACGAGGGCTTTAACTTCTAGGTCTTTTCCTCCCCCTAACAGCTGAACGGATCGCTGCTGCCGGGCTTACACACCAGCCGCGCTTGACCCATATTTTAATGTGATAAATTTTCTCTTTCTCCAACCACCCTCCAAGCTTCCCTTCTCCCTAAACAAAAACCACAACTGCACACCCAAAGCAGGGAAACCGGGGCTGATGCTCGATCTAAATGCCACACTGTGCGATTCGTGGTGCTAGATAGCGTTCTCTTCCGTTTTTTTTTTTTTTCGAAAGCAATGAAATAAAATGGTGGAGGGTGGTGGTTCGAGAATTTGCGGGTGTGAACAGTGTGGGGAGAGGGGGGAGGGGAGGGAGGGTTGGGGTAAACAAGGAGAGAGCGAAAGGCCAAGCGAATGGATTAAGAAAACCTGGCCAAAGATAACGAAGATGTGTGTTAAATTAAATTAAATGAGTGTGTAACTTTGCATCGATTTTCTAGGTCAGTGGCCAATCTAGTGGCCCACGACGAAGGGAGAAAGAGGAAGGAAGGGTGCAGGGGGAGGGGGGGGTGAGAGGGGAGAGAGACACACACACAACTCAGCACTTCGAATGGAGTGGACGGAAAGTGGTGGAGGCAACCGTAGTGCCTTTTGTAAATTTATAGCAACCCTTTTGGACCCGTCTCCCGAGTTTCTTTCTTCTCTGGCTAATCATTGCCTCACTGTTTAGGGTTTCGAGAATGCTGGCGCGCGAGTACGCGCCTATTAGTGGTAATGCAGGCCCCGCTATCGGTACACTGAGCCGGTGGAAGAAAAAGTGGTACTGCTTTTCTTTATTGGCCCGTTGGCAGATAGGGTGATCGAGTTATCGAGTTAATACGGATTGTAAATTGAGGGTCGCGGTATGTGATGTGGTCGGTATCAAGAGAATGTTAAATAAAGTTTAACCATTAGGAAACTTGTGAAATATTCGGTCACTCAACTGTCTTTAATTTTAACTTCTTGGTAAGCCGGTGACCAAAGCGACTCAAGACGGATTATGGAAGGCACTGGTTGCGGAAAGATCCTTTTCAAACACAAAACTAAAACCTGTCAGATTAAATTATAGATTCCTCACGAGGTGTATAGGTTTGAAATCTTAAGCCTTTTTCAAGTAGAGATTGGGGTACATTGGCAAGAGTTTAGGGTGAAATTGGGCTTAAAAAATAGAGCTGAAGGAAAGCTGCTTGAGATGAAATCATGAAAAAATTTATCGCTCCATGAAAAGATTGAATTATCATTATTTTGCGTAAAAATTGTAGGAAAAGATTGTTCAGCGATAATATAAACTCATTTTCATAGTTTGCACTCTTTTCTGCATAAAAAATGACAATTATTTAGTAAATTGGTATGAGCACTAGGTGCTAAGGTCAAACTGTTTGTTGCAGCTTAGACTAGCCGCCACCAGGAAGGCGCTACTGTAGCATCTGATTATTTGATTGGACTAAAACTCAAATTTCTAGCAGTAAGATGCTCTAGTTAGTCAAAATGTATTTTTCCATTCATTTTTATAGACAATTTGGCCGTCAGATTTAAAATGGAATATTTAGTTACGCATGCGACTGTAATCTTCAATTGTAGGATACACAGAAATTGATTCAGTAGCGCTATCTTCATCTACACTAGCGCCGTTCGGTACCGGCTAGCGGAAGCTATCAAAAATAAGTATTTTACGTACAAGTTGTTGGTTTTAGCTTCTTAGTGGGTTTTCACTTGCTTTCCATCATTTTTTGCATAAAAAGTATGAAATATAAATTATTTGCATTATATTGTCAATAAAATGTTAAGAGATTCTGGTGTAGATCCAGCATTTCGTAGCGCATTACGTCTTTGTGATTAAACTGACCTTACTATGAATATGAATAATTTCGAAATACTCATTGTTGATAATCTAAAACTTAAAAAAGCAATTCGAAAGCCAAACTTCTTCACGTTTCAGGATTAAATTGCCATTTCTCCTATTTTTACCTTCTCCAGCTGACGTTCATAATAACATGCTAAAGACGTCATATACGATATACGAAGATAATTCTTTAATATAAGCTCTAACATTGAACATCTCAAGAAAATTCGTTTGCATCCACCCACTTCTAATAAAACAGCAACCAAAACATAAGCATGAAACAAAACAGAAGGCAACAATATTCCCATGAAGTAATAATGACAGAAACGTGTTCACGATACACTTGCCCCTGCCGGCTAATGAACCCATATCCTGTGTGTCCATCCTTCGGCTTCGCTCCGTTCTATACAAGCTCCAAAAGCTGCCCATTGCTCGCGGATTCTAATGAACCTATCAAAACCGTACATTTATCAACACATCTCCTGTGTCTTTGTTCCGTTTGGGGGGGGGGGGGGGGGGGGCGCAATTCTATCTGCGCCCACCGGACAACATGCGAAAACTGGCCAAAATATAGGGTGTAGGGAGATTGGTCAGCTTCACACACCATTGCGGAAAGCTCATTTAAACGGTCGGATTTGCGTCGTTAAACGGTCAGGTGTGGAGGGTATGTGCGAACAGGTAGCCCACCATACACAATAAGCTAGTTCGCGTTCGCGAGGGCTATAATCTGTACAAATTATTTGTGATCGAATCGGGACGGAAAAATGTGGTGTGAGTAGAAGCTCAGCATCAACCCCCCCCCCCCCCCCACCAGTGATCAGCATCACCCGACCCGGTGCCCCGAGACGTTCGCGGTATGGTAATAAACAAAAATAGCTAACCATTGTGGTCCCCTTTCTTCGTTCCTTCCCGGGGCGGAATGTCAAGTCACATAAATAAGCCCATTGTCCCGATTCCGCTGTGCGCACTATTAGTACGCTGTGTGAACACGGCTGAACATCGATAAATTAATTAAGATCTCTTTTTCCACTATTCGTGAAAACGGGCGCCCGGCCGCTGGGTGCGTGAATCTTGAACATTATTTCTTGCTTTGCCTTTCTTTATGGGATCTTTATTTTGTCATATATCACCGCGCCTAAAGCTATGCGTTTCGTCGTGAGGCTAGGCTTTTTTTTCTCTTCGTTTTTGCGTGCTTGCTGCTGCTGCTGCTGCTCGTCAGCAAATGTGTCCCGGGCGTAGGGCATTCTAGGGAACGCCAGGGGAAAAAGACCGCTCCGTGAGAAGAGACAGAGCAAAATAAATAAAATAGCCAATGGCCATAAAAAGTTGGAACTAATTTGTACTCCCTTCTTGGTCCGGGATTCTGTGGGCTCGTATGTGACCGGCGGAAACACCATTAGGCCCGGCTGCAGGTTTTTAGGGCTTTTCGGGAACGAGCGAGGAACGACCACTAAACTTACCACGACCACGACACCGACCTTCGCTGGCAGAAAGAGGAAGGAAGAACGTCAAACGCCGGGCCTCGCCACCTCTTCGCCGATTAATGAGGTGATTTCCCGTGCCGTCTTTTTTGTGTTTGCCCGTTTGCAAAAATCTTGAATCTTGGGCGCTTAATTATCGGTAGCCCGAATCCATTTGTCTTTCGGGCACATTTTTCTATCCCCCGGACGGGAAAAGCGGGCTTTCCCTTCGTACGACTGTGGAATGTGTGAACGAACCCGGGTGCCGGGAAGGCACATATTCCCCATACGTGCGGGTAGCCACTGGAAAACGTTTTTCGGGATAGATGTTCGTTCCTTCCGGGTTCATTCATCTTTGCTAGGGATTTCATTGGGACCAGGGTGTACACACGCCACCAGTAGTCGTGTGTTTCGGGTTTTATGTTACAGCTTTTGAGTGCTGTTTTTTGCCGTGAGGGAAGCGAATTGGAAATGGTCGGCCTTGGCAAGGCGGTGTGAGGGTTTTAGTAGTGACGTGCGAAGGTCGGACACGCTTGAAGAACTTTTTTTAATGGATGGAAAGCTCTCTTTTGATATTATTTGAAGTGAAAAACACTTCTAAAGCATAGGAACAAAAATAAGATGTAGCTCTGTCGCCAGTTAAATCTTCGTAAATGTAAAAGAAAAAAAAAATAATTCAGTTACACACTATCCAAAATAGTACAGGATATGCAGTATAAAAAAAAGTTTCTATTATACACAAAAAAACACATAAATTGTATATTTAACTATATTCTTCTGCATGTTTGAATATTTTCTCTCATGTGAATTCTTCATTAAAAAAAAAGATTTTTTTTTGTTTCAAGCCACACAACTATGCTTTTAATGTTCGTGTTTCATGGGCTGTTATAACTTATGGTAAAAGGTTAAAGGTAAGACACCTCCATGTGCGTATCAATAGTGTAAAAATTATTTACACTTGCGTCACCTTGCCGTTGCCAGGGGAACCATGCCATGTATCGTGAGTCGTAAGAACTGCTTTTATAAAATATTTTATTTTAAAACATTTTGCTTAGTTTTTGTTCCAACTTGAAGGCTAAAGATGTTTGGTAAGTTAAACAAGTTATCTTCTACATCGTCTAATAAAAAAGAACCTAAATATAAAAATTATTGAGTGTGCTAGTCTAAAATGTTTATTCGCTGACTGCCACCTGATGGCGCAAGTGTAGATGCAGATTAATATGCTAGCATACGGTTTCCTAGCAAATACCTTTTCAGGTTAATTTATCGAAAAATTCGTTTTCTGCTTCGCATCACTACTTTTATACCAAAAACTGATCAATTTCCATGCTAATAAAGCAAAAGTCTTCAAACAAATCAAATGCAAATGATAATCGGTCCATAAACTCAAACCATTTTCGTGAAGCCCAAATTTACATTACAGCAAAATCAATAACCGATAAAATCGTTGCCCTGTCACCTTCAGCAAACCAAAACCCCGAAAAAAAGGCCAGAAACTTGCGTTCCGCCCGCGTTGGGTCACTTGCGGCACACCTGTGTCGCCGGATGTGTATCGATTCCCATTTGCATAATTAATCCTATTAACGAAAAACACTCCCTTATCGCACGCGTCCGTTGACAGCTAAGAGAGAGAGAGAGAGAGAGAGAGAGAGAGAGAGAGAGAGTGTAGAAGTAGGAGAACCCCACCATTACCCATTACTTATCAGTTTGTATAAACTGTTTCGGTGCGTGCGCGTGTATGGCTTGGCTCTCCAAATCGCTTTTAGCCGGCAGGGTCGATTAGACAGTTGACGAGATTTGCACGAGCACCGGCCAGGTCGCCCATTAATGCTCACTCTGGACGCTTGTTTAATGCTGATAACGGGACGAACCGCTGATACTACCGAGCCTTTTCCCACATTGCTGGGAATAGGTGGTTGGGAGGGGAAATTGTTTTTGATAATCTCCGCGTGGCCAACCGAAATAGAATTGCCAATCATTTGGTGGTCAGTTTCATTCCAGTTTTATTGCAAATCTGGTGCCCTTTTTCCAATCGAACCCGGGGGGTGCAAACTTGTAACTGTAATCAGCCGCTCCGCTTTTGGAGGGCTCCCAGGGACCTAACCCCACCACTCGATTCTCGAACCGTTTCGATTCTCACTTTAACTCACAAACAAACGAAGGTAAAAAACCAGGAATGTTATTTACGATCATCGACCAGCAGACAGAACCGTAACATTGTTGACTTAACCGTGGCCAGCAACAACCGCAAATCAACGGAATTACGGATTTTGGAAGGCAAAAAACATACAGAGAGGGCACACAAATCGGCACCAGAGCCGCAAAAGAAAAAAAAATGCGACGATAACGGAAGTTTGTAATTAATTATCAATTAAGGGATATCGTCAGGGTCAAGCCTTACATGTGCCAATAAAAAACGGTCCCCGCCAAAGATTAGAGAGAGGGAGCGGTAGAAAAACCTACAACAAAGCGGCCGCTAGGGCGAGCCAAATGTTTCAATCATTAATGCTTTTATTTTCATGTTTAATTTGATTATTAGTCTTTATTTGCATCACACACGCACACAGCACCAGTGGGGCAAGCAAGGAAAGGAAACCGGTTCCTTCCACGTCCACGGCAGAACGGGTCAATGAACGGGAAAAACTGTTCGAAAAACCGTTCCGGATTAACGAGTGCACTTGGTGCAAAAAACAAATTTTACGCAACCCAACGTAAAGGGGTGCAATAAAATGCAAGATTGCAGGTTTCGGGCAGTGTTATTGTCCACGGCGACATGATTTTTATGATCCACTCCCTCTGTTGCTGATTTTATTTTGGACCACCCCAGAATGTGCTCACACTTGTGCAAAAAGGTCAAACTTATTCCGCAAAACCGATGGCTTAATCAAAACTGTTTCACACACGCGCCCTTCCGCGATTGCTCCGGTGACCTAGAAAATGGCAGCTTTCGGCAAAAGTTTCTCAAAGTACTATAAATCGATGGGAAAATTGTTGCTCGTTCCCAATCGATCTCCATTCACACGTCCCAAACACCTCAGAAGGAAGAATAAGTGTGTTGTGCAAGTTCCAATTTCAACATTTTACAGGTAAGGTACGCGCTAGGTCCTTACCGGTTTTGGGTGACAACCCTGCAGGGAAAGGGGAACAACATTTACCGTCCGATAAATATTCACCTTAATTTTTGCGCCTGCAACCGGACCTTTCACTTGTGGAAGGCTTGATTTTTTGGGGGGAAGGATTTGCAGCACTCTTGATCCCGTGCAGCTGCTGTCTGCACACTAGGGCTGGCGTGAGAGCGGCAGTGCAAAATAAGGGATGACAGTTTGAACAGTTTGGAAACGAGTCACACACCTTTAAAACGCAACAGCCGCACTGGTTGTGTGACCTGATTCTCAGCTGCATTTGGAATTCCAGCGCAGGCAACTTCTTCCGAAGACTCTCTGCTTTTTTTAACGCCCTCCAATGCACAGTGGGCACTGACAAGGATGAAAGATCCAAAGTCTTTTTTTTTCGTTAAATCATGAACTTTTATTTTTCTTACATTATTGAACCAAACAAAAAAAAAATTAAAATATTGAAACCAGGGTACTTGAGACTTACTTCGGCAATATTGGTCTACAATAACTCCAGTCGCTGACGAACGGAAGCTGCCAAAACAACTTTACCACATTTACTCAATTACCAGAGTGTCTAACTTATATTTCATAGTTTTCGCTTAAGATAGAATTGAAAAAATGCACAAAATCTTTCGTATCTTATCGATCAAATATATTTTTCTCGAAAAAACAACAAGATAATATTACTAGCAACGGAGTGAAATCGACAAGTGACACTATATGGTTTTGCTAATGGCCACAAGGTGCCGCTAGTTTCCGTTCATATTTTTTTTGTATTACGCCACGTGTTCTCAGGCCTTTGAACTTTATCAATATTGGTTGGAAAGTCAAACTTAAGTTTTGTGATGCAAATCCTGGGAGAAAGATATATACGATAAATGGAATTTAAACAGCAAACACGAAAAACATTTTTATCTTAATTTTAAGTTTAAGAAGCCCACCGTGCAAATGCCACTCCGGCTAAAGGTCTGTACCAGAGATAACATTTCGACAGCATTAATTACAACCAGTTTCCCAGCGGTCCTGGGCAGCGGAAGATGGAACGGATCGGGGATGAGCAAAAGGAGTGACATTTTTGTCCAGTTTTTTCAGGTTTTGTAGAGAAAGATACTAAAATGCAAGAAGTGGGTTGCACATATCTGCACGCTTCCTTCACAGCATGGAGCGTGCTTTACTTGCTAAAAAAGATAGTCACTGTCGCAACGCTATTCGCTCTTGGACGGTACAGAATGAAGACATAAACATACCAACAGCTTGACCATTACATTAAGTCCACTTTTTTCTTCGTTGGTTGTTACTACTTCTCACCGGCTCGCAACTCAGCCAGTCGCTTCCCTTTCTTCTAAGCAACCGATCGATTAAGTCATTGGCCAAAAATGGTCAACCTTCGGTCGGTCGCCGCATCGAAAAGGTGTCGGGCAGCGCGACGAAAGCGAAACAAGGGAAAATCTATTGGGAATTAGTTTACCAAGATAGACAACGTTGCAAACGGCGAGCGAGCTGCCTGTTTTGGAACGATACAACGTGACCAAATCGAGCGGGCGAGAATGATGGCGAAGAGCCGTGGCTGTCCCAAAAGCCGTGGCAACCGAAAATGAAGGTCATCGAATTTCGTGGCCACCGTTCACACAGCCGCTCTTAAAGATTCCGTTTTTGGCCGGCAACAAGCACCTATTTGGACACAAACCGCAGACCGTGTATTAACAAGGTTTGGGAAAGAAACAAGAGGCTGGTTGGCGTGTGTCTCTCTCTCATACACGCTATAATTGGTTGATTTGCTGTACCCGAAAAGGTCCTCTCCAGGGGAGGAGATATATGGGCCGATTGAATAATCTTTTCATTAAAAAAGGATTAAAGAACGTGTCACGTTACCGAATGATCCAGGGATAAAAGGGCCAACATCAAACACGCATCCTACCAGCGTGGGTAAAAGAACATCTTCCGTAGATTAACACTCACCTGCAATGAAAATAAAGAGAGAGAGAAAAGTATGAGCAAAAAATACGGAAATTGTAAAAACCATTAATCCGTTTCCCAGGAAAAAGGCCCCCTTTCCATTGTTTTTATATTGTCAGAAAAGTTTCATCCATGTCGTTTTTTTAGAGATATAAATTATTTGCAGTGTTACTGTTGTTAAAGTTCCCTTTAGCTATCCCGAACGGTTCGCCTCGGAAAAGTTGCCATTTTTTGTTACGCTTGCTCATCGTGCGTTTGTTTTTTTTCCGTGTTTTTGCTCCCTTCCCCACCTTAAACGGCTTATGATTTATTTCGCCCGAAATGACTAAAAGTTTGATTAATGCGTAACAAAGTGCAAACAAAACGTGTGGGTGGTGTATGGGTGGTAGAAGACCAAAGATAAATTCACACAAAGTGTTTTTTTTTTTGGTGGGTTTTATAGCGAGAGAGGAACAGGCTGTTGTTGGGATGTTTTAATGGCAATTGGGAAACAGAAAGCTTGAGCCACGCACTGGCTGACGAGGGTCTGGTCGGGGAAGGATTAATTAGCTGCAGAGGCGGTTAAACTGATACGACGCGTTGCTGGTTCACGCAAGCGAAACAAAATGGGCTTTGTTTTGAAGGAAAACGTTGGAGGAAATGTGTCACGAATGTCCATTTAAGAGATGTTTGATGCTCTTAGATAGAAGGCAGGACACTTCTGAAGTGATGTCCAAGAATTCTTCCATGTCCAAGAAGCTAAGCTCTGCAAGCTCCAATTAGAAGAAAAAGAGCTTCAGACTCATTTACACCTTAATGTTTATAATATCTGTACCTTCACCAAACCATATTGAAATGAAATTCTTGTGTCTTCTTCAATAATCCCTTTAAATGCCATTCATCTATAGATTAGGTTTGTTAGCGCATGCCGTGCAGGTTAATCTTTTGTCTGATGCGTGTACCATTAACAGTGCTGACCAACTGTGCCAAACCATGCCAGATGTGTGCCGTGAAATGATGTCTATTTAAACGTAAATGCATAAAACCAAATCAGTCTCCAAAGCAGCGTACACGGGCTGTGATGATACTGTGTAAGTGAGCTGGTATCTGTGAGAGCATTAAAGTGGAGCATGTGTGCGCGCGCGCGTTGGTTGTGTGGTGCAGGGTGTGATCATTTCCATCAGCAGACTTGCCGCCAAATAATCGTTCGTCTTTACCTGCTGCTGCTCCAAGACGAGCGTGCTTCGGCTTGAGGGCTATCACTCTCGGCTCCATCATGGGCGACCGCACCAACCGATTACAGCCCAACAGACCAACTCCCTTTTGCGAAAAGAGGATACAGTTTCGTACAACGACTCTTTTCTCTTGATCACTTCCGCGTTCGGGTTTGTCCTCTCATCCGTATCGCTGTACATTCAATGGAAGGTTTTCAAAAATGTTTTTGTACTGAACGGCACACACAGTGTTCTTTCCAGCAGCTTCGACGTGTGTGTGGGGAGTTCTTACAATAACCTAAGAAAATGACTGATTGGAAGACAGAAGCCGTTAGGCACGATTTTTGGTTTGAAGGTCAGCAACAAAGCAGGGAAAATGTCAAACAGCCAATCTGTTGGAGCAAAGGTCTTGGGTGGGCCCCCCAGACACCGCCCAGGCATCGTGAGACTTCACGACGGTTTCAGTTACTCGGAATGCGCTCGGTGTTCAAATGACACTTTTGTTTTCATCCCATGAACCATGTGAACCCGTGTATACAACACCCTTGAGATGTCGTCGGTGTCTGTTTTTGTATCGCTTTTCGGAACGGACAAATACGTCCCCATCACACCATCGCGCTTCTTCACGTCCGCGCGCTACGGACGGATCCGCGTCAAGGTGTCATTCCAGGGAACTGCGCGGCCAAACCGAAGAACCTTCTGTCGCTTCTGCTCTTCCGCGAGTGTCTTGTCGGCGCTCTGGAGGTATAAGAAGCGTTTGGACGTAAACGAATAAGTAGACTTGTCTTTGATGTCCGCAGCAGGAAATGCGATTGCCAGCGGAGGGGTTTTACGAACCGTGCCTAAAGATGTGTAGCAAGTAGGTTTTGATTAATTTAGTGCCGATAGGGCGACAGAGCAAACACTCGCGTAAGATGGACCACAGCTTCGCTTGGAAGAAATTTCCGTTTATATTTCTGTGAATGCGATTCTTGGGGATTTTCTGGTTGATAGAATTCTCGTACAGGGAGAATTCAAGGAATTATTTTATTGTTTTTAACTGACACCACGCTCCGATATTGTGGCTAGCACAGGTTAACAGGTTCGTTTGTCGTTAAAGAAACGTCATCCTATGCCCGGTGCGCTTTGATGTTATCGTTAGCGTATTGACAAATTACTTACTACAGCAAGTGGAGAAGCATCAAAAGCCACCGAAGGAGGGAGATAAAAACTGACGTTCAAGATACAGTTTATTCTGCATAAACTGTTGAACACGGTAATAAAGTTTACCCGGAGAAGATAACCAGTTTTATTGAACATTACCCGCCAACTCTCTCTCTCTCTCTCTCTCTCTCTCGCTCATCTGTCTGTCTCCAAAGATCTCTTTCGTTTCTTCCAAGTCTTTGGAGGAGTTTGTGACCCGTGGCCGTCTTGATTAGACCGAGCTTAATTTGGCATGAAAATGATGATTACATCGTCGGCAATGAGCTTCTTGAGGCAGCACTTTTTTTTCCTCACTATTTTGTTGTCGCTTTGTGTACAGATTGCTTGATCCACCACCCGGCGACCACGGCGACGACTGGCGGTAAAATGCGTAATTGAGCGTGGGGTTCCTTTTAGATAACAGTACATTTTATGGTGCAAGTACACGTGCCCTCAACAGTGCTGAAAAAAATGTACCGAAAACAGTACACCAAGCGAACCGGAAAATGGAGTCAAATGAGCTGCCATTAATTAAAAAATGTGCTGGCAATGAGTGTTCCCTTGCGGTGGAGAAGTTATTGAGACAACAAGGAATGTCGCACAGTGGTTGTGATTTTAGGGCTCAACAACCGTTGCACGTGGAAGACACCGTAATCCGATTAGGACAGCTCCCGAGTGTCATGGAGTCAAGGGCTGAAAAGCGTGCCACTGGGTGGTTTCTGGACGTTCTACTTCTTACCGTCCGTTACGGTACCCAGGTAGGTAAATAATTAGCATTTACTTGCAAAACTACGGCCCCATTTCAGTGGACCACTGGACGACAATAACACTTCATAACCGATGGCAACCCCCCGCCGGAGGGTTATGGTTGGCATAAATATTGGTCGCGTCCAACACATCGCTTCATTTGCATTGTCCTTTGCGTGCGCTGGGACGACAGAATGTCAGACAGTTACGACACCTTCGCCGTGGGCTCGTTTCCATATAAGGAGCAGCCCGCACACATTCGGACCTCTGACCTTCTGGCAGTGGTCTCGTCGTAACCGATGATGTGACCGGTAGTTTGGGGCCAACTGCCAACAACCAAAATCAATCGATCAACGTGTGAAGAGCTGATTAAAACTGGTCCAATTATTGGACGTTGGTAGTCGCTTGCTGTCCATCTGTTCCATTACGCCTACCCCGATCAATCATAAACGCAGGCAACGCAAAAGCTGTTGAACTTTTAGGTGACAGACAGTCCATGCCTGCAGGTAGTTTTTTATTTGGATCGTGTGTTGTAGCAGGAATGGAAAACTGATTTTCACTGTAGAAGAAAAGAAAAACAGCACGCCTAAGTAGCAACGCACGTGCCCGACAGGGAATGACAATTTTGCTAATACGATTTTGTGCATTTGCATGCCCAATGAAAAGCCTGCCCGGTATGACCTCCCTTCTTTGAGTGCACGGGGCTTCACTTAACCCTTCACATTGGGTCTGACCTAGTGTGACAGACATTAGAACAGTGACAGATTGACGACTTCGTCGTTGGTTTCCGTGCAAGAATGTTTGGAAAACGAATTTTAAAATCTTCCTAGAAAGTCGTTTACATATACGAAGATCTCTTTTTGGACAACTTTATAGGATCTCACGTATATTGATCAGATCTTTTTAAGTACAGCTTTATAGGAACTCATCTATAACGATCACTCTTCACTCTTCAAATTGTCTGAAGATATCATTCTGGACAACCTTAAAGAAACTCATCGCCTTATTAGAGGGGTTAAGTATTGTTGCTATAAATCGACAACTTGTGTCTTTGTTTTGTGAGGACTACTCTGATTCTAACTTAACAAGAAAGAAAAGAAACAGATGCCTCTTTTCTGTGGATCTACTTAAAACCCTCACAGGAATACTAAAACGTTACTGTTGGACAAAATTGTTGGAACAGCTCAAGTTGCTTCTGAAATCGATCGAACGTCTCAAGATCTCTTCCTGGACTACTTTATAGCAACTCATCTGATTGTATATCACCCTAGAAGAACATAAACAGTAGTCCAGAGGGAAGTAGGTCCCCACAGCGAAAGGGCACCTAACGGCGGTTTCGACCGAGTAAAGCCGTTCTGATGCATCAAAATCCGATCTCCTCGCAAGCTGCCACAAGGAGTCGGATTTAAGTTACAAGATGTGGTTAAGCTTCGTGCCAACATTCGTTTTGAAGTCAAACGTGCAACGAGCGGACGGTGCTGGAACCATCATCGATCCCTGTTTGCCGGGGTGGAATTGGCCTGATTCGATCCGAACGCGCGGGTTCCGTTAGCCCTCTCACACTCCCTATCCCTTGCCCCCCCCCCGTCTTCCCAGAGCATTGGAGTGTATGTTTACATAAATTTATGCTTTACCCAGCAACATCGGCTGCCTCAGGTAAAGGGAAAAGGTTCAGTGACAGAGGCGCAAACGCGGTAGTCTACTACCGCTGCAGCTAGGATGACTATTGATTTCATCTGTCATTTTCATCTACCGCACTCCGTTCAACCGTAACTAGAAAGAACATGCACATGCTGAGTGAGTGCGTCCCAGTGGGAAAGCCAAAACCATTGCCAAGCAGCAGAGGCGTTCCTCCCTGCCCTGGACACCCGTGTATCTTCACTCCAGGTTCTCGCTAAGGGGAAACGACGCAGTGCATAAGAAATGACATGCAGCCAGACGACCGGAACCGTTTCTCAACCGCAGCATTCGCATTTGACCAGCCGTTCAGCGTCTAACCGGCTTCTTCGCTGCTCCACCCGCTTCGAATCCAAATCTTCGAGATGGCGGACGATTTTCACGAAGTTGACCTTTAATGTGGCCTCTCTCTCTCTCGTCTCCCTCCGGCGACGTCTCCCTCCCCTCCGCGCGAATTCTATCGCGAAAATACCGTTTTGCGTTCGGGCAGCTTTAAGCCCAACCCGCGTCGATGTCTCCCGCTTTTCAGTTCGTTCCTCTTTCTCCTCCAGCACAAAGCACACGTATCACGGAAGTGGGCCGTTGGTGCCAACTCGCTGCCGAGTCATTCTTTTCGGCGTCAAAGCGCGGCCCAACGATTGATTGCACCCGTTGGAAGAAGGTCAGCGGGCTAGCGCGCTAGTGTCTCCTACTAGAGGGGTAAAATAGATGAATGGGTGTGTTTATGGGCAGAAATTGAGCGGCTGGGAGATGGTTTCGGCGATAACGGTCAAGCATAAATTTCGGCGATGACGAAGGGTGATAAATTTGGCACTGATTTTTCGATGCTTGCTGCTTTGCAATAACATGAATTCAATAAAATAAAGTCCAAATATCCAGGAGAAAACAAACAACATAAAAAGTCTAAGGACTTAGAGACTCCTACAATTAAGACACCTCTACAAGGAAGAATTTTAAAAAGGGCCCATAAATCTATGTTTGATCCATCACAAGGGAAAGCGACAGAGAGTGAATAAAATCATTGAAACATTCATTGTCAATAAGAGATCTGTTTAACAATTATAATGGAAAAAAATATTCTGATTTTGGATCAATATCGTTCGTGCTGGTGTGACCACTATAAACGTAAACTTATTAAAAATATCATTTTCTTGTTCTGGGTGCGATGTAAGGCTATTAAGCAGAAAAAATAAAAACAATACGGCTTGGCCGTTACTACCGAATGATAAAAAACCAAACAAAAAAATAGAGAAAAATATTTAAATTCTGTTTAATAAGAAAAGTAATGCTTGACGTCTTCTAATTATGAAGACAATTTTGATACACGCTTAGAAACCGTTTTAAGTTATATTTCTGTTTTTTTTTTTCAAATTTATAATTTCAGCTTTCTTAATATGAACTTGCTTTAAGTGGCTCCCTCTCGGCAACTCCATAATGCCCTAGAGGGAGCCACTTAGCTATAATATGCGTTTAGGATGTTTTGTCATCTTCTTTGAAGTGGCATCACTTTTGATACTTTATTTCAATTATGTAATTTCCAACTCCACATTAGATTTTGGCACTTTTTTGTGTCTGCAATAAAGTGGAACTTCCGGTTGCATATGCTCCGGAACACCGGAAGTGATCGCTCACTAACACCGATCGAACCTTATGATAACGCATTTGATGATGAATTTTCCTCTCACTACGCCACACACCTTGCGGCTGCGGAGTGAACTCAATCCTTTTATCGCCTTTCATGCAAATGCAATTTTCGCACGTTTTCTTTCTTGTGACGCACAGTGACCAATCAGGAAAAAAAAAGCTGATCGCTTTCGCAAGTTGTGTGTGTGTGTATGTGTGTGCGCACCTTCAATTGCATCCATTATTGATTATTATGAATAATTTAGTGTTTCAGCTCGAACCGAAAGCAGTTTGTTGAACTCATCTCTGAAGAGGGCACACACAGACACACACGAAAAGCACCTCCCTGAAGCAATAATCTTTCCTTCCGCTGCCTTGCGCGCTTTGTCAATCAACCTCCCCGTTCAATCGACGATCGGAATTGCAAATGAGCTCATCAGGGGCGAGAGAGAGCGAGCGAGGAAATTTGAGATATTTGCTGGAAGATATTGGAAAAAAAGACACAGTGGCATTGCATTAATGGAATCTTGATGGAATTAATTTCCACCAACCTTAGCGTGCACTCTTTTGTCTCTAAAACCGTAACACCCTAAGGAAAGGTGTTGAAGGGAGAGCTTTTGTTTTGTTAGATCTTATTAAATCAAACCACAAGTATGATTGATTTGTGTGCCTCCCAGCCAAATTTCCACCTTTACGCGTGGTCCCGGATGAGGTGTTAAGCCTTTTTTTGTTTTGGTCTTTTTTAACTCCTTCTGACGTGTTTCCATCTTAGTCCAGGGGCACACACACGCGTCAGATTCGAGCCCGCTAAGACACAGACTAAAGAGCGCAAAACGCACGGGAAGAGGAAGATTATGATGAGCCGGTCGAGTAGTTTCATAATTTCTTGCACCGGCCGGAAGATCGCTCGTTTCACCACATTCCCTCCTCACACTATAATAATTCCCGAACGACGAGAGGATGGCACGCTGACGGCAAAGTGTATTCTCGAAGCAGATTCGATTTGCTGAAATTTTCTTGATCGTCGATTTTTGCTTTTTGCGTGACTTTCTTTGTGGATGCACACCCAAAGCTTCTACGCTCGTTGCATCATCGAAAGCAAAAGCGGGGTTTCGAATTGCCCTTCGTCCAAGATTTCGCTAGGCTCCGGGGATTCCACCAACGTTCTGGCGCAAAAATCAACCTTCGCCTCAGGCGAGTAGTAGCGCGCAGTAAGTGCCCGTATGATTTATTGAGATTTAATGAAGAATGGTGATGATTTTCGCTTTATTTTTCGAGCCACCTTTTTGACGCTCTCCGGCGCATCACCATCATCATCATCATCGTTCGCGGAGCACACGCGGGACGGCGTATGTTCCCACGCTCGCGCTTCCAGGACGGGATGATGATCGCGAGGCGAAGGGGTTGGAAGCGATACGCGTAATTTGAACGCACGAGAGCCTGCAGGGAAAAACAGGCTCCTCCGGTTCTGTCCGGTGTCTGCTAGCGTGCACAGTGGAGTGGAGGCGTATGAGGGAGACTGTTGAAGGGTGAGACAGAGTCGGAGCGATAAGGTGGTGGTAATTATCTTGTACCGGTGTTGCAAAGAGGGTGGGGAAGGAGGAGGAGCAGAAGGCACCATCATCATGATCATCATGCGGGGCTGAAACCGGCGAGCGTGGGCTTTTCCGGTGTCCTTGGAGATAATGCAGCCAGTACGCGGGTTGGTTCAGGGTTGCTTTTGGTTCTTACTTTGCTGTGAATGACTTCTTAAAGAGTGGAGCACAAATTGAAGCGAAAATTGAGGATAATCTTAAGTGTTAAGTTTTTGTTTAAAAACGGATTTTATGGCGCATTAAGAGAGTTTTATGGTACAATATTTTGCTAGTGGAACTCCAATAAAATGTTATTCAAGGTCAAATATAACTCCCAATCGTAGAAAAAACTCACTTTATTCTTCACAAACTTCTCACAAAAATATGGTATCATATAATTTTCTCTGCCAAGAACTCAAAAATTCGCTTCAATTCTTTATGGCATTTTAAGATGCTGTAAGATGCAAGCTGTTGGGTTGTTTCTCGAGAAATAACTCAAACAAAAATCTCCTAGAAATTTCTTTAAATTGTGATCAAAATTCAAATTCAACTGCCATTTACAATAAACCATCTTTTTTCCTCGTTCACATAAATCATTCCCTTGCAGCGCCTTGGAACGAAAAACTTCTCACCAACATATGGGAGGAGCGGTATCGCTTTAGACGCTACAGTTTCCATGAAAAATGTCTTTCAAAAAGTTGAGCTGCTGCTTCTGTTGCTTCCCTAAAAAAAAATAATAGAACCAGGAGGAAAAATTCACAATCACTGCACAGCGCTCGTTGCACATTTGCTCGCTGCGAAGGGTTTTGTTTCATTTCACGTCTCTGCGGGCTGTGCTTTACTTACATACTTGCACAGTTTTTCCTTGCTTCCCCCCCCCCACCACACCAAACCCAAAGGCACATAGTTTTGCCGGTTGATGTAAAGTTCCGCACCGGGCTGCACATTCTTCGCTCGTAAAAACGGAATGTTTGTGCATATTTCTGTTCGTGTTTTTTCCCCTTCACCTACCGAGAAGTATGCCTTGCCCGGTGTTGAAGCTTTTAAAAGGTAGTGGAAAGATGCAAACTATTCCCAATATTAGAAGAAAAAACAAAAAACAAATCAGAGGAACAGAAATGGAAAATTGATCAAGAGCTCCTACTTGTCTTATTCCTTTCAATCCGCAGCCGTTGCAGCTGTAACAGTTTTTCTTCTGCATCTCAAGTTCATTCCTCCCCGATGTCTCATTGATGGAAGAGCTTTTTGTTATTTACTGCACACACACAGTCCCCTCTTCCCCTCCCTCCCGTTTTCTGTTCACCCTTTCTTCATTGTTATTCCCCGTCGCCGTCAGGCATGATTTGAAGGATGATGATGATGCGCAAGAGTCGATATGATACAACAATTTTACACATTTCACAGATGCATTCACTTCGCCGGTGCTGCTGCTGCTGCCATAGATCCCTCTGCTGCCGAAGTGACGAATGCAGACAAAAAAGCAGGAAGAGCATCGTTTGAAACTGTGCAACAAGAGCGGTCGAATGAAGGCAACATCGCCCGTCACGCGCTTTTGAGCAGTGTACGATGAAAATGCATCCATCAAACACGATGTCATGGGTATATAATCAACTTACACGGAAGAAGGGAATGTGCTACGTTCGTCTGCGCACTGTCCAAGCACCCGAACAAGTTCCCTTCAAACTGCACCCAACCCACGACGCAACGTCCCACCGACCCAACTCCACAAACTTTGGGGACAGTTGCGTTTAGTTAAATCTAGATTGATGGCTTATATTATCGCTTAAGCGAGTGTGGCTGCCGATCGGCACGTATTCAAGAGCTATCCCACCCGCCCTTTCGGCACAGTATACATCCACAATTTGCGGTAGATTCCTTATCACAATTTACCGCCCGTCCAGAAAGTGTCTGTCGGAAGGCGTAGCGGATGTAAGATTTATTGCCACCCTGCCACCCGAAAAATACGCAACACAACCGATCAGGGGCTCGAAATAAATGTGGTCGATTGGCTCTTTGTCTTGTAGCTCCCCCCCTTCTCCCCGCACGTCTGGATGCATGTGGGGGAGATGTGTGGGATCTGCCGGGAGCATAGAATTTCAATTACGGCGTCCTGTGTGTCTCTGGTCGAGCAAAACAAATCAAATCCTAACCTCAATTATTCAATCTCTTCAAACGTTGAAGAATAGTCGGCGGGCTGCCAGTGTGGTTTACGGGTAAAGTGGGAGACAGGAAGATTGGGAAAAGGATGTGGGGTTAGGAAAGGCCCTGTGTTACGTCTATAGAATTAATGATGATTTAGGCAAGGTTCTCCGAGAGAGCCGACGCGCCGGTAAGTCCGATCGATTGGAAGTGAATTGCTTCCGGTGATTTGGTTTTGATGGGAAAAGAGATAGTTGGTTTGGAGCAAATAATTCAAATTCTTTGCTGTGCTTTTATTATTTCTATTGATGCTAGAGTATATTTGGATGTCCTTAAATAAATACAAAGAGATTTTTCATGTTGCGAGAAATTGTTATTACTGAAAATGTAGGGCTTTTTTTGCGAAAGTCCCAAAATGATTTTTTAGAAATTTAGCATTCTTATTTCAATCTTTTGGAGCTTTTTCAACTGCTCTAAGGTATTTCAGAAATTGAATTTATTTCTTTGTGAATCCCTAAACCTATCAGAAACCTCCAAACGTTGGATTACGAGCATACGAAGTCTGCATACGATCCTACATGTAAATAACTTTGCCATATTTCATCAGCGAGGGAGTATTTTTGCCAAAGTTACAATAAAATCAAAACACTAAAGCAGTGTTTTCCTATACATTCGATTTTTTTTTTCAGTCAACTACCGGCATCGTTTCATTTAATTTGGGCATTATGGCACAACGCTTTGACTCTATCGAACTGTTCTTGGCTTTGCGTTAAATCAATGTAACAACCAAGCTTTGTATCTTGACGCTGCTCTAAAGTAAAGATACACAAAAGAATGATTTGAAAAAAAGCTAAACCTAGTTAAAGATTTAAAATCAAAAACAAATTATGTTCTCGAATAATAAAGTTTGTTCTAAAAATGGAGCAGCTTTCAGCCATGTCGAGAGTTTATGAATTCCATAGCCTTATTATATAGATCTAAATAAAATGCAATGAACAATGGATAAAACAGGAGCCAACCGTCTTTCAGATTGTGAACGAAAGCAATATTCCATCTTCCAGAACTTTAAAGATGGTTAAACCCTGACGCTGCTTTCAAAATGTTTTTGTAAAAGCTTCTGAAAAAGAACCCTTAGTCCAGGATTTTCTTCTAACATCATACAAAGCCACCCCATGTCCCCACGTTGTGCAGCGATTGCAGCTAACGTTCAGTTTTGCCGAGAGTACTTCCGCACGCGGACCGGATGCTGCCTGTCAGGGCCGATGTTGGAGGGACGGTGCCACGTCCGGAGCAAAATTGACAATTATTGTAGAAAGAATTTTAATTTAACCTGCGCCAATTACCCTCGACAGGTCTCGGTCTGCACCGGCAGAGAAAGGGCGGCACAACACATGCACACAGTGTCAGCTCTGTAGGTACAAAACGGCGACACGATTAGTCACGGTTTGCTGATGATGCTCCGCCGGCGATGGTTTGTTCTACTTTTCGTTTCCTTTCACTGCACCACTTCTCCAGCCCTACCGAGCATGTGTACCGGGCGGCGAGCATCGAGGTGTGCAATTCTTGGGCGATTGCGCTCCCATCCAGAACTAGAAGCATAATCATCATCAGCGGAAAAGACCTAGCGGGATCTCTCGCACCGTCGTCGTCGTCGTCGTCGTCGTCACGGCGGACAAAACCGTTTTTGACATTCCCCAAAGGGGGAAGAGGGAAGAAGCGGGCAGCTACACCTCGTCTGGTATCTTTAGTGACAACAATTTTCCAACGCACTTATGGTAGCGTACACGGTCGTCAGGTATATCGGCAATAGAGTCGGTTCGATGGCAAACAGGCAAGCCGGGTTCGGTTCTATTCCCTCAGCTAACAGCTTCACGCAGCCAACTTTGCGCTCGCTTTGGATGAAGCAAAACTAACGCTTAAAGTAGTACAGGCAACTGGTAAGGCAAAAAGAGAAACGCACATATACGCCAGAATCGTTCCTTTGCCATATCTAACGCTGCTTGTTTTTTCTCTTACCACCTTCCCTAAGGTTCCACGGATCGGTTCCTAGTGCTCGGTGCAGAACTGCAGCATCGTTTTCAATTACAGCATTCCCGTAGATTTAATTTTAGATTGGATCGTTCCCAGATGACAATGTGCAGCCGTGCTCGTGGAGCTCGGAACATTTTATACACGGGAAGATAGCTTCTTTCCGAGCCGTCACTGCGTCACACCGCTGGTGGGGCCGTCGATGCGACACAGCTTTAACGCTCTCTGATTTCCCCAAACCGCCGTTGGTTGGGCTGATCGTCCCCAGCGACCAGAAAACCAGAGACAGGGAGGTGTTGCAAGCAATTTATGCGTTGACAGTCGGTTTTAGACCAGATTGGTCGCTTTTAATTTGATACCGGTGCGATTAGTTGCCGTGTTTTTTGGGGGCTGCGGTGGTTATCGGGCCCCGGGGTTGATTAGATAAGCAGCAGCAGTCAACTGAACGGCTTATTTTGGAATCTTAATGACTGTTCTGAGGAGGGAATGTTGGGCGATTAGTATTTGTTGCCGTACAGAGGTGTGTTTGCGGGAGAGATTTTAGATACCCTCTGGACGGGCAATTGACTTCAGATTGACTGATAGTATGACAAAAACAAGCCTTCAAAGTCATGATATGCATTTTCACACGCTTATCCTTACGTCCTTTGATGTTTGTCATGGAAACAAAGAGCTTCTTGAGTCCTCCTAAAAATCTAAAATCCTACTGCTACTAAAAATCCTAAAATATGATTCTTTCTTAAATCTTGGAAGCTTTGAATATACCTCAAATTGCGGTAATGTATAGGAACAAACTGAACTGCTGTAGACCTGTTGTATTTTTCAAGACTACCTGATATGTTGCCAGAATTTCACAAAGATATTCTACTAGATATTTCGTGGCCTCTCTGTATACACAGTGAATCTTATGGGAGGCTCTAACAGGGGAGAAGGCTCATCAAGGTAAAAAGTTAAATTGAAATCATTGAAGAAAACCTATTTCTTCATAAAGCTATTAAAAAGAAAGATCAAGTGTATTAAAATTTAGCCCTTTAAGCTTCTTCCAGATAAAATACATGTAAAAGGTATCAGTAGTAGAACAGAATTATTTGATAATTTAAAATTTGGAAACTGCTACAGCTAAACATTTTCTAATTCCGTTACAATGGCCAGGTCGTAATGCTACACTTAAGCATTTAATGAAGATAATACATTGGAAGAGAATGGAACATTGCGATTCGAAGCTTTAGCAGGGAGATATTTGTTTTAAATAAGTTTTTTGTAAATGTCCATTGATATGCAGGACTGTTTATCATCTTGTGGTCTAAACATTAATGGGCTGCAATATATGTTCGAGAAATTAAGAGAATGGTCCATTACATGATTTTATTGAAGTAGTTAACGAAAGACTATTAATGGAGCTGCTTCTGCTCAAAGCAAGGCAAATTTTAACCAATTTTAAGACAATTTCAGGTAAAAGACCATACTAAACCTGAGACACTCAGACTACGTTTAGTAATTGCCCAGAAGTTTAGAAATCAGTCTCTACAGAAGTACACATATATAATTAGGTACCTTAACTGCTTATTGGGCGATGTCAAAACATGATGCCTAGTAACATTCTTTTATAGAGTATTTTATTTTTATAGGATTATAAAGTATAGTGTGGTGTTACTGACAACCCATCGTACAACAGCTTTCATTACAATCCCGAGTTGTTTAACTACAACTGGTACCTTAAAAAGGCAAACAAAGTAACCAACAAAACTGTCAAAAACACCAAACTTTATGCAACATCGAAATATGAAACCGAGAAATTATTGCCCGTTATGCATCACCTGGCGATAAAGCTAACACCCACTTGCTCTGCGTTTTCCTCCCACCAGCTTGAGCGAAAAATGGACCATATCTGGATTGTATAACGCTTCCGTGGCTGCCGCGCACCGTCACCATCCTTTGCCACGGGCGATTAGCGAGATCTTTGAAGCGAATTTCCTTCCCTGTTTTGCCCCCCAAACACTGCAACACAAAACGAGAACTTTGTAGCAAACATTCGCCAACTATATTAGCGTGCTTATCTTGCAGTGCGAGATTCATCCTCGTACACCACCCACCCACCCCCGGCGTGGGTTACAACACAGTGGTTATATACAAGAGGGGAAAACGGGACCAACCGGGGCAAAACAAAAACCCATCAAACAACGCACACACTCGGACCGATAAAAACTTTTTTTCTTTCCCCGGAATGAAGAAAAGGGGTGGTGGGCTTCCTCTCACACCTCACTCCACTCCTAAAAAAGGGATGCAATTTATTACTTCCTTGCACGGAAGGTGCTGAATGGGAAACAAAATGGACAAAAATGGATGACCACACTACAGAGCAGAGCACTGTTTTGTGGTTCTTTTTTTGTTGTTGTCCGGGAGTTGAGGGGGAAGAGAGTCGAAAAGTTACTGCTACAGAACAAAAGTTGCACATCCCTCTCCCAGGACCTCCATGCGGGCAAAAGGGATAAAAACGGTTCAAGCAAGACACGAAACAAAGCGAAACATAAATTCTTGACCAAACGGTTTTACGGTTGAGGGGGTTGGGTGGGCCGGTTTTTTGCACTTTTTCCTCCCCCGTCCTTCCACCCCCTTACCCGAGTGTGTGTGTGTGTGTGTGCAGGTAAAACCAGACAGTGGTTGGTTTATGTGTAAAATAAATAGAATAAACATCATTTTTCCTAATCTTTTCGGCGGAAACGAAATTTTTGTTCGTTTGTTTTTGTTTTTGGAGCGTCGTCTCCCGGATGTTTGCCGAGCATTCGCGAATCTAGCAAATGGAGCAACCCTTTTCCGTACTTTTTCATCCCCTCTCTCTCTCTCTCTCAGCATCATAAAAGTTCCCGTTATCAATAAAGGGGGTGTAAATTTATTGCAGTCAAATTAAAACACTCACCTCCCCCCC
>KB669803.1:151940-200143 GCA_000349105.1 Anopheles epiroticus
CTCCCGCAGCACATTGCTTCGAGCCGGAAAAATAGATGAAAAACCAAAACACTAAATCATCGAACAAAACGGCCGCCGTTCGACAAGTGAACACACAGTTCGCGCTGGTTTGCTTGTCGTCGAGTCAGGCGAGTGAATGAATGAACTGCGGGACAGAAAAAAAATGGGCTAAAAATCCACCCAACCATAAGGTAATTGTTGTTGTTGCTGTTGTTGCTGAGGATCAGCTCGAAACAATGTGCGCCAGATTTGGCTGCAATAAAAGGGTACACAGCGCACATACGTTGCTCGGTGCCAGCCCTTTCCAGGGTGCTGCTGCTGCCACTGCTGCTAACTCAGAGGCAGGAGAAGTCGATGTTTTCCCATACGAGTTTCGGGCACATCATGCATAGATTTTGGTGGAATGTTAACCAGGCACTTGCTCTACAAGCTAAGCGTTTTTCTTTTGTGGTGTTTTTCGAAGAGGATCGTAGTGCCAGCAGACAAAAGGGAATGGATTTGTTGACGATGGTGAGAAAAATTGCTAAGCCAAGCATAATTTACAGTCTGCAAAGCGAGTGTTCGTTCGATGTGAGGGTTAGACAGAAACTTTGGATGGTTATGTGCTAAAGGTGTTCAATTAAGGTGATTGATTTTGAAAAACATTGAGTAAAAGTATTATTCAAAGCTATTCTTGTACGAGAGAGCCAAAACAAAAACCCTTCCTGTTACATTATAAGCCCAATTTTATCACTTTTTTTCGTAAATAAAATTCACTATCGTACAGAGCATCTGTGGGACATTTTGCAAAGTGAACAGAAACAATTTTTCATTTAAAAACATTTAGTACATCACGGTCGTTTTTGTTAAAAAAAAACTTTTGAAGGTATTTAACAGTTACCTTTAAATTCTTCATTTGGGTATATTGACCAAAAGCGTGCATAAAACATGATAAACATTAATATGAAAAAATAGTGTCACGAACAGAATTTTTATTTGAACAAATTAAGCATGATTATAATTATAAGATTAGAAAAAGGCAGAAAAATGAGATAAAAACAAAATCCATGACAGTACTTCAAAAGCAACTTGTGAATATGACATTATCCGTTTTTCATTAGAAAATGTCTTGGAAACTTGTGCTTGTCATTACACATTATCTCAAGAAATTTTTAAATTATTTTTTCATTATAGAGAAGAAGAAAGCCAATTAGATATGATTGGTTTCTGTTAATGTGTGTTTCAATTTTATTTTTTTTTTCAAACAACAAGCTAATCTTACTTTAGTAGCAAATTAAAAGTAAAAATCGTTTGAAAAAAAAGCATAAATTAATAGCAATACGGCCTGGCTGTTCTAATGGAATAAAAAAAAAATCTGGATAAATTAATAAAATTATTTTACCACATTCTTAACGTATAGAAGGGATGGATTATTAATTATGTTCTTCATATGATATGATATTCAATGATTTCCATAGCTGGTGTCATTTTCCAAAATTATTTTACGAAATAGAGTAACCATCACTGATGAATATTATTTTTTACTTTTTTTTATTTTAAACCGTGGAAAGGAGGTATTAAGCGTGAGCGTCATATTAGGATTTCAACATAATGTTTCGAATTTTTGTAAGACATTTTTTAACCATATTTAATGATGCATGTAAAACCCAGTGTCGAATCAACAGTTTCAACAATTTTTTCTTTTACGAAAATAATTGCAAAACCTTCACCCGCAAAATTATAATTGGAATATTTGTCTTGACCCTAAAGCCGCACAACATATTGTATCAAATTGCACATACACGGGACAGGATATGCATATTACCTGAAAACCATCCCAGCAATTAGTACCATTTTAAAATGTAAAACCAACCCGAAACTGATAGCCTCTACCAAACCCCTGAGATAACACTTCTAAGCTTACAAACGTAGCAGCAAACGCTTGCTTTCTTTTCGCCTGCACCCTAGTGCACCCTGGCACGGTAGGCTTAATTAATTTAGCTCAAATGTATTCCACCCTCGAGCGTTTCGTGCTGTTGCAACACATGTTGCCGATGCTGCTGCTGCTGCTGCTGCCCATTTGTGTAACGTAAACATATTGCCTCTCCCGAAAGCCTTCATCCACCCTCGGCTTGGCAGAGTCGTGCTTTGGTCGAATGGGAAAAGAGTGCATTTCAACACAGCTCCCATTATTCCCATTTTTCTTCTTCTTCTTCTTGGGCCTGAAATGTGCTGCACCGGATGCACCGCCGGGTAGAGGAACATCTTGCGCGTACGATCTAAAGCGAAAAACACATCGGCACACGAAATTACACCTCGGGGATATGTTTAGGCAACATGGTCCATTCAGGGGAGGGCTGTTGTGTAGACGGTTGAAACAACAACCGTGCGGGCGAATGAATCAGCGCTGTCTAAACTGTCTGATAATGATCAATCAGGGGGCAGGGAAGAAGCGGGAGAGCATTTCCTGTGCTTGCGCCTTCTGGGGGAAGAAGTGGGCAGGAAAGTAGGGAATATACACACACACTTTTTCAATGCGTTTATTTTATGTCTTGATCTACAGCGGCAAAATGGGGCGATGGCCCTAGGGCAGATAAGATGAAAGGGTTGTGGTAGCATAATAATAACAAGGAAGTGCACGGCTAAATATTTGTATTTGTTTGAATTTTTGCAAAACATTCATTTGCATTTAGTTGCAAGCTAAATTTAGTCTGTTTGAAGTCATTCTTTGCCTTACTTCACTGTTTGCACACGATTTCAGTCCGTACCGTGCAGTGCCGTATCACTTCATACGGAGTGTTTTCACTTGATAAAACAAAATGAACAACAGTAAAAACAAACGCATCAAATGACAAAACAATAGTCTCATAAATATGACAACATCAGTAGGGTTAAGACAACCGCAGAACTAGACAAGACAATCGAGATACATGATAAAAATAAGCCACGAAGCTGGTATCAGACTAGTGACGAATCGCAAGTATAAACGGGTCCATGGATGTATGTTGAAGGTCATCAGAAATACCAATTTATTTGTAGTTCAGCTAATGACCGATTAAACTTCAAAACTTAAATGACATGCTTTCTCCATTCACATTTATAGCTGAAAAGGAATAACTTTTAATTAAACAGTCTTAACTGCAGTTGTCATTTTTATGAGGCACTTGTTTAGTTATCTGCTGCGATTGTTTTATTTGACACTCGTCTTGTTTTATCTGGTGCCAACTTCCTGTAAACGTAACACGTAATAAAACAAATTAAAAAAAAACACCTCCGTGAGTGTCACTAGAGCAAACAAGAAAACCCATCCAGGAGGGAAAACTTTGTGCTACGCTATTTTTCGTATGCAAATTCATAATTTTTACCACCTAAAAATAATGGCTCTCCCGTCCACTCGCCGTGAAATGAAGCGTATGGAAGCAGCAGATAAGAGGAAAAATCAACCGAACAGGAATATGGCACGAGACCGAGAAGGGCAACAAGCACACCAAAAACAGACGCATTTTTCGGTGGATGAAAAATGGTTAAGCTGGTGGATAAAAGGGAAAACCCGTTGTTCCAGCAAACCACAAAACCAAGAACAAGGGCGAAAACAAAATCCTGTGAAAATGGAAATTGAACCATTTTTCACCGTGAAACGCTTGTTACTGTGGTGGAAAACGAGGCGAAAAGGTTTACAGTAATAATGCACTGAGTGCTTCAGCAGAATGCAAAGTGGATGTGGATGAGGATAAACGCTTGAGATGGACCCACTCTTCACGTCATTTGCAGCTGACCATAAAAATTAACTCACTGCAATCGGCGATGCGACGTAACGCCAATTGAGAGATAGCAGCAGCAGTGTGTTTAATTAAATCAGTACACGTCGAGTGTGTGCGCCCCGCTCGGTTGATGTTTGATTACGGCAGAAGCCATCCGCGAGCGCACAAGTGGTGTAATAATGCGTTTGCGGCGGGGATAAAGTCGGTTCGTTTTGCACAAAAAGCCAAGTTGAAATATTAATAATGGTGACGCTCTACCCAAGGCTGTGGGAAGAATGGAAAACGGCAAACCGGAGAGCGCAAAAACAGCGCTCGACCGCTTTCCAATCGGGCTGAGGTATGATTTACTTGTGCTCAAGCGTTACCCTCCCGCGAGCGTGATTGACAAGCGTGAACAGAGTGTGTTGGCGCAGAACGAGTCGTTGACGTATATAGTCGCCGTCGACCTGTTCTAGGCGGGTTTGCTGTTTGAATTCTGCACGCTCGGTGGTGTAGGCGCTGCATAGAAAGAAAAGCAGCACCAAACGACAATCACCTTGGAGCGTTGTACACTTAAGGCTAGTGAGAACCTGTGGGGACCAGAACCGGAAAGAAGAAACGAGCCATTCTCGAAAGCGTCCAAGCCCAAGTGTAGGAGTTCACTCTCCTTTTCATCAGCAGCCAGCACCGGGGAGCTTGTTTCAACGGTTCCAGAAGACACAGCACGAAGCCTAAAAGTACAGCGTACGTGCCCCGTCACTGACCGTACCTGGCCATCTAGAGGCCACAATCAATGTCTTCCCTTCCCATCCAAGGCACACAAAACAGCGCAACACTAAATAAAAAACTCTGTCCGACTAGATTCTTCTGATGACGGGGCCGCGCGACCCATGCGCCATCGGTGTGAGCGCGCAGGAAATCAGGTTGGGTGGAACCGAACACCCAACCGAACTGGGGGCTGCGAAAAAGGCGGAAGAACCGGTTGTTGTCTGGTCATCACATCTCGGTCGCAGATTCTACACCCGGTTCGCCCTTTCGTCAGCGAGTCACACACATACACGCAAGGGTTCATCCAAGACTCCTCCACAGCACAGACGGGCCGCTGGTTCCCGGCACACCTTCGGCCGCATATATACAACCCCGGTGAAGTCAATAAGATCGTGCTGTGTTGTATCGGGATAGCTGGCGCGGAATGTTCCAACAGCTCCTTTTCTCGCGCTACCGGATGGCGAACGAACCGGGCCCGTAGCAAGGAAAGTACATAAAAAGCTAATGGATTGGTCATCTCCATCTCCTCTCCAGTGCCGTGTTGGTGAACACAGCCAAGAATGACGAGAAGGGGAGAGAGAAAGAGAGAGCGATCGCGAGCGTTCTTTGTGCAGTTTGCAGAAGATATGATGCACAGACGCCGTTCGCTGTGTTACACATTCCACCGGATGCGCAAGACTAAAGAACGGGTATAGTGTACTTTTAAGGCGTTTTTACTGACTTGCAGTCATGCTGATATCTCCCAAGAAACATATTTCTATGCCTTTAGTTTCTTAACAAGGTTTTATTAAGTGTTTTTAGAGCAATTTCTCAGCATTTTGAAGAGCCATAACTCCTATTTTTAATTTTTAAAGGAGCTGACAAAACTGACTGATTTCTTGCTGAAATAATCACTGATATCCCGATTTTATTCTATAAAAAACATTACCTGCGTATTTACTTCTCTATGTTATTGCAGTATTATAGTAGAATTATTGCAGTAACAGAGAAGCGAATAGGTAATAAATGTACCTGATATTTTAATTTTGAAGAAAATGATTCTATAAAAAAATACAACACCCATGCTTACGGTTAAGCAAAAAACATATTACTGCAGTTTTATTGTAGAATTATTGCAGTTTCAAAGGAGAATTTTTTTGTGGTACGAAATATAATTGTACTTGATATTTTCATTTTGACGATGATGGATGGCAAAAATTAATTGTGATAGCTGCTAAGGATTTAACGATACAGTGACAAACTGTTGTTTTTAATTAAAAAAAAATCATTCTAGAAAGTGTTTCCAGCAGCTTGATGATGAGATTTGGAACTAAGAGAATTTTATTACTGTTTTGTTAAAGCCTGCATGAAGAAATAGTTTCAGAGGAAGATTAAGTCGATTGCAGGAGACGACGCTGTTAAGACTTTAACAAGACTAAAATGTTACATGGGCAGGTCTTGATTTTTGTTGGAAATCGGAAAAGTTATTTCCTAGGAATGCATCCTTGCAGAACGACGTACAATAAATGATAAAGCTGGTGGAAATGATTTGTATTGCTTTTCCGGCTGGGCAGAATAGCCTTTGCAAAACTGTGCAAATCATCACTTTAAAGGAGCAACATTTGTGATACATAGTGGTGCCGCAATTCTGGACTTCCAGCCATTAAAACATGTTTTGTTTGTGGTCTCAGTTTACTCCACCAACCAAGTCAATTAGTGTGATGCATCCGCCACCTCGTACCTTTCTACAACACAAAAAACTGATTCGTGGTTTAAGCTGCAAGTTCTACGAAACACGAAGCAAGCTAAAGAAAAAAGAGTATGCAAATTTGCCTCCAACAAAAAGGACTAGTTGCCGTGTAAGTGAGCCGAAACTAATTGGATTACTTTGGCTCACGGCGTTGCCTTGCTGGTCGCCGGAGTTCGCTCTCTTTTGACAGCGATTTTGCACATACCCCGCATGCCCATTAAATCCCTGCCGCGCGCCCTTTGAAGCGTGATTACTAATTGCTTGTTGAGTTGGGCCAACTGCAACTGCTTGCCTCGAAGAGGTGTTGTTGGGGAGGGGGCTTGCTTTTTGGGCTTGTTCTTGTAGTTCGCTTTCACCGAGACATCGACACCGAAGTTGTCTCACTCGCTCGTAAGGGTTTGTATTGATTTACATCGGTTTTTGGGGGAGATTATCTAACATGGCGATCAGAGAAACGCTGCTTACGGCTTAAGACACGAGCAACTTATAGCGAACCGAAATGCAAGGGGGCCGGGTGGGTGGTGTGTCATGTCTCGTTGAGGGCTTTCGGGTAAATCGCCTTTTTACACCAAGGCCAGGTTGGCCTCGTTTTGATGTCCCTTCCCTGAACATTTTCCCTTCGATTAACACATTTCATTCGCAACCCTTCTTGTTTCTTCTTGGGTCACACACACACACACACCAACATACTGGCTGTCTGTGTCCAGTGTCCCCACCCCGCCAGACACACATGCACACCAACAAAAGCTGTACTCTCCCCGTACGAGAGCAGATGGCGCGCTTTCCTCCTTTCCCTTTTAGACCGTTTTCCCCGCCCGTGCTCAATCTGTCGGTGTGTCTCGTGTGATTGAGAGGAAAAGAGTAAAAAAAAATCGGTGGCTGGCGAAGAAAGTTGGCCCACCAGCTTGCTTCCCAGCACGAGACGCACGCTGAAGTCCGTCGCTGCGAACACGGCACCGCGGGTGTATAAGGGAGGAAAGTAACGGGCGTTACTTTTACGACCACCAGCCCCACACGCCCGCCCAGCACTACTTCCCCTACAACGCATGCGGCGCCCGGTTGGTTTTGGTGTTGGCGATAGTTTTCGCGAAACTTTGCTCCCCTTTCACGGGCGGCATCGACCGAAAAAAAAAAACAGCCACAGCACAACAACCCACTTCGCCGCAGTATCGGTGTTTCGGCATCAAACTTCAAACTCCGAAGGGAAACCTGCATGGGAAGCAACCACAGCAAGGGGGAGGGGGTTCTCGGCGGGGGTTGTGCAAAAGGTTGTTCCGTTTTTTCCCCGTGCCCGGCGTCGTTGTCTTTGTCACCACACATACACACACACACACCTTACCCTATTTTGTGGTCGTTTTATGCATGTGTGTGAGTGCGTGAATGGGGCGCCGTTGTAAGATGCTTTTCCCTTTCCGGTTCGTCGCTAGTGTCTGGCCAAGTGTAGGTTTTTGCCAGTGGGTCGATTTTATTTCACTGCCAAGTTCACCTCACCTTTGAAGGGTACATCATCCGTTGGTAGTGGTAAATCGGCAAATAGCATAAATATGTGTTAAGGAGGGCAGTAGGAGCACTACATTCATTATGAAGAAAAATAAAACAAATAACCTCAGCATGAAATTAATGAAATATTAATAATAAGTAATAAAATCTGTTTTTAAATGAGTAAGATGATATTCAAAGTTAAGAAGAAAAGTAGTCAAAAAAAAAACAAGAAAAGATTGAAGATTTAAGATATGTACTCCTTATATCAAAACTTGCATTTCGTTTGAATGATTTAGTTATTGTCAAATGTTGTTTCGTCATCAGTTCCTGACTCGGTTTTTTTTATTTGTTAGTATGTTTGTTTGTTTATCTATTTTTCTATATGTTGTTTTATTTTTACTGATATGTTAGTTTGTTTGAAAATCAGTTTTTGTGAACTTAGTTCTAATTAGTATGAAAAGAATCTTAATGAACAAAATTTAGCCTATAATACTCAAAAAGAAGTTTCTTATAGCATGCTAGTTGATTTTACAGTAAAATGTTACAAATATTTTAAACCTGCTTTTGTACATTATATTAGACAGCAAAGGTAAACAACAAACAGTCATACTGCAAAGTGAAATATCTGCGTGCATTACTACGAATGTATCATAGTTTATTATGATCAGACTGTGCTATGAAAAAAGGAAGTAGCATAAATATTTTTCTAATCTCAGAGCCCATTCGAATGCTTATTTGAAATGTAGCCAATCATCAAAATAGAAACCATGTTTGTTAGGTAAATATTTTGCTCTACAAACAGTCAAACTGCATTTGCTTGATATTGGTCATACTACACTGGAAAGCTAATAATTATCATCGCACTACTCTTTGTTAGCAATTTGGACGAATTTTGCGCTTGTTGAAATGACTCACTAAAAGCAATCAAGCACGATAACAAGCACCCAACAGAGTGATGATGGATTTGCTTTGTCCGATCTGAAAGGCAAATTTGAACCGAAGGTAAATTCCTCAATTTTCCATACACTCATCATTGCACACAACAACGCTGTGCGAAATGCTAACACCATCCCGTCAGCGAGCGTATTTTCCATCTAATTGTATATCTGCACCACTAAAAGCCACTTCTCGGATCAAGCGCATGAAATCATCCTTCTCAAATTTCTCACACGAGGGTGCAGGTAGAGAACGTTGAGCGAAATGGGAAAATTAGTAATGAGAAGTTCGCTCCAATCATCATCATGAGAGCACCAATTGTGCGTAACACCCGTCTAACTGCAATCGAGAGTTCGGTGCAATGATGAAAGTGCATCGATCAACGCACAGAACAAGGGGTTACATGATAAAGCGTAGTACAACACCACACGATTAATGTGAGAAAGATGGGAAAATTCCATCCCAAGGTGCAAAGTGGCCTGTGGCTTGGAAAAGCTCAGCACTGGCTATGAAGCACTGTGAAGAGCGCTCCCTGCTGTGTATTGATTTTTGTTTGTTTGTATGATATGTTCTAATTTCTGACGAAACTGTTGTGAGCGTGGAGGAGCAATTTTGCGGCTTCACTGTAAGAATTGTTGAAGTAGTAGTACTTAGTAGTAGAGATATTACTCCACACAAATTAACGAACAATTGTCAGTTATAGATGCATTATAATTACAATTAGAAGTCAAATATACAGAACCTTTCACGATCAAAACCAATAAACAGTGATAAACGGAATAAATGTTCGATTCGATTGAGATTCGAAAGCAAGAGTGGAATGTCATAAAGGCGTTACCTTACCAACGGCGATACATGTGTTGCTGTGCTATCGGACAGCTAAATATCGAACAGGTTCTAACACGAGCAACGGATTGAATTTATTTCCTTTACACTCTTGAGACATGAACTATCATTAGTAAAAGATACAAACGTTAATATTTTTAGACAACACTTTCTTGCAAGAATTGTTTCCAAATCCAAGAAACATAAAATGGTCCAGTAATGAGCGAAACGCAACCATACAGATGTCAATAGGCTGGCGGCGCCCTTCAGCTACCATTAGCGATACCAACCCACAGGCGAAATGGACCCAAAATCACACTAACTACCAATCACGGTTTTCGTTTCGTTCCCATTTTCCCTACAGCCCGATATGAGCCCCTCAATCTAATTTACATGCTTCTTTGCAAAACAGAAAGGAGGGAGCGAGAGAGAGAGAGAAAGAATGCGGAAGGGAAAAAATGGAGTATATCAACCTATTAGCTGCACTCCTTCCCCTTTCTGTGTGTGCTCATTTGCATCGGTTCGGACCAAACGTGACCATCGTTGTGTCCAGTCTCCGTTGCTGTCCCAACCATCAGCTGATGGGGTTTACTGTGTCCCCTCTACGCTGTCCATATCGTGGCAGCGACTACAAAAGCGTGGTGTCTTGTAACTTTAGCTGCATCCACTCACACACCCTGGACACTTAAAACTCACATAAACCGGGTGGTTTCAAGTTTAATCGCTCAGTTGGAGCGCGATTTTCTGTTACGCCTTCGGCGCTTCCACCACACTAATAAGCCTTTGGGTTTGGTTTGGTTGCCCCCCCCCCGTTCCCTGCTTCCACGCAAATTTAGAGAGTAACAAAATTTGCATTTTTGTGCAGCGTGTGCAGCAACCGGTCGCGTGGGAAGTGGAAACCACGGGGCGGCAAACAGAGTGGTGAAAGGGTTTTTTAAGCGAGCTTCGGTGGCGCTTTTCCGACAAGCCCCAGCAGCAGCCGCAACTGTAGTGGAATGTGTTGATTCACAAAAATCGCATCATGCTTTGGGTGCCGGGGGCAATGCCACTCGACCATTCTTTCATTCTGCAGTGGACACCTTCGCCCCTCCCACCTTCACAAACCTTCCCCGCTGCCATTCTTATCTTATGCGGACGTATGTAATGAAAATGCTGCCTGCGCTATTGGTTTAACTTTTTTACTGTAGCTCGCGCCCGCTCGCCCAACGGGTGGAAGGTATTCTTGTGAACGAGAAGGTCAACAACAAATCGTGCAAGCTTTTGCGGAGGTTTGGGAGACCCTCCACTCAGGGGAAGGTGGGGAAAGGGTTGGCTTTATTCAATTCGAAAAGTTCACCTGACGCTTGTGCCGGCAGTTTTGTGCAGTTTTTTTTACCTCTGTATTGTGTCTTTGTAAAATGCATTGCTTCGTTAAGGGTAGAGTTTTTCATCAGATAGATAGGAAAATTATAACACTCTTATGGGAACATTTGTTTCTCGAGTCTAATTATATGTAGCAAGGTGTGTTAATATTAATAAAAAAATTAAATTATCTCTAGCACATCGTCCATGGGAAAACATTATGTTCTTGATTGCTAAATAAAGAAAAAATATACTTTATTCCTGAGACAACAATTTCGAAGGGTAGAGTAAGTCTTCACAACAATCAAGCACACATTAATGCTTCAGGCATACTCTAGGAAATCTGATAAAAACTTCATATAAAATAAACTTAAATTGCACTAAATATTGGTTTCTAAAACTTTGATTCAATTTCATTTAAGAAACAAATAAATCACCTCGATATGAAAATAACTACACTACAACCTAATTCGCTATCACTAACTCCAGCTAAACTTCGATACACACTTGGCATTCAAAGAAATGATGAAGCAAATAGGAAAAGAAGGAAAACCCCCAAATAGCAAAAAACCTACCCAAAAGCCGGGAGACTAAATCACAACACTATCTATCTATCTAGCGATGGAATGGTTGAAGGTGGTGAATTTACATTCACTTTCTTCAGATTGAAGCCCTCCCTACACAGGGGGTGGTGGTGGTGGAAGAGAGATGGGAAAAATGCACCTCCAAAACGATCTCCGTTTTTTTTTTACTACTGTTTGAAACCCTTACAGAAAGGGTCTAAAACTCTACTAGAGAGATAGAAAACGAAATGCAGGAGTGTGAGAAAGAGATAAAGATGAGAAAAACACACTACACAGAGTGAATAGAAGAATAAGAAGGAGTAGAAAAAGAAAAACAAATATGAGGTTGAAAAGAACCCACGTTTTTTTTACGAGATAATCACGGCCATCATCAGCATCACCATCATCATCATTATCATCGTGAAAACGACGGTCAAAATGCGTTCGTTGGCAAACAGCTGAATGTCGGATGCACTTTTCCCTTTTCGTTTTCGCCCTTTTAAATGCGTTTCCTTTCACACTGATCAAAGCTTGCTTTTTGAGGCTTTTTTAAATAATTAAAATGTAGCAATAAAAAATATTTAAAAATCACAAATCACTAAAAATGAAACCTAACAAATATGCTAATTCAAAATAATGTTTAATTTTTTTCGATGGCTAAAATAAACTGTTAAAAATTTTTAATATATTTTATATATTCTCCCTGCCCTGTTCACGGGACAAATGTTATGCTGATTCATCTAACGAACTGCGGCGGCACCAACCCCATTATTGGGGTGGGCAGGCAGGCAGGCGCGCGAACACACAACAGCGCTAGACGACATCCATTTAGCTAGTAGCGGCTCGTTGGGTTTCACTTCACAAGCGACACACACAAACACGCACCGGACACACTGAAAAGCCGAACGACCGCTGTTGCTGCTGTTGGCATTAACATTCCACTTTCCACCTTCCCTCCTCCCCTTCGGTGCACACACAAATAAATGGATCAAAAATCATAGGGCACGCGTTTCTTCACCCCAATTTTTTTTTCACGCCAAGGGGAAAAGAAGTAGCATAATGACTGCACTGGCACGCACAATCCCACCGAAAAACTAAAAATGCACCACACACACACGCACGCGCGCGCACAAAAACACGAGTTCGAGTGGGGGTGAGGGAAGAGTTGGTGGGGCTGTCAATTTTGTTTGAATCGACCGATGACAACGACGATGACTGCAGCTGCACTTTGCTGCAGGCAGGCAACACTTGGAAACCAGCGAACGGCCTCGGGAAGCGCGATGGTAACGGCGCCCAATTATTAATTAACATTTACTTTCCACCCCAGCACACACACACACAAATACACACACGCACACACAAGACACACTGGTCAGCATTTCCGCAAATAAGGTGGGTGCGCTTCCGAAAGGGAGGGAACACCTTTGCCCAGCCGGCCCGTACATTGTGTCTGAGTTTGCTGTTTTTCCTTCGACCAACTCTCTTCTCCTGATTTTTTGCATCACAACGACGGTGGTAGCTTTTTTATTTGCATCACTCTTCACCCACCAGCAACCACCCCCTAATACACGAAGTGGTCCGTTTTTTTTTGTAAAAGAAAAAGTGCCTATAAAGCTTTTAGGGTGTTTTTTTTTCTCCCTCCTTCTAGTAGTTCTTCTCCCTTTCCTACCACCACTTTGCCGCTTTCTGCTGGGTTTCTATTTTCACCGCGTCTTCCGCAAGCGTGCGTGCGCGTGCCACGCGTTTGGGGCTGCGTTTGATGTTTCGGCACCACACCGTTAAGGCGGCGCCTACTGTGCCGAAACCAACAAAACGTCACGCAGCGTGAGCCAAAACCACACACACACACACACACACACACCACAATCGCCACCGGGAAATGCACATACCGATTCGATCGCTGCAAGATGCAACCGATGGAAGTGAAAGAAGGTTAAACTCGAAACGCGTCGTTACCGTTTTAATTCTGTCACCGTTTGAAGAATGTGTTACGGGTGGGAAAAACACACAGCGACCGAGTAGACAGAGCCGGGGGGAAAAAGCTAAATGCGCGACATAGAAATCGCGCGCACACACATACGCAAACGCACACGCGAGCGGCCAAACGCCCTGCGAGACTCCGGTGGAGTGTGTTTGGGCGTTGCTGGTGCGTACCGAACGAACTGAAGCGATCAACTGAAGCGTACGGTTCGAACGGAGCGGTACGCAAACCGGCTATGGGGCCTACCATCTCCTGGGCCTGGGGGGGGAGAGCAGCAACTTCATGGAGCTCCGGTATGCTCTTAGCTGGTGAGGTTAAGTCGAGCGACGCGAACGGCTCTTTTTCGTTTGCGGGTCCAGTTGGCGTGCTCTTCTCGCTCTTCGGTGGCTCTTTTTCTGTGTACGGGTAGCTCTCTCTCTCTCTCTTACCGCGCACTAAGCACCCTCTGTGTTTAGATTCGCGAACCTTTCTCATATTCGAACAGGTTTCAAAGGTGTCGAACATGGCCGGCTTTCTTGTTTCTGTTCTGTTTCAGTTAATGAGTTGTGTGCTATAATATACGAAACTGCTTTTAATTACTTTCAAAATGAGACCGTGCGTCATGAATTGCTTAATTTTTTATATATCTCATCAATTGTTGCCTCTAAGCCATCCATTGTTCACTCTAAATGACTTAATGTTGACCCGTTTTTAAATGGCCAATCATCGTGCACTTGACAAACCCAAAGCCAGATGTTTAATATTGTATAGGGAAGACATATAATTCATAATCAGTTTAATTTTGCATTTAGTGCAAAAAGTGCATTTCGTATCTAAGCTTCAAAAGGTTTTTTTCTTATGTTTTAAATTAAAATGTGCATGTACTAGCTAGTACTCGGTGATACGTAATAAGTGGTTCAGCGAAGTTAACAGACACTGATGATAGAAATATGTTTCAAACTTTTCTAAAACCTTTTAAGAAAAAAATTTCTACAAAATTGTTAAATATAAAAAAAAATTAAACGAAGCTTTTTTTTATTTTACATGCAATGTTTAAAATCTGTATGGAAATATTTGTCTTTCATTATTAAATTGTTAAATTAAATGATTATGGCATTGTAGACTAAATCTGATGCACACTTTCAAAAATTTATACTGTCCGAACAAAAAAAAGTAATAAGCTTTAAATACATGACGACTTAGAGGAAACGGTACCAATACTGGTGTATTTTTTACGGAATTAACTAGAAAATGTCTTTTTCTGTCCTGAATCATCGGTAGCTGGAATACAAAAATATTGTTGCCTTACTATTTTTTTTTATTTAGTAGAGACGGCCAGACCGTATTGCTCCTTACTAAATTTTTAAATTACTTTGAATTGATTCATGGTTTAGGCAGGTTTTATCTAAATACAGTTAAATGGCGTCTTATGTGTGGATGAAGTGTGTCAAAGAATGATTACTTATTGCCCTTAATAAGGAGTCAATTTTTTCGACATCTTGAAAGTAAGATGATGATGAAATAATTCGAGTAAATGATATTTCGGTTATAAGTGGAAGGTAGTTTTAAAAACTTGTTATATGTGTTTGTTTGTTTTTCGTTCTAGGATAAATAATCGACTTAATCGATAGTGTAAATGATATTGCTTCCCCAAAATAAATACGAAACTACCGCATAAGAGTTCGACACCCTTCCTTTCTACCGTTTTACTGTTTGTTCCTCCACATTTTGCTCCCCATTTGTTTCTCCCACTTTCTCTATCGGTGTGCCCCTTTTCTAGCAAAGCAAATGCAAAAACAACAAACGACTCTCTTTCCGTGCGTTTTTTTCGTCTTTCTCTCACATTGCTCTTTGTTCGGTACGCAAAGCCGCTTAGCAGTTGATCTCAGCAGCAATAGCACCATCGAAACCTGTACGCTTCTAGGGTTTCCCTTTCCAATAGCGCTCCGCTCCGTTTCAGGTTCGATTCTCTTGTAGCTACGCGTTCCCAGACACTGCAATTCCCAACGAGCTTGAGTCGTTCTCGTTTCGCGACCGGCGAACAAGGCGATCTCGCCAAATACTGATCGCTCCGTTTGCTCAGAGCGATCGATGCTGGAGCGAGCTCTGACTCCCTCTCTTGCTTCTCTCACTCACTCCGTTCTCAGAGCGCCGAGCCGCCGCTGGGCGCTGGGAGCTGATCTTTCTTTATTGTTTTCGTGCTTCTTTCTGTTTTTATTTGCTGCCCCAGCCTCCACCGCAAAGCGGGTGGTTCTGCTTTGTGTGTACGCGCGTTTCAGTTTCCCTCGCGGACTGCAGCTTAGCGCGAACTGGTTTTTCTTCTGATGGATTGTTGCGCCGTCCGGAGTGAGAAAAACAGCCACGCATACAAACACGCCGTATAAGTAGCCTCGCGCATACAGTCGCAGCACAAATGCTCGGATGGCTGAAGATTGGCGGCGACTTTCTGGCGGCACGGAAGAAGAGAAGCCGCTTTGTGTGAAAAGGGGGGTGGCGGGTGGCCGTCTTAATAAATAAAGGGGCATAAACAACGAGCCTTCGAGGCGTTGCTTTAAATCATTCCCACCGGCTAAGCGGCATAAACACTATTGCTTTCTTACATCATAAGCCTTACAGTGACCTACGGCCCTGTGCCGGGAGAAGAGCGGTAGAATTTCAATGACCCAATGCTTCCTGGCTCTAATCAATTATTCGGCCCCGAAACGTACTTAACCAAACCCCGAAGGAAGTGATTTGATTTCAAGTACTCCAGCAGGCCTCAAGTGCACCGAAGATCAATGGTTCGAGGGCAAACATAAGTGCAGGGGATCGGAAAACCGATACGCATCTCTTTCTAGATTTGCCCCCACCCTCCCGCCAATATGCCCCACCCGCGGACACCCTCTTGGATAAATCATTTCTGCTTTCAATCATGCCGGTTAAGCTGGTTTTACTGCAGTTAGAGCAAAACAACAAATCCTACGAAAGCTCGTTGACAGCATAAGTGTTTGTTTATCTAACCAGCCGAAAGCGCATGAGTAATGCAAGCTTAACGAAGTGAGCTGTCTTATTTGTGGTGCTTACAAAAAATTATGGTACCATTTACATTTGAATAATGTTACATCAGTATACTGAGTTTTGAGTTTAGCATAAGATTCAGTTCATTGTATAAATTATATTGAGTAGAGCCCAAGCCTGAGCCTTTCAGTGGTTAGTATGGCAGTGGCCTTTAAAAACTTCGCACTATTTGTACATTCGGTCAATATTACAATGTATGCCGTCTAAATAATGTCTCCTTAGTCACAAATTTTATTCGTAAAGTCAAACATGCTCTAAGATACAAGACTAAGCTAATATCGATAGAAAAAATCTATTTCCAACAAAATATAATTCATGTAAAATCACAAAAAAAATTAATAATTTTTAACTAGGTCAAAAAGGAAAAAGTTAACAAAATAAACGGATGTCAAAAAGGTCTGACAAAATACACAACTTATAGAAAATTCTATTATTTTGAAGCACTGACAAAAACAATTTAAGTAGAATATAAGAAGAAACTAAAAAAAAAGATAAAACAAATCATATAAGAAGAAACTAAGCACTAAATAACAAGAAATTGTTTAGTTACAGTGTTAATAAAGTCATGAAAATTACTTCATTTCTTAAAATTGTTGCTTAAAAAGATGCAAAGTACGAACCATGAGTGGTTGATGATTGAATGTGGTTAGAAGCATAAAAAAATATTTCCATCGAAGAAGAATTGAACAAATGTGGTTAGAAACATAAAAAAATATTTCCATCGAAGAAATATGAAGATGAAACGAAAATTTTTTTAATTTACAGCCATTGATTAAAACGAGCCCAACACACTTGATTCATTGCAAACCCCAATTCTCTTATCTTATATTTCCTCCAAATTAATGAGTTATTGCATACCTTCAAACCGCAGCAAAAATTAATCAAACAAACTATCCAGAGCAGGGACAAAACAAACCATGCGAAATATTAGTGGCCCAGAGATTCACCAGTGTTGATTCTATTTCTTACCTGTTAAAAAAAAGAAAAGAAAAGAGACGAAAAATACATTAATAATGATTGTGTTAACCCTTTCGAATCAGAAAAAAAAAAAAAACACTTTATAAACCAGCCTGTAATTTGGTCCATTATGTGCAATCTTGCAACAGCCGCGATTGCGATAGCCCGATAAAATTATCCTTGCGCCAACACCCTAACCCCTAAACCTATTTTTTATCAGCGTCTCCAGTCCTGGTTTTCCTCTACAAACCAAATCGTAGAGGAACCACAAACGAGCATGAAGCAAATCCGTGTGCATTGTAGAGCAGCAGCAAAAAAAAGGTAAAGTCACCCAAAAATACCACAAACCAACGAACGCAGGGCGAGAAGGAAACAGGGGTTTGCCGAGTTCCCATGGCATGGCGAATGGGGTCCGAGAGCAACGGAACCAGATGGCGGTCAGTTTCGATGGTTTTCGTGTTAATGCTGCTGACAATGTTAATTATTACAAAAAAGAGGGAAACAGTGTACCCATAGACCGCTTTCGTAACCCTTCCAGCATGATCAAGAGACCACAGGCCTATCACAGGTGGAATCTCTGCCGGTTTGTGTATACACCACCCCTCCCCCCACCCCTTTTGCGTTTGATGTGCTTAAAGTTGAAACAAAACCGCACAAAAATAAACCATCCAGAATATTTGCAAAAGACAAGAGATTTTTTTCCCCTGTGGCAAACGGCTTTTAAAATGCCGCTCTACCTTTTTGGAAAATGTGACGAAAGCTCAGGCACCACCCATGCAAACGGCACACCGACGGACATGGTGAAATGAAAAATTCCTCCTCCTTCCGACGAGGAGCAGATCCGTTTGTTCCCATGGATGTTTTGCGGCGATGACACGGAAAATGATTTGTTGTTTGTCGCAAAGCCTTCCCCGCGTTTTCTGTCGCACCAGCGTCATCGTTTTGGAGTTGCAGTTAAGGGACGAGGTGCACACACTGTTATTAGCAACTTGTTACAGGGAAAAGGGTTCTCGAGATGTTCGTTTCCCTTCGCTTTCTTGGGGGGGTGGCGAAGAGGTGAGGGGAACAGCATACCAGCCGGGAAGGAAAGATGCCTGCTTCTGTGAAGTTCACACGACACCGAAATCCGTCTCCGGTCACACTCCATGCTTGCATATATTGCCCACCCTACCCAGACACCGTACTGCAGGCAAACAATCGCGCAAACATTAGCAACACCTGACCTAATGACATCGGAGATTTATTGCACTCCGCGGGTTGTTTGCTTTCTCTGGAACCGCGGCCATTCTAAACAGTGTTGAGTGTGTCGTACGAGGGAAGAGCAACACATACACAAAAAAAAAAATTAGCACAAGGCGCGTTTGTACCAGGGTGCGAGATGTGAGAACGCCTCTTGCTTGCTAGAGCTAGGGCGTGTGTGACGGAGAAGAAGCCGTGCAATACATAAAAACCAGGTACCGTTGCGTTGATGCGAGGCAAAAATGTTGCAATGATGTAAACACGGATAATGTTTTAACCCCCCGGGCAAGAGCATAAACCGGGAAGCATTGGGTGTGTGATTCTTTTTTTTTGTGGTGTATGTGAGGTGTTGTTGATTAAATTACGCACGGGTATTAGGGGAATTAGCATAGGAGGACGTTTTTTTCTTGTGTCTTGGGTGTGGAACTATCCAGCAGAAGGTAACACACACGGCACGGGGGCAATCGCTGAGTGAGGATAATGTGTTCCTGATTGTCCACCGCACATGCGAGTAATGATTTTGCTTACAGCCATTAGGTACGAATTGAAAGAAGTGATGCTTTTGTTTGAAGATAAAAGTCCCTTTCACTTAATTGACAAAAAAATAAGACATTTAATGAAAATGAAAATAAGGAAGGTCAAAATAATTGGTATAAAAGTGATGGCAGGGTCATAAGAAGGTGCAAGCTTCTCATCAATGAGAATGAATAATTTAAATTGATACCTTCAACACAATATAGTTAAATTCAAATAAAATTAATTAACTAAAAAGGTATTGTGAAAGTGTAGCAGAGAGCAGAATATAAAAAGCTATTATGCAGAGATTTAATTCAAAGGAGAATCATTCCAACTAAACCAATTGTAATCAGATGACGCGAGTGGTTAAACTCAAACAATAAAGCGAATACAATTTTGCATTTAAATAATAAATTTAAATTAATTATGAATGATAGTCTTTGACAGAAATTCTTTGGCAGGAATTGATGCTGGATTTTTGTTCCTTTGAGTTGTTAATTATGTAATTTAATATAGATGGTAATAAGAAGGATTTAAATGCTTTTTTGAACCAACTGGAACACACACACACACAGTGGAATATAAAAAGCAAAGTAAAGAAATAATTTCCTCCCATAAAGTGTCCTCCCATGTAGGCCGTTTGTATCAGGTAAGGTGAGTAGTTATACTCAAAGTAAAAAGCAAAATGGGGAATAATATAAATAATGAATTAAGATACAATTTAATAATGATTCTTTGAATTGACTGGACGCCATTGTTGCTTGGTCAATTAATCTCACATATGTCACAGTCTTTTTTATTGGAGCAGAAGCACATTTTTATGGCTGTTATTGCACTGCTATAAATATTATTATATGGAAAAAAATTATGCTATCTATTGGTAAAAAGAAGGATACTAACAACTTCGCAAATTTAAATTTGAATTGTAAAAAACAAACACACACACTTCAAAATTGCTGGAAATAATGTATTGAATAAAGTTATGAATTTTAGTAATACTGATGTGACAAAAGCATTTTGTATTCAAATGTTTATTAAATACTGTATGAGGGTAAAACATATGCGTAGATATAGAAAAAAAAAGAAAATTAATTCACATACAATTTTCCATGCTTTATGGCAGAAAATTGTAGCCATTTAGGTCCTATTTTACATTATTACAAACACTACCGTCATCATTTCATTTAATTTGATCACTTTGGTATATTACTTGATAACTACTGTTTTTGTCGCTTTAAAGATATAAAAATAATAATTAATAATAATCAATAACTAAAACAAAAACAAAACGTGCCGGTTGAGGCTTCTGTCGAACGTAATGCATTTTCTTTTCATTGAATTATATTCAAATTAAAAAAATATCACTTTGTTCAACTAATATTTGAAACACGCGTTATGGTTGCATTTTCAATTTTTTTCGTAGGGAATATTTTATAGAGTGTTGAGCCACAAAATGATATGCATCTACCCAACATGATAAAGGATTTTTTCATAAAACCATGCAAAAGAGCAAAGTAACGATCGTAAAGCTTTTAAAACATATTTACCCAACGGTAAAACGCATACATTTTCAAAACCATCGTTGTTTTTCCACTGTTAAAGTGTAGCATAATTAATTGCTCCCCATGGTGTAGCTGCAACAAATGCTCGTCGCATTATTTTGCGTACGAAAAACAACCCGCAAGCGTACATGCCCTCATGGCGTCCATTATTTTCGAATGCCGTCACGCACGCCCGCGCAGCTTCCACAACAGTTTAGTGCTCCATCAGCGCAACAAACGAAACAAAAAAAACACGAAAATCAATTCCCACTTGGCGTTATTATTTCAGATGATGATGATGGGTCGCTGCATCCCGGTGGCTAGTGTTTCAGCTCTCGTCGCCCGCGTTGTCGCTGCCGATGGAGGCCGGCGGGTGTGTTTGTTCTCTAAACAACAACGGGCGGGCTTATTTTTCAAACAGTCCGGGCGCTTGTTACATTGTACCGGCAGCGGCTGTTACAATGCTCCCCCCCCTCCTCTCCCTCCCAGTGAGAATGCTGTCACTCTCGCCCCATTCGGTTCATTCTGAACAGATAAAATTCTGCCTCACTGCCGGGCTCCCATTTTTTTTTTCAAGCTTGAATCGCGCCTATCCGAGGGCAAAAGTGCGTGGGGAATGCAAAAATCACTGCATTCCTCCGATCGGTGGAAACGATCGGATCGCAAAGCGGGGAGGAGGTTCACTGTGCTCACCGAGAACACACGCACACGGAGAGGAACGATTCTCAGTGCGGTAAAACTTCAAACGGTCACAAAACTCGGCCCGTTGGATTCTTCCGCTTGTGGAAGATGTTCTGGAGAAGGAAGACAAAAAGCGCGACCCGTATCGTTGGGGAGGGGGGAGGCCCGCAATACGATCGGATCCCGGCGCAGTCTCTCCCACGGAAGGATCTGACCACTTCTGAGTGTCTGACCAGGCCGGAAGCGTGTGGTGGCGGTGGCAGCGGGGTGTGCAAAGACTCGAGAGAATGATCTTGCTTCAATCATGGCCGATTTCGTCTCGGAACTTGCGGGAAGCTGGCGACTCCGGGGAATGTGCATCGGTTATGCGATCTCCCGACGACTGTGACCCCAGTGCTAAGGTGCTGGGGAGAGAAATAGGAGGAGCGGGGACGGTGGGTGGATCGTAGGGCGACGATCGGTATGGAATGAATCATGTTGAGTGGTTTGGCCGTCGCCTCATTTCTAGCACTCCGCTTCGCCGACACCGACGTCTACTTCCCGTGTTAGCTAATTAATAACCAAGTGCAGCAACGGCCCGCCCGAGTTGATCAGTTCCTGGAAGACTGATTCGTTTTAGCCCTCCTTTTATTGCTCCGAAGGAAAAAAAGATCTTTGTACTATTGCTTGTATGAACACACGGCAATAAATCTGCAGTGACCGGGGAAAGCTATTTTAAATGCTCTATTTAAACAGATTTTTTCTGTTTATTGCAAATTTTATAGCATTCGTGCATTATTGCAGTTATTATTATCAACGATTGATTAATGCATTTTTAAATGATGTTTTGAAAATTCATCAAAAACGAATGAATCAAGATTATATTTCAAAGATTTCAATAAATCGATTTCATTCATCCCACATGGTTTTTTACACCATCACAAACCAAACTAGTATATAATTTGCCATAAAGTATAAATAATTCTGCAAAATGACCGTTGTTTGAGCAGTTTTTAAGCTTATTTAAATTTGGTAAAATGTACAATGTTACGTAAAAATGTTGGGTTTGTTGGGTACTTTGCTCTACAGCGCTTTGGTATTCGCTTCATAACGAGATGTGTTAAAACTTACACAGTGGCTGCCATAATTCTATTACTGCAGTTTGCTCAAGAAAAATTATGCCATAAAATACAGAATAATGACAGTTCTGATAACGAATATCTGAATATTATAACAGAAACTTATTTTTTACTCGGTAGTAATGGCCAGGCCGTATCGCTTAAAGCTAAGTACTACAACTTTTGTGTCATAGAATAACTTATCATAGCATGTGTATCAATCAATAGTTATATTAAAAAATGTACTATGCCTATTCACGTGTCTTTATTCATATTGAAGGCTTGGAAAATGATATTTGGACCAGCTAAATTGTGAACATTCATTAAAATACATCTCAATTGCTGTAAATAGTTTCAAATTCCAGCAGGGTTTTAAGATGTAGCAAATTAAATTAATATATTTTTCTCATCGCTCATATTTCTTCGATTTTCGAACCAGGTCGCACTCATCCACACACCGCTCCATACATTCCAATTCAATTAGTACACCACGGTGGCGACAACCGGCCAGCCGCCTCCGCCAGACAACCCTCGAGCGTGAGAGATTGGCGTCGTCCGACAAAGATGCAATCCCTTATTCCCTTTGCCAACGATGCTGACGACGCCTAGACATCTCACATGGCGACGGGATCCGACACATCGCGGAGACACTGGAATGTGTCTCCCTCTGTGTGGCTGTGTGCTCGCGCGCACAAAATCCCAACATGAATGCATTTCGTTCTTCGTGCTCGATGTTCGCTTCCCCTTCGGCTCTATTGACGGCTCCACACACTCGAACCGTTTGTGTCAAATCAGTGTACAATACCCGCGTGAGTGCGCGCTCGCGCATGTGCCAAAGTTGACGTGCCTCTGCCTGTCTTTTGTGTGTCGACGGGCAAGATGCGCACACGATCGCCAGAAAAAAAACAGCACGAAACAACTTCTGCTTTATTCCGAAGGCTGCCCACTAAAGATGAGCATGATGATCGTGAAGATGATGATGATGCTGCCGCCGTTGCATCCCGATGAAGCAACGCACACGCGGCACAAGCACGGTCGTTGGAAGAGTTTGGCCCGGCGGTGCCATTGACTCCAAAAAATGATCTCGTTCACATTATGGTTTGCTTTTGGGTGAGTGGTGCTGAAGGTGGGCGGGCATGGGAAAGAAACAAGATGCGTCTCGTATGTATCGCGTTGCCTCTCGGTTTGCCCGTCTTTGCCACCAACCCCTCCCTGGCTGCTGGTGTGAGTTTATGAGGTGGAGAAGAGTGTTTTATACGCTTTTTTGTGTTGCTGCTGTGAAGATAATTACCCACCCAGACCGCCGGGCTATTGGAGGCAGGGGATGAGGAGAAATTGAAAATGAAAAGAGTGCACATATTCTTCAAACACCGCACACAAATCATTCGACATTCGCCTTGTTTCTTCGGTTCGGTTCAAGTAGCAGAAGAGCCGTAGAGCCATAAAATCGGTTTTCCACCCCCGGCAGAGCGCATCCGTTTGCTTGACCCGTACGTGCGTGTGTGCGTGTGTGTGTGTGTTGGCAGGTTCAACATCGACTCATGCAAATGCTTCCCCAAATAATGCACGGATGTCGGCGGGGAAGGAAGCCAACACACGCGGAGCAGATTCATTTTCTAATTATTCAACCCGTAATAATATTGCGCACTACCTTCACATGCATACGCCGCGTCTTGTTGCTGTAGGTGGAGAAGGTGTGTTATGCAAAAGCCGTACACAAATATGTCCGACAAAAAATTAAGCCCCTGTTGCAGTGTACGCCGCCAAGGATCACTGCACTCTGGCAATCAATCAATGACGTCTTTTTTGCTTTCTTCAATATTTTATAGCATGACACATTTAATTACCACATTTCTCTCCAATTAGGCATTTTCGAGGAATGTCCAATGTCCAGCCAAAAATTACAAGATTATTTTCCAAGAAAAAACAAGCACTCGAACTCCAAAACATGTTGTCGTACGCAATTGAAGAACCTGTCAAGTGGATTAAGTTTTGCGTGTAAGTGTATGTAAGTCAAGTTTTGAAGTGGAAACATCAAAGAAACCTCTTTCCGAAGAATTAAAAATTGAACATACAATTCCTCAGATTATGGACATTATGGACGTGAGACCCAGAGGCAAAATCGTTCAACTGAGGCAGCATCAATTAAACAACGTCCACGAACTTGCAATTGATTCAGTTTTCAGGCCAAAAAAAAAACGAAGCAAACATCAAAGGCTCATAAGCTGTATGATTTACATGTGCAGTGAAGCAAAGAATATTATAGTATGTGGACAGGGTAAAAAGACGTTTCTCAATTCTTGAATAACAATGCATTAGCAACGAGCGCATTACGAAACGGGAGACTCATAATGGAGCGAATCTTTCTTCTTGCCAGGCAGACGTGTTATGCCAATGCGTGTAAATGCGCTTTCATTGTTATCGATTGGCCGGTCGGGCGGTTGGTCTGCTAAGGGGCGATGCATCACCGGGCTAATTGGATCCCAGGATCTGCAGAAGAAGCTGTGCTAATCGGTTTGTGCAAACGAAGAACGTACTGCACGTCTTCTGCGATGACTGATGTCTTTACCCCTTCGTCATGGCACCGGCCTAAGCCCTCACTATGTGTGTAGATATTTCCTCGCTCGCAGATAACTCCACCACAGAGCGCATCACAATGGCCACGCTGCTGCCTGCATGACACGGTGGGGACGTAGTTGGGAGTTATGTTTACATGCGTATTACTGTCGCTACCGCTCCATCTACGCAACCGCTGCTCTGTTGCGAAAGATGCACCCCCCCTAATGCACTCGGCGATGGGGTGGAAAACTCCAGCTCCAGAAGTGATCGGTGTTTTGTTTGCAGCAGTCGAGACTAAGAATCCCGCCCATTCCCAACCGACGGTGGCACATAATCGGGCGAGCAAGTGATTTATTAGTAGTTACGCTTTTGTTTGCATAATACCTTTCCCGGGGGCGGAAGGGGCGATGGCGGTGCGGTGTGCATTATGTGTGCTCCCGGGATGGGCGGGAACCTGTTACGCACCGGAGGAGTTGTGAGAGGTGTTATTTCATACGGATTGATGGATTTGTTGAGCTATCTTCGGGTGAGAGGCAGATAAAAGTTTTTTGTTGCACAGAACTGCTGATGCAAGATGTTAAAGGTGAACAAATCATGCATGGAAACAAGAACAAAAAGGAGGGCTGAACTATTAAGAATGACAGGGAATCCTGTCTTCAAAATTCTTGAAGTTGATAACCTAGTAACGAATTTAATCGATATCTCTTAGCAGAACTGATGAAACAAGACTTTTTTATTTTATTCAACATTTGCTCCTTTTTATACTCTTGCTCTGATACTCATAGAGTACTATGTTCTTACAATATCAGTCCTAAGACTCTCTGGGGATGGTGATGCAATTCTACATTTTTCAATGACTTGCAGTGTGCTACCATAGTTACAAACCGAGTATATAGAGTGACGTAAGTCACAATAAAATAATTCTTTATATTTAGGCCCTTATTGATTTCTTGATTATCCCAGGAGATATCTGATGTTTGAAAACATTAAACCCTAATACATACGATCAATTGGTTTTTGGAATTTATGACATATTTTCACGTACATGAATTTCCTCGTTCATTCCAGTATTATCAATCGAGTAGTTGAAACTATGAAGCTGAAATTTGTCATTTTTTTGTCCGAGATATAGAAGTCAACCAAAAGCACGAAGAAGACTTAGAGCTCCAACAAAGAAAAAGAAATGTAAAAGTAAGATGCAGAGGCAAAGAAGTTATGCAACCTCCTTTTCCTTCTTGGATCTTATGGTAAATGAATGATTTCAACCTTTAATTACGAGGCATGATAACAACATCTGACAACTGTTTTCATAATTTATATGAAGGAAGGCAAACAATACTAGACATAATAATGGACGTTCTCAGTTTCTAAGCCATCCTAGGAGTTGTTGCTACGAGAATGTTGTAAGGACTATGAAGAAGTATTTATCAATTTGACTCTGCGATGCGATTTGATCTCTGCGTGAAAACATCGCTCCAAAATATGTTGAAATGTTAAATGTTGATCCTTGTGAAAGAAAAAGCTGCATAACCCGAACATTTTATTTTATGGCATTGTTGATTAATCTCACAAAAAACGTTTTGTTTGACGTCCAATACCATATCCACACTTTCAAACACTGCAGTAATTGAAGAGGTTAGTATTTAACCTTAGGACAGATATGCCTCAACAGATGATAGCTCTTTCAATTTCAGATGTAAAGAAGGGCTAAATTGCACACATGTTCTGTAAACCATTCCATTACACTTTATGGCACAACTTCTACCACCCTTAAAGAAGAGAGCTCACTCATCAAACCCTAGCACAACACGACTGCTTTACACACTCCTAATGAACTCTCAAGCACCTTACTATCCTTTTCCCCGGTACATCTCTTACCGCTCGCACGTTAACTGCAGTCAGGTGGAAACATGCGAGACACGCACACGCCGTAACGCATTCCCAGGGATGTTCCCAGGGATGTTCCCGAAGCGTGTTCTTACTGCAAGCGGGATAAACAACTTAAACGCAGAGCATTAGAAACGATTGGTTCCACCTGTCCCGGAGCGGATGGGAAGTTGATGCGCCATTCTGCACCTCGTACACACCAATGTTTGGGGGGGTGCCTGGCATAGCAGCTGCCGGTCTGGCCAGCTCATCAATACCATCCGGTGTGTTTAACCGCAGCAGCACTAAGGATAAACCGTCATCCATCTCTTCGCAGCTGGGCACAGATGGGCCGGAGGATCCATCGTCCCTCAAAATGCACAAGGAGGTAGGATGGAATGCAATAAAGATAATTGAACGAAGGTGCAGCTGAGCGATGTGCAAAAAAAAAAAAACAATCGTCTGACCACTTTGGTGGAAACGGAGGATTTCGATGAATGAACTTGAGCAGATGATCCTTCCCCGAGTGCTTCAAGTAGGGATTGGGATTTTTATTTACATCGAGGCATCGATTCCTTCTCTTGCAGAGTGGTTCGCTCGTTAGCTTTGCATCCTTCGCGCTATTCGATGGGCTTCTCGATGGGATGACACACACACACACACAGTTCCTGTGGCAGTAGCCGGGGGAAAGGTTGTGAAAGAATGTAAAGAATTTAAAGGATAAAAAAAACACACACACACACACACACAAACAAAACACAACCGGATGTGCACGTCGATCCAAATGCCACGGCACGGTTCTCGCTAATTGCTGTTGGCCCGCTCAACAGTCAAGGGCCTCCACTCGTTGGGCGGATGCATTAGCGATTGGGCGAAAAAAAAACGAGCGGCATGTGAAGCACAAAATCAGCGCAGAGTGATCCATGAGAAGCATTCTTTGCCGGCCACCCTTTGGCACGATGCTTCCTGTGGCAGCATCGATTGATGGAAAGCGAATGGTGCAACGCACCGGACAGACAGCGAGAGCGCATTTTCCGACCCCGAGCGAGCATGATGAAGGATTTTCTTCGCTATCGTACAACGTCCAACAAAAACAAACTGCAATCGAAACGAAACGGAAACTTCAGTCCGAATCTATAACAAAGCAAAGAGCGGCGCTCAAGAATGAATGATTTTCGGTCTTCTCAATTCGCCTACGCGCGCACCCTACGCCTTGCCGTGGCGGTGTAAAGGAAGGAAATCGATAGTTACACCCCTTCCGCGTATAAAAATAGGCGCGGAATGTGTAATCGATCGATCGATTACCCTTTCGGCTGGAGATTCGGGCTGCACCGCGGGCGCGTCCGGTGTGAAGGTCATACGCTCTGCTCATTATCTGGATGGTGGTTTCCCTTTTCTTCTCGCGATTAGGCCGGACTGGCAAAGTAGATTAGTTATAAAGGAATCAGGCTGTGCACGGGAGCTATTTGGTAAATAGTTTTTCCGGTCTGCTTAAGGAAGGGAAAATTATCGTACATGGTAGAAGGGTCTTTTTTTTCAGGTTGTTACTTTCAGTCTAGAACAAGAATTTCATCCGGCTCGAGTTAAAATAAAAGTTTCAATGCATGAGCCTTTCGTACAATCATCAAGAAAGCCGTGTCTTCAAGTCAGCATCTTACCATGTTTCTATCCTATTGCGAGGTATTATTTTAGATATTTGGCTGCGAATAGTAAAATCCATGTAAATCAAATAAAATTAATTTAATTACAAATTTGTATGATTTATTATTATTGTTATTGATGATTATTATTATTAAATTTTTAAAATTACTGAACTGTTGTATGTATTTGCCACTTGTATCAGGGGATCTTTGGATCTAAATTTTGTAGATCTTAGCTCAGGTAGAAAACAGTGCCCTGGGTCTTAAGTTTTTACCAAGTGCCTGAAAATTAGTTTTCTCTTGAGTTTTATGAATTTATTTCCATTTCATTTTCTTGTATATTTTTATATTTTTAATTATTTTTTTATCATCATTATTGTTTTGATTATTATTTTTAGTATTAGCTTTCAATTTTATCATTGATTTTATTGTTTTTATCATTTTTGTTACGTTTATCATTTTATTATTTTAATGATACTTATTGTTGTTATTATTATCATGATTACTTTTGTTTCTATTATCATAATTACTGTTGTTATAATTATTTTTTTATTTGTTGTTTTTTTTATTTCCGAGGTAACGGCCTTTTGGGTATTGGTTATTGTTTATTATTATTATTATTATTATTATTATTATTATTATAATTATTATTATTATTACATCAACTATTCTATAGATACTTTAAGCCACAAGAAAATAAATATTTGCAGCATGCTAGTACCACCAGCCATTCTAACCCATTAGTACCATTCTAAAAACTCAAAACTTACGAGGGCTGACAATAAAGTAAGGTCTCCAATTTTTTTGTCGTAACAACAAAATTGGCTGAAAAAATTTGTCACGAATATATTTGATTAGAATTTAAGATAATTCTATTAAACTACTGAAATATAAAAACCTTATATCACCTTGTCTTTTGATGACCTGCGCAAAGAATCGTGTATTAACACTAAAATGAAATATCCTTTTCTTACTTGCTGGTGGTTTCAACTAATGTATGTGCTTGAACAGTTAAATTTTTCAATGTCAGATACCTGTTACAAAATGGGTATTAGTTTTGCAAATAATGCTTAAACTATTTCTACTAGTGGAGATTTATTTTTGTCACAAATCTTATACGCTTTATATTTTTTCTTGGTTTTGACATGTCTCTAATTTCAAGTAATTAAGTGTTCAAGTAATTACGGTCTGACCGTTACTTTTTCAAAAAGTGTTCAAATAACCCTTACGCAGCAGACAAGAAGTTTGAATAGTTATTTTTTGTATTCGTATTTTATCCACCATATTACCTATGTTAATCGTCAACACCATCGCGCGACTGCTACCGAGATTTAAATAATATATAACCCGTTCGCTAGGATTTGTTGTCATATTAACCCATCTTTGATTTAAACCAGCAAACAAATCAGTACAAAATTCATGCAGCTTCCAACCCAACCTCCTCCCAACTACCTTTATGGCTTCCATTTACTTCGGAAGGCTCGATCGCGTGCTGGCCGGTACCCTAGCTAATAGATGCAAGATAAACGTCTTAATCTGTTGCTAACATTTACGACTTTTACGACGTCGGAACTACCTGCGCGGATACACAAACACTCGCGGTCCGTTTTCAGATCGGTCGTGTCGGTTCGTAGCGGGGGAGCTTTTACAATCCTCTTATCTTCTCCTCACATTTCGCGTATTCTAGATTCTAATTCTTCGATTCGTTTCCTTTTTGCTCTTGCTCCCTCACAAGTCCAGGCGGATGCCACACACGTCGTCGTGGTAGCGCGGTCAGACCGGCACCAAAAGGTTCTATTCACGAAGCGAAAGCGGATGAGTTTTAAGTGCTATTTTCTTCCTTTTATTGTTCGCTTCCCGAATTGTGGATTGTGTCTTGGAGTACGGCCGGCGGCACACAAATCCTCCGCCTGTACGGGATTAATGTACACTAATTTCAGCGCATTTTGTAAAGATCAATGAAAGCGGCACGCTCGAAGATGGAGTTTTTGATTTTTCTTCTCACCCTTCCACATGGTTTATGGCAAAACTTTACCTCTCTACCTCAACAATCCTACCGGAGTAGGCTACCAGAAAGCTCACAATCAATCCATTTCCTGCCAAACGATCGACGGTTCTCTGGGGATTATATTTAACAATCAAAGAATATTTCAATTTCGATAGCGAAATCAGTTAATACAAAAAAAAAATGTATTCTTGCTTCTTGCGCAATACGTAACCCAGGCCCTTACCCACTGGACCATTGTGCAACGCGTCGCTCTAGCAAGAAGAGAGCTTTTAGCGTTGGTATGTATTTTTTTGTCGAGTGTAAGCAAGTCAAAAAAAAGGCAACAAAATCATTCGATGCGCAAAAATCGAACCACCCGACGTGTTGCGCAATCATCGACGAGGTTCACTTTCAATCTTACTCTACTTCGCCCCCATTTCCCCCTGAGGCTCTTTACCACGGTTTGCCAACATTAGCCTACGCATAGTTTGAAGAGTTACCTGTTTTTGCCGCTGCACTGTTCCCTAGTAGTCATTGGGCGTCTCAGGGGGAATCATTCGCCTGAGGACCCCTCTAGACAATGGAGAAAGAGGAACGAGCCCGTAAAACGAGCAACTCTATAATCGACCCACTTACTCACACTTACACCGCACTGTGCTGAATGTTTTTAATATTTTCGGAGGATATATTTTCTACCCTTCCTACCGGCGAGTGCCTAGCATTTACACTGTGCAAAAGATGTAATTAATTGTTGGTGGGGAAGGTGGAGAAAACGGGCCGGCGAGGTGCCGCGGAAAGGTGCAACGGTTGCCATAAGGAAAGTAGTTCTCTAAGTCACAGTAACAGAGGGTAAGTAGCGCGCGGGCTCGGTAGACACCTTTCAGGCGGTTTGTTGCGGTTGAATAATTGATTCTTGCTGCCAAATTTAATTCAACGAAAACTGCAGTGTGTTACCGCATGCGGCGAAGTGTTACCAGTCGGTGTAAAAAGGTTTTCGATTTTTGTAAGCGGATTTCCCTTGCTTAGGGGACTTTAATAACGCTTCATAATTCAAAACGTAATTGATGCAATTGATTTAGACAAGCACTAGTTTTTTTTTTTTAGACTCCTAGATTTAATTTTTAACTCTTACAATTTTTAGGAAATAAGCCCATATTTCTACAAACCCTGAATAAAATCAATTTTCTTCAGACAAAAAGGAAAACAAACTTTGTATATTTATACAAGAAACTATTCTATTATTATTATTAAGTTCTACCGAGTCCTCCAAGTTTATAATGATAAAACAACTAGTTCCTGCTTTTCTGCACAATCAACAATATCCTGCCCTGTTTTCTCATAAAATGACTCGATAAAGTGTATTGTAGTATAACTTTCTGCCTAATTTTTGTATCTCCATTAAATTAAAATATTTAAAGTTTTTTTTTTATTCCATAGTAACGGCCGGGCGGAAAAGCTTAAATTTTTAAGAGATCGTGTTGAAAAAAAGTATGAAACCAGAATTTATTTTTTTTAATTTCGGAAGAATTTATTTTTTTTTTTATTCGGTAGTAACGGCCAGACCGTATTGCTTAGAATTTATTTTAAATTATTGTTTAAAATCTTGTTGACAAAATGAATATTGTTTGGGATTCGGGAGTGAAAACATTTGAAATAAAAGTGTTACATTGAAATGCCTATTTGAAAACTAAAACAAAAATATAAAAAATTGATTCAAAAGAGTTTTCGAGTTACATCCAGTCACTTGATTTAGTTTCTTCTCGCTGTTCATAATACGAACTTCAATCAATTCAAGACTATAAAAATAAATTCTGTTTTAAATATTGCATCGAATGCAAAGATCTTGAAATGAATAGAATTAAACATACAGACTACATTAAAACCATTACTGAAAACAATTAAATAAGGGACCCAATGTTATCAATAAAACATCAAATTAAAAACTAAATAAAATTTAGTGGCACAAGCTTCACCAAATTGATCGTAAAATGGATCTCGAAACGACTTCAACCCGTGCCGGATATGAGTCGATGGCGTGTAATCGACTGCAACAAACCCTCTCCAGGAAGAACGCGCTTCAAGGCTACACCGAGCAAACACACTCGAACATACGTCTTCATTTCCTAGCTCACTGTATTGAAGCCTTGTGCGCACACCTTCCTTAATCCAATCTGGATTGGGCGGCTCTTGTGCATTCCGGATGCTTCTACCAAGCGCTATAAAAGGCACATCACGTCACAACTTTATCGAATTAATGGAAGCTGTTAATGTCCTCATTACCGCAGAATGTATGCATACTGCAGGCTTGTCTCTGTTTGCTTGTGCATTGGTTGCACTTTTTCCAGAGCAGGACCGCTGTGTGCTTAACACTTCCCTGTTTGCCCGAGGGAGAACAGATCAATGGGAGCTCGCGGTTCCGCAATCGAACAACGCGTCCTCTTAATGTCATCCTTGCATTGGGGCAAAGTGGAGCTTTGGCGTCATATTGTGCTGACGAGCACAGCTGCCCTCAACACAATGTTGTACACGGAATGTGACCAAACCTCTTCCACCTTGGCTCTTAGATCGAACCTTTGGAACCTCTGAAACCACAGCCCACCTCTCTGAAGAGAAAGAGAGAGAGAGAGAGAGAGAGAGGAATCCAGTGAATGAGTCCCTTTTTTCTTGCGCTTCGCTTTCTTTCACAGCTTCCCTTCCCAACCGTGACTGTTTTGGTGACGGTACAATGTTTGTCTCGTGACAGTTGGAAAGCCCTTCATTCCCATCCCACCGCCCCGTGTTCCATAGCGCATCGCCCGTCCGTGCAGTCGTCGGAATGTGCAAATGCACAGCGCGACTCTCGGTGCCGCAGACACCTTTCCGTTTCGCACGGGAAAGCGGCCCCAGCGAGATCGTGCATATGTAATTAAACGAATCGCAGGCCCCGTTTGCTGGCTGCCCAGCTCGAAACGGCTCAAGGAAGTAACCACTTTCGGTCAGCCGTTCCGTTCCGTACGTAAGTGATTCACCCACCGCCCCGAAAATGGCAGCAAAGTGTGTTCCGGCTGCGCTCGGGGAGAGCCTTGGAAAGGTGCTGCACTGGAGGAGGAAGGGGAGGAGGCAGAAAAAAGTACTTTCATTTCTGATGTGATCCACTTTTTTTTATGCAACATTGTGGCGGTGTTTTCACTGCCCGGTTGGGGTACGCGAAACCGTGGGTACGTGGCACACTTCCTCCGTGGCGTGATCCGTGGGTAGTTGTGGCAAGGTGGAAAGGATGATGATTACGGTAGTTTTGGGGGGGGGGGGGAGGGGGCTTTTGGGATGTCTTTTATATGCCTTGCTTGTGTGTGGTGGTAAATTAAATTAATTTTATTACAGCTAATTATGATTGGATGCATTTGCGCACACGACACTTGCTGTGTGCTGTGTGAAGGCGTTATGTACGTAGAGTGATAAATAATGATCTACACCATTCACATCGATTGCGAGTGTTCGGTACGGGACTGTGGACTTTATTTTGGAGCGGAAGAGGTTTTACTGCATTTTACTGTAAGTTGTGGAGTTCTTACTGCAGTTCTGTTTGTATTTATTTAGCGTATTTTTTAATCGTTGCACATTTCACAATTATTCTACATTGTTTAGTTTTGACAGACAGAAAAACAGGGAAAGCATTTATCCTAAACAAGTTGAGCACAAACAACTGAGATTTTCAATTCAAACAAATTAAAACTTACATAAAACTTACATAAGGTTTTACAAGCATTTATTTGATCTCTGAGAAAAGATTACAAATTAAAAAAAAATGACTTTCTAATTGCTTTTTATTGAATAAAATGAACTAAAAATAAAAAAGAGTTTAATACCTTTTCAATACTGCAGTAATTGCTGTTAGATTAAAACAAGGTGTGCAGTAATTGAACAACAAAAGTACAATAATAACATTGAAATATTATAGCAGTGTGCTATAATTCTTCTTAACCCTGTTTAAATATCAGCGTTTACTACTTTCAAAGACTCAAGGATGGTCACAAAGCATTACATTATTTCGTTATAATAAGCAAGTAAGCGTCTTCTTCGAAAAAAGGTTTCAAACGGACACGTTGCACTGTAATATTTTTCAAAGCAGCACAGTCTCTGTTAAACATATCGAGTAAAGATCCTTGCTAGTGGATGAGCCAGACTGTCCCATTTAAGATATCTGATTAACATAGACTTGACATAAAACGTGTTTCGAATAATCTGACATCATTTTAAGGACATGCTAAATCACTGGAATTTATGACAGAGTTTATGGAACATGCTATCACGTATGGAAACATCAAATAAACACGCCAACGACAGCTAAATACACACGAATTAAATGTTTTGAAACAAAATTACGCATCATCGAATACCAATTGCGTTACCCTAATCCAAGTCATAAACCAACCTGTTTTCCGTTCGTATCACGCCGCCATTTCTTCTCGCCTAACTGCACCCAATTAATCATTCGATGAGTTGTTATCGGCAGCGAACCGGTCAATTCGGTGATCTAATTAGATAAGCTGCATCCCCATCAAAGAACCGATGCAGAAGACGCCATATTTCGCCAACAAATGGCCCGTATGATTCGTGTTAAATTAGCGAGCAGGTCAGCGGTCGGACTGCTCACTCCCTCGAGCTGGTCGATTTGTTGCGTCCGGCAGAAAAGGGCATCAAACGAGTTACGAGAGCCGGCACAACACTGGAATATCGTGTTGCTGAGAACGTTCCGACCAGGGCCGTCTCGTGCGGATGAGACGCTTATAAACATTGGAGCGGGAATGATAATCGTAGCCGATAGAGGGAAGGCCTCATCACGAGCCATAGACGGAGCACATTCGGGGCTGATGTCGTCCAGGATTTCCCTTGGGAAATGTAGCCACAGTGAAGACGGAACAGTGGAGATTGGTGTGGCGCTGCAAGGACGTGTTTATTGTCGTCGAAGAACCGTCTCTGTCGTGACAAAGGCTTAGATTGTGGCTCGAAGCAAGCAGCACTTTGTCTGCCCGATGAAAGCCCCAAGAATGCCGGGAGGGAAAAATCCTCCAATAGTCATAAAACAGTCATTATCTGGGTAATGGAGTCACACACAACCGACTCGCTGTTACTTGGGCTTAATGAATAAAAAAACGCAGCAAGTACGACTCGTTTCCAGTGACAATGTGTGTACTAGACTCGACGGTTTGGCTTTCTACTTGCTTCTTGCCATATCACCCATGGTCATCATCGTCATCATCGTCATCTCCGGCACACCATCCACCAGCAGCAGCAAATACTACCAAGCGCAGAGCTAAATACTCTGGCCTTCGGACCGTTCCAGACTGAAGTAAAGCTTATTGCACTGCCTTTGGCAAACTTTGGTCCATCCGGGGCGGCCGTGGTCAGACACAAAAGGGCTGGACCAATTTTTGTGCGAATTGTCGCAAGGGCTGGACACAGCGTTGACATTACTGAAGATGCTTATCTCGCAGGCAACTTCGCTCCACCCGGTGACACTAAAGAAACGGCCCAAGCGTAAGGAATCGCTCTGTTCGTACCTTTGTACTGTGAGTGTACGTCGTGGGGGCAGGAAGATTGCGCTTGCGACGATGAATGAAAATCGGTCGCAAATATTGACATCGGCGAGGACTGGAAAAGCTTGGGATATTACAGAAAATTGCTCCGGTCGGAAACGGCCCGTGCAGCACTGTCGCCGCTAAGCTGCTTGACGCTGTTGCGACAGGCGGACAGAGATGAAAGGTTTAAAAAGATCCGGTCGATGGACAAATGGGTTGAAACAATACTGCATGGCGGCTTTGTGGACTCTTTGTGAACTTTTAGATGCTTTTTTATAGCAAGTAGAGACAGACCTATCAGATCTATGAAATTATAGCAAATTGAAGAAATAATATTTAATAATATTTAGCTGGTCTGAATTAAATATTTCAAATCAACCAAACACATTTTGACCCACATTAATAGGTTGTACTAGAATAGTCTTTTGAAAAGGGGTTTTGAGAAACTTTGACAATGATGTTTGTATTTGTTTGTTTGGTCTTATCACACTCAAATTCTTATCGATTCAGTAGCGAAAATGAGTTTTAAATCGATGCAACAAGAAACATCAAAATTGAACATCCTACCAGCATCAAACCATCGCTGAGCAAATCGCTTTAAACTGCAAAAAACGCAAACATAACTCCACCGCAAAGTCGGTAATTGAAAATCACAACCGGATGTGTCAATTAATAGTGGTACGTGTATTTCGTGCCCTGTCGGTACAGCCATAATAACAAGACTGTAAAAATTATCCACCCTTGAGTGTCGCGCCACCATCCTGCTCCACAAGTGTAGAAAGAACAAGTTTTATCGTTCTTTTCCAATCCTTTTCTTGCCACTGGGACGGTACGCTCTGCTGGGACGGTGACAAAAGTTTAACTACTTCCTGTGCCACACTGCTTCAATGTGGTGACTGTCGAGGGGAAAAAAAGTGTATAGTGTCAGTTCACAATGGACGCGAAATCGCTACAGAAGCCATTGGAAGAAATCGTTTGTTGATTTTCGCCTGCGGGGGTAGTTAGCCTTGTTGCAAAAAGGCAAGAAATCAACACACATTGCTGCGAACATAATGGACGACATTATCAATGTTTATTTTGTAACTTTCTGTCCAACACAGCAGCCGTGGTCCAACGGGACGGTTGTCACCGATACGGAGGGGGAGAGAGAGAGGGCCGAGAAGGATTTGAAGTATCCTTTTCACACAGCGTAATTATTGCGGACAGCTAAGTAGTGGACAATAGCAACAATGCCTTACCGTTCGCTCTCCGTCGCTGTAAAGTTTAATTGGTGCACGGTTTTTTTTTTCATTTAATTGAGCCATCATTGTAGATTGAATTAAATCTTTGCTCAAGAGCAACTTTTTTGCTTCTCTACGATATTTAATGGAATTCTTGAGAACGTTCTCACAGATTCCTTCACCAGTTCTTTGTTCAAATTGCTTTGCAATTGCAGAAAAAAACTTTTAAAAAATGCCATCGTTTCATCTTTACGTGTTTTGATTTAAGCTTGATAAAAATTTAATATTATTTTTATAGCAAAGTTTGCTATAATTTACTAAAAAATAATGAAACTATATGAAGAATGTGGAAAAACGATTGAACATAAAGTAATAAGTAAGAATCAAATCAAAATCAACATGGGAATGAGCACATGAACATTTTTGTGAGCTTTTTGACCTTCTAATGAGTAAAAAGACTTTGCAAATGCGATATGTATACATCACAATACACCGGCATGAAAATTATCAAGAGTAATGAAAGTACTAAAAACCCTTGAATGTAGTGTATGATTAGTATAGACTTTTTATTTAAATTTACTGTTTCGTTTTTGATCTGCGAACCATTAAGGCAAAGTTCAACAAGCTTGCAGCGTGCAAAAGAATTAATTACACCTTTGCGATCAACACAACAAAGCCAAATCAAGCTCGCGATGGATCACCCACAATTGCCAGTTACACAATAACGGTGCCAACCAAATGACGTTTTTGCTCCGTCCCAAAGACATTCACGCAACGCCTTCAGACTACACCAGTGGCATTATAAATATTCTCATTTTATCAACCAATTGTCATAGTGCCTGGTGGGTTTTGGCATTGGAGCCGGGACGTTGCCGTCAATACGAAAAGCCCGGTCACCAGCTGACGGCGTCGTTATGGTGGCAGTGTCAACGAAAAAACCTGGAGGTATCTCCCGCCCAGGCGGCTTCAAAGTCATATTCAAATGAATGCTAAATTTCACCAAGTTCTGCCTGCCGGTAGGCTGCTGGGGAAAACTTCCATCATAAATCCACACCCACGGACGAAGACTAACCGCTGGACGAATCGGTCCCTACAAGCACCCACCACCCGGCGCGAGCCTAGACTGTTTCTCTCCATCCCCCCTCGAACGAACCAGCAGCACTTGAACGCCTCATTAAATTTACAAATTCATTGTGTAGTGTAATTTATTCGAAAAACCTTCCTCCACCCAAAGCTCCTTTCCCTGTTTTGAGGTAGGAAATTTTCGACACATTCAGCGTGCCTTTTGGGACCGTTTCCTCTGAAGGGAATACACCGGAGCGCGTCGATCTCAAATTTCTCTCAATTTTCGTTAATCGAAACAGCTGTGAAAATGGACACGAAACATAACACAGCGCACACCGCAAAGCATACTGTGACCGTATATCATGTCCACGTGACCGGTTTGCTGCCGGGATCCTCGCAATCAAGCACGAGAGGAGAAGAAAGTTGACCGTCTCGGGTTTGTCGTTGGTGACACGCTAAGAGGAAGCTGCCCCTCTCGCCCGCCTGTGCTGTGACGGTTGGTTCATTGTGCGGAACACTGGCTGGCGGAACGAACCATTTGCATACAGACTAGGCGCCACCCGAGGCACCCACCCCACCCCCCTTCCACACGAACACTAGGCGCCGAAAATGTTCGGTTCACCGGGAAAAGACGGTAAGAGCGAGAGCTTTTAGCTGCGAACAAGGAACGGAAGAAGGTTTTCGTTTAATGATAAACAGTGTGCATCCTCGTCTTCTGCTGCTAAGGGGCCGTGATACCAAAAAATTCACCGAAATGAAGTGGATAAACACTTCTACGCTCATATTGAAACAGATAAGTATTTATTTTTAATTGCTTTACAATTTATATAAGAACTATTTCAATAAAACGTTAAAAAATGTGCAAACGGTTCCATATAAATAGAGTAAAAAAACTCTTAATTGAAGTCCTACTTAAACATTGAGATTTTAATTATCCTTCAAAGATTTACACAAAATCAAAATTAAAGTAAATAACTAATGCAAACAAGGGACATCGAGCGTTATTTTGTTTCTTCCACTAGCGCCACCTATGGATAGCTAGTGAAAGCTGTCAAAAACTAGTTTTGCTCGTTCCCAAAAAGAAAAGCTTTTTATTGTAAGCAGTGTATTATTTTTTTTATCGTTTTGTTAGGAGAAGGTGAAAAACATAATAATTTCTTCTGATGATGCAAGGTGCTTTTTAATTTTTTGCTAAAAAAGCAAAAAAAAATCTCTTTAAAGAACAGCACTATACCGCGTTGCTAGCAGCCACTAGATGACGCTAGTGGCAATTCAGTTCGGTTGAAGTCCGTCCTTGGTTAAAAATAAAAAAAATGAATTAATCAAAATTTTATTTCCCAAGTGTTTCATATTTTGTATGAATTGGCATTCAAACATTTGTTGAATTAAGAACATAACATCTGGCTAGTAAAAGTTATTATATCACAACAATTTAAAAAATAGTTATTGGATTTTGTGAAAAAAAAAACTAGAACAACCAAACTTATGCCAATGCGTTGAGATTAAACTTCTTGCGTTGCGTTTAAAAACAATACACTTTTAAAACTGTTTGATGGATTTTGATTGTTTAGTAATGAATCATAAAAAAAGATTTTCAAAAAAGGTTACAGCAAGATCATTGGAAATAAATTACTAGTCGCTTTCTCACCCTTATCAAGCCTCATTGAAATGATTGAAAAGTTAACATGCTATAAAATGTGGTAAAATTGCCATAGTCTCTAAAGAATTACTCTTAGACTGCACCTATTATTGCAGTCTGATTCTGTACAGCTATTACTAAAATAACTGTGAGACGATAGTACATTGAATAGAACAAACTCTTCCTTTATTAAACTCACGCAAATCAACATAACCACCAACAACAGCTCTCCAAGAAGTTCAATATCCTCCCCCGGACGATTGGAAGTGTTGCGATGCGTTCTCGCAATGGCTTTGTTCGATTTCAAGATCATTCCATCGATTCTTTCTTCCAACCGGGTAGCATTCCATGGGATGCACAGGGGAAGGCAGCAAGGAATGATGGAATGGAATGGCTCTGCCGATCAACATCTCCAGATCGAGAAGCTGATCGAGAAGGCTCAACACCAGCGGGATGAAATCATGATGACGACGATAATTATGATTATGACGATAATGATCGTACAATTCAATCATTCTTTTCGTTGCCCTGTTTTTGCACACCCGATACATACGCACCGACACCTTTGGCGTCGGGGTTTTCTCGCTTTTCTACACCGGTATCGATTTGCTATCCCGGTGGGTTGAGGGGTGCGAAGATTGACACCCGTTGACCGTGGTTGTTGGCATCTCCGCCACCCAGTGGCCACGAGGGGGTGAAGAAGGCTATAAATTATGATCATTGTGGCTTGCACTCACCCAATCGGGCACCGAGTCCGAGTCGGGCGCATCAGCAGCAGGAGAAAATCCCCAGCGGGTCTATAATTTAGCATCACACTCAAATCGGCTAAACATGGTTGGCGAATATATCAGCCAGCCAGGCAGCAGCAGGAAAAAAGGGCACGCACGGCTTTGAAAGATTGTCATCGATCGTTACAGCACACACCCCAAGCGAACCCAAAACCGTTTCTTGATCCTCTGCGCCGCGCGCTATACATACCTGTAGGGAGAGAAAAAAAAATAGAAAGCGAAAAAAAAAATGAGCATCAAAGGTCAATTGAAGTGTAAATTAATATGATCGATTAAGAGAAGCTAACGGGAGTTGTGCCCGGGTGATTGATTATAGTTCACCCCAGACCGAGCTGTAAAGCTGAGCTCAGCGCAGTCAAAGCTTTGGGACTGTGGGAGACGATTTGGAAAGGAAAACTGACCACAAATGAGATAAAAATGTTAAGAGGAGGGGGATCGTTAGCGTTCGGGGTGAGGGTGGAAGAACGTCCTCTTGCCCTACGCAGGAGGCACAAATCGTAGCCCAATTCGCGTTGGGGGAGGCGAAAAGGTTCAACAGCCACAAAATTCAACGTTTCACACTTTGACCGAATTAAAGCGGAGCGCTTTTGCCGCGCTAACGATTTCTACAAGGCCAATGGCACGTCCTGGGGAAGATGAAAGTGACCTTTATGGGTGTTTTTTTTTTGCTGCTGTGCGAAGAAAAAATACTTTCGAAAGTTGTGTTGTCAAAAAAACCGCTCAAATAAATCAATGATAAAGCACAAACGCTTGCCGTTTCTTCGGTTCTCTAGTGAGCTTGGAGGCGCGTGGAACAAATGTAACATCAAAACTTTGTTAGTTGATGCTGCTATAAAAACGGAAACCGCGTTATGCCATAATGACCAAATTAAATGACACGATGACAAATAATTTTTATAGCAACGTCGAATGAGAACTCAAAGTACAGTAATTCTTTGTTTTCTCACTATCGTAAAACATCTCTACCGAAAGGTATCGTAAACTTTATTGCCAAAAAACGACGCCGTTCAATTATTGGTTGGTTTCTTGCAGAAAAATAACTCCAGTAACCTACTTTACGCACTTTCTCGCTTGAATTAGTTGTGATCCGCACAGCGTTACTTTCACTCGTTGCAAATCGCACATTTTTCTTTGCTGCTCCAAAGGATGTGCACGATTGGCAGCACAGTTCATCAGTTCAAGTTACCTTTTCTGCGAAGGTTTCCCGCTATTTTCGAACTGAAATAAACCTTCCAACGTTCGGTTATTTTTCTCTCCTGCTGGATAGTAAAAGACTTTAAATGGAAAATAAGGATTTGCCCGTGTTGGAAGATAATCTCGTGTGGAGTTTCCTAGAATTTTTCTTACAGCACATAATATACTTTGTTTCGTAGAAACTATTATCACATCCATCCTTCGAAACCCTCATTGCATGTTCCCAACAGAGTTTAAAAATACGCAGAAAGTATCCTGCAGAGTGCATGCAGAGCCCTCTGCTGGCAAATGGGGCAGGTTCTACTAGACCGTCCCCTATTGAATCCCAACAAGGGAGCGAGCATAAAAAACGCGAGATCGACACTGAAAACGTATCTTTTCTGCTGCACATGACACTTGTCCAATGTGCAGCGAAGGAAGGAGAGCCATCCCAACACACACACCGCTCGGGAGTTTCAAATAGATTATGGGGGGACAGGGGTTTTAAATTACCGACCTCTGCTGGTGGCATGCTGATGGAGTTGTCCTCGAGACGAGAACTAGGATATAAAGGGGGAGCATGGGAGGATAACACAATGTATGGGAAAACCCGAGAAGCAAAAAAAACATACAGTGTCCCTGCCATATAAGGAGAAGGATCCAGACGGATCCGACGACCCATGCTGATAGGTCGATTCGATGTCATGCACCGCGACCACCCGGCGATGGAGAGTGCTCACCAACCTGGTAACGATTCCCCTGGTGTGGTGCATGCAAATTATGGCGGTCTAGATGCTGGGAGGGGACAAGTTTCTGGATCACAAAGATATATTTTTTAAAAGAAATGGCACGAGGGAAGGAGTTCAACCGATGACAAAAGCGAAAAGGGTAAAACACAATGTCACCTCCAGCTTTTTTTGCGGGTAAAAGAAAAAAGATGGAGCGGTCACTCTCAGGGATCACGATGCCAGACACGCTGGTACGTGCGGCTGTAACCGTATCCTTTGTGACCATCAAACGAAGGATCGCTAACAATAATTCCCATGGCCACCCGCAGACGGCACCACTCTGGATGATGAAAATTCGTGGAACCATTTGTCGACCTTCTTGCCATTCCACCGGCGGCGCTGTTCTAATCTTTGTCGCCCGTAGAGCAGCCGTCCTTCACTTTAACGTTCTGAGCCTGGGTGATAAAATTTAACAATTTCTCACCACCGTACCAGGCAGCGTACCACGCCGACCTACTCTTGCTGCTGCAAACCCTCCCTTCACTCCCGTGTGTCGAAATTAATCGTCCAGAAATGGTGGAGTACAAAGGGTGGCACAGCAAAGGGTTTTGTGGGAGCGATTTATGAACTCTTCACCGTGCTCGTGCTTGATGAAATGACAACAACCGAAACCACGTCAAGAAGGCGGCGTAGAAGGAAACATTTGCATAAGCAAAAGGCCCTTTACCTTGGAGGGCTGAAGGATGAGGGAACGAGATTTACGTCAGGATATAATTAAAGATAATACGGAAGGTGCTAAGGAAGTGAGCATTTACAACAAACAATCACACTCACCGTGCCGGTTTGTGCCTAATGGGTTGATCCTAATGAATCCTGCCCTACATCTCCCGCTCCAACACGAAAGCCACAGAGCCACCTTCCCCGGCGTGTGTTGTATTTAATTGAAAGGAAAGTGTGCCTGTACATATTTGTCAGATTTAATCCCGCACCACATTTGCATGCAAGGAAGAGATTCACAGAATCGAGAATTGGTGGATTAAGGAATACGGAAAGATTCAGTTGTTTCGAGAAATGGAAAAGGGTCAAACGCACACCAACAACTTTCTCTCCCGCTTAATCCAGAAGTCGTTCAGAGGATCCTGGATATCTTTCGTGGTTAATAAAGCGCGACCGACCGAAAAAAACAGAATTCATGCTACGGTTCCGGTGAAAGTGGAGTGCATTTTGCTGCTGCACTGCTTGAGTGGAGGTTTAACAAGTGAGCACAGAAAAATAAGGAAAAGAAATTTCAAGTTGCGCCATAACTGCAATAAAAACTGCTTTGCGTTACAGAACCCCAAAAACTGTACTGAAATAAGCAAAAACTATTGTACAGGGTTTTACTATCGAACTTAGACAAGCAGAAAAAATTTAAACTAAATGTATAAGGCTTTTGAAGAAACGCGTTAAGTATTAACCGCCGAACAAATCGAATTTTCAACTCGTGGGTATAAACTTGCAGCCATAATGCTTCGACAATAAATGGCGCACATTTAAAACATGTGTGTTATTAGCCTCAATGCTATTGAAATATAATGGCATGCGTAAATATTTTTTGATGCGGGTAAAAGAGCAATACAATCAAAATAAATTCCTTTCCTAAGAAAATATCAGGTTCCGAGAACACAGTTCCGAGCTCCGAGAAGCTACGAAAACACAATTAAATTTATATCTAAATATACTCACCAAGCTGAGCGATTACGCTATTCACCACCAGGGGGCGATAGTGTAGCTCAAGATTTGCTATTGCTTTTCAAGATCCAAAAGTAAAACCCTGTATTTTGGGGGCGAAAAAGTTACAATTTCCATGCTTCAAACTTTGGTCCATTTCTACTTAGCAATTGCACGCTTGCATAACTTGGTGCAGGCAAGCTGCATTAATTTCGATCCTCGATTCACTGGATGCAGTAGCTTACTTGCAAATCAATTTCCAACGCTGCTGGCACGCTAGTAAAAGTTATTTATTTAAACCCCGCGCTTCAAACTCCTCCCTTCAGCTACGGCACCGGCGACTGGTCCGGTAATCGATCTGTCTAATTATGCATAAAATCTGCCAAGATCGATGCCCCGGGACTAATGGACTAATGGTACGCTATGCCACCGCTCAGGCGGCGTGGGTCAATCGATATCGCGCCCGAACATGGACACACACACACACACCAACACAGCATCCTAATCCTAATTGTGGAGAAGAACCTGGAGTGCCTGGAGTCTGGTACGGTACCCGTCCTGCTATAACCGTCGCGGTCTCGCTCCAAGGTGCCACGAAACACGAGAGCCGTATGCTTTCGATACACGCTTCATTAGCATGCTTGAATATATTGTTCTCCAGCAGCGGCGCCGCCATCGGGTTGGGAGAATTATGGTAACGATTGGAAAATTTGCATTTATAATGCAAATCGGGAGGCATTCGTGTGGAAAGCGAGCGGAATTCGGAGCGCCATCGTAATCCATCAATCTGTGCGGTTTGCTGCCGCTGGAGGTACCTAATGCGTTCATCCTTTCGGGAAGGGGGTTGAAAGGTTTTCAGATATGCATTGAGTTCCACTGGAAGACAAGTTTCTTTGACTGTAATTCAATCGGTGTTTCGTAGGTACATCTTCACTGTTTCCTGGAGCTCCTATCCATGTCGGACGGTGTATATCCTTTACTAAGAGTTGATTATGAAGGTGCTGCGCGCGAGACATCACCAGGAACTGGTCCATGCCAAAAAGGGGGAGGCGGGGGGAGAGAGTTTGGGGAACATCTCCATTGGAAAGGGCACTTTAACTTTCGCTTCAAGCACGCAACCCCGATTGAAAGTGAACGTGCAAGTACACCCCACCACATGGCGGTGGAGATTTTTGCGTAGGAAGGCGTTGAAGTAAATGGGGAGCGCATTCGCATGGGACACACCGTCCCGGCATTAGCAAATGTAGGTTAGCAGAGGTGAACAGGGCACATGGCGATGAGTGACTTATTCAGTGCACCCGCGCAAGGGTAATAAGTAGGCAAATAGTACCACACAATGGAGTCATTCCAGTTCGAGCGTGCACTTGAAGGACACGCGCGCGCGCGCCGCTTTGCCATTGCCGGCAGCGTGATTTATATATTTGTCATCGAATTCAGCACCTCAGAAGTTTTATTGTTGCAGAGCAATCGATTCGTTCTAGTCGGTTTAGTGGAGCAAACCAATTCTATGCCAGGTACGTTCGTTATCACAAGAGCCACAGAGGGCTAGCTCCGATGAGAGCTCCACCGATGACTCAATTAGCCGGGTGACTCAACCCAAACCCAGTTTGCACGTTGGCAGTTGGAAAGCTGAACGACAATCAATTATGCGATTGAATTACTTGCCAACTGGACTGCACTTTGGCTGGACATTGGACGAAAGAGAGAAAAAAAAGTTAAAATCCAGTGACCAGTAAGGCGCACACAAAAACCGTCCACAGACATGCACAGCGCTGGTTGAAATGTTGATGAATGGAAGGTGTTTTATTGTGTTGTTGAAGTATGCTGCTTGCTGGCGGGCGCTGGTGACAGCTGGAGCCAAATTGCATCACTTTGGTAAGGTTTGGACGCTCATAGAACGTGCGAGCGTGGTCCGTGTGCGTTCGGGGACTTAAGTGTCAATAGATCCTTTAGGAAATTTATTGCATCTGAATAATTCAATGCATGTGGTCATTAGGTAAATGGGGCCGTGTGGAAAACTGAACAAAGGGGTGTATGCATTCTGATGTGATGAAGTTGCGTTTGGGAGAACTTGTTTGATGCATACTGGGACTCTCTTAACCGTGTATCAGGGACATGGACATGCAGCAAAGTTTATGTGACATTTTCAAGAGTCGTTTTTGTATTATTATGATGAACATTTCTTCAGTAAAGAACTATTTTTAAAACCATCGAAAACAGTTCATCGACTTATCGTTGCAAAGATCGATCCATTTTGCCACCCATTTTGACTTCAACAATTTTCCAACAGATGGCGCTATTGAAGTGGTTTAGTGTAAACAAGAGCTCTGAGTCTCGCATTGCTGTATAGGCATGACTTTTTGCAACTCGGTTAACAAACTCCAGAACAGAATTTCACACCTTTTTTTTACTAATTTTAAAAAACACGAGCAACGCTTAAATATTAACAAATCAAAAGTCATTTTGGATAGCTGAAATAATCCCATTTTTCTAATAAAATGTATTAAGATTTAATGAGTTTGTGATGAAGTGCGCTTCAACTTTGTCTATGACTTAAGTCATTTGAGAGTGAAGACAGAGAAAGCTTCAGAAGGTTTTAAGGAAAGCGAAGCGTATACGACCCAATTGATCCACCAAAGCTTCTCCTTTAAACAAATCCTAAAACATTATGCTCTCTATGAAAAGTTCCATTCCAAACGATAGTTTCTACAGTCCCAATCTTACCAGGTGATGTAAGTAAGCAACAAGATTTCCAGTTGTTATTTACCGTACCAAAAGCAGACAACATAAAAGCACAACAAAAAACCCGTGCACCATGGTATATCAGCCTGGTGAGAAGAAAAAACCGGAACCAATATCAGCTTTAACCTACCAAAACCGAACCAGTGGCTTTAAGAGTTTTAACGACTACCATAACATTGCATTTTTCAGGGGATTTTATTTTTCGGTTTTATCATTACCCGTTTAGCGAGCGTACCCGTTTCAATGTATTAAATAATGAACTGGTTCTTTACCTCGAGATCGCGTGCCTTATGGAAAACGGCACGTATCATATCAGTAGGGCGTCCTTCCCCTCCGGTGCACCGACTATCATAAAGCCTGCTTAGCATAGGATCAATCAAAGCTTTAATTAAAAGCCACTCGGGTGCTGTATGCAAACCAGTGCAGCTCGTTTGCCGTTCCCTTACTACCCCCATACCCCCATTTAGGAGGTATGCATTTTTGTGGCCCAGCCCTCATTCGAGAGTGTGTCGCCCCGATTAATCCTGCGGTCAAACGCTGCAGGGCGAGGCACGCAAATGGGTCCAGTTTTTTTTTTTGGTTTTGATCACCGCTGGTGGCGCACTCGTATAAGCAAGGGGCGTGTGCCAATCCTGTGCCCAAAAACTGCATTCCTTGCATTGGGTGTTAAGAGGAAAAAAACACACGCTGAACTCACTTACCAACATCGACCAAAAAAGGTGAGGAAAAGCAAAATCATGTCGCCTGCTTTTTCGGTGATTTTCTTATTTCCTGATTTCCGACACCGTTTGGACGAAATTCCGAAAGGATTTTTTTTTTTCGTCACGTTCGAAAGCGAAAGTTACCACCATCCGGATGTCTTGTTGCACCGGTGCAAAGAGGGGAAGAAGGGGAACGCATCGGGTCATAAAGTGCCCACCCTGGCGTGTATTATATGCACCCGACCGGAGCATAAATTGTAGGTCCACAGGCCTACACACAGTCTCGACGACGCATTGTGTTGATCGAAGCCAAACGGCCCCTCGCCGTGGGTATGATGTGGAATAATTCCATAACCTACGACAATAAATCACTTCCTTCCCGTACCCTTCTCCTCCTCCCGTTTACTGCAAGAAGT
>KB669803.1:205994-234181 GCA_000349105.1 Anopheles epiroticus
AAACAATAATACCCAAGAGACAAGACTTTACAATTCGGTGGTAGGATGGAAATTTGCATCACGCTATAAATCATTAACAATGAAATTTTATGAAAAAATAATGTTTTTGAACGGAGGAGATAATTGAAAAGAAATGTTCTCTTTCATTTGTTAACAAATAACAGGGGAAAACTTTACTCTTACAACAGGATGAAAATAAATAACGTAATTCAATAAAATTATAAAAAAGAGAATAACATTCTGTATTTCCCAAACGACAAATAAAATTTCAGAAAAAAATGGAAAATTTTGTCCAACGTCTTGAAAATCGAAATGACATTATATTGGAATTTACATAGTTTCTTGATTTTATTTCATTATTTTTTAACTAAATCCGCACTCATGGTTGAATATTTCTAGATTTAAAATGTCCTCCAGACATATAAAGACATATGACTCTAGCTAGTCGAGGTCTTAAATAGAGGAAGTAAGCCTCTGAATATGTAGATTTGGTTAGGAGACCAAATAAACATAGGAGGATACAACTTTTCTCGCCGAAAAAAGAAGAAGAAAAATGTCCTCCAAAAACATTCACCTGTTCCAACATCAGAGCTAAATTAGTAACATCCAACATGTTGAAACAAGATAAATATCATTGTAAAGGAATAAGAATAACTTTTCAAGTTCACAGTTTTTAATTTTATTCGAATATTGAGAGGTAAGTATATTGAAAGCAAAGGATGATATTTGCATCATTTTTATTAGGAAAAAAAAACATGTTAATCAAGACCTGTAGGCAACTATACGTTTCAAGTTCTTTTGCACAAATAGGTAACTATATAAAAATTCCATATAAGTCTGTACTCTTTAAAAATATGTACTAGTGGTTGTAAAGTTAAGCGAAAAACTCTGTTTGAATATATGTTTATTATTGCAGTAGAAGCAAATAAAAACCAAAATTAACGTATTTCAAACAAACAAAAATGATTAAAAGGTGTGTTCATGATGAAAAAACTGTTATAAAATATTATTAAATCAAAACTAATGTTAAATAAAACAACAACAAAAAGTGGAAAAATAAATACGAGAACTTTTTCACACAACCTGGCCTAGTAAACTTTGGAAGAAAAAGTTCCGAGCAAGTTCTTATTATTATCAAGTTCTAGTTATTAAGTTCTTACTAGCGAATAAAAATAACATAGGCTTATTTGAAATGTCATCACTTTTTGGCGATATTAAACTATAAAAATATCTCCAAGTCAGAACATCTATAAATTTCCTCAGTTAATCAAGCATCTGTAGTTAATCAAGCTATCTCTATCTAGTGGTAGTAGTACCACAACTCTATTGGCATTTGAAAAACTTTGAATATGGAAAAGCTTATGATTGAATGATGAAATTGCTTAAAACATCCTTACCTCGAGAACGATTTTTTATTATCCTAAAAATCTACAGAAAAAAAGAAACCTACTTTTCCCCAGTTTTGAATATTGATACACCATGACGACAGGATTTTCCCGCTCATTGGTTCGTCACAAAAGTTGTTGTCTTTTGTACACGCCTGCTCTCGGCATCGCTGATACCACACTGTTGATGTACCGTGAAAAATGTTTTGTTACACAGCGCGATGTAGATTACAAAGGTTCATCTCAGCCCTCAGATACAACGTATTTTCCGGCGGATAATAGGCATATGTGTGCGCGCTTTGCATTGCATAATACTTTTAAAAAGCCATCCATTTCCCTTGTCGGACGGAATTTAAAATCTTCTTGGCTGCCAACGAAACCACAGAATTCATCACTTTCCTCTCTCGGAACGAAATGCGAGGATCTGTTTCCGTGCTTGTTTGTAATTTTCATTCCTTTCTTTTTTTTGGCAGGATTGGCAAGAGAGCGCTTCGTTCCAGTTCCGTTGCCATCGTTACGGCCGGGTTGGGGATGTATTATTGCTGTGTACTTTGCGTCCTCGGTTACCAACTCCTTCGTGCTGGAGCTTGTATGCACGGTTGGTTTAAATGTTTAACTTTCAAAGTACACAGCAACAAGGCTTTCGCTGGAAAAAATCAATCAATCGATACCCACAATGTATGTGAGATGGATATGTGTGTGTGTGTGTGTGCGTTCTAGGAGATGTAAACACACACAAACCAGAGTACGGAAATGGGAACTGACGATGTGCGGAAATTAGGGACCAGAGACTGTCGTCAAGAGTTACGCTTCCAGCTATTGAAACGACGGAAAACGGAGAAAGAGGAGGGTTTTTGTCGGAACACAATTTTTTTGTTTGAAAACTCCTTTACAGGAAACCGAACCATGCGTTGCAATTTCCTCGTACACTTTCCCCAAGTCGTGCTGTTGTGGTTTTAGAACACAAACAGAAAAAACCTCTCGCCACAGCCCCCGGCACCTGAAAACAGGAAAATGATCGATGGCGTGGTCGGTTTTCCACCCATGTGCCTTTCGGGGAAGAATTCATGTTTTGAGGAAAATCGATTTTATCGAAATGAAAACTTTTACTCCCGGAATGTCTGAGCAACGGGACGGTATGTTTGGGCTGGGTGAATGTTTAAACTTTCCAAAGGATTTCTCATTTTAAAGCGACTCCAGCAGCAAAAATCCCCCCCCCCCTCCAAAAGGGGATACCAACAGCACATCTTGCACAGGTGTCGATGTACTCCACTTGCAGACACCTCCTGAAGGAAGCCAGCCCTTATATGGTGCCGTCAAGAGCCGACACACGTTCGTGCTACCGCTTCTGTACGCGCGCGCGCCTAGAAATCGCCACCTTAATTGTGTCCTGCAAAAGTGTCCAAAGAGCACACACACACACACACACACTGGAGAAACAATTTCGAGGTTGTGCAGCGTGGAAAGATCTCCTAATCAGCGTGCTCACGTCCCGTCGGAGGTCGAGTTGCCTCGTTTCTCGGGGTGAGAGACGTGAGTAACGAGCGTTCTGCATTCATTTGCAATGCTTCTTTCCAGCGTGGACAGTGTGTCCCTCGGGGCGCTGTGTGTGACGATGCAACAATCTTGGCAAAGCTGGACACGTCGTGGTCGGCCGTCGGGTGCTCATTGGAGCACCACTCCAGAACCTTGGTGGATGCGACAACGCCATTGACGCCATCTTGTGGCGAAGATGCCACGCTGTGCTAAGCAGTTCAAAAGCCAGACGCGGCACGGCGAAGAACACACCAAATGGACATTCAATGCACCGCGGAGGAGTGTGATGCTCTCCAAGATAGATCTTGGTGTTCGTGTCCCGTGCTGGAGCCTGCTCTCATCCAGGCCCTATTCCTTCCTTCCCACTTGTCTAGTCTAAAGCCCTAACAGAGGATGTAACCCCTTCTATTCGAGCGGACGCGAGCTGAGCTCCTAAAGATCCAACGAGATTCATGGGAGCAAAAATGGGAAAAACAAGCGAAACCTCGTGTTGTCACCTCGTCCGCAGTTACTGCAGAGGCCTCCGGGGCCAGAGCGACATGCGAAAAAAGCATCGGTAATCGCGGTGCGGCTCTTATCTGCGATTGAACTTTTACGGCACGGAACTGGCCACTCTCCAGCGGTGCACCGAAACGCCAATTTAACGATGCACCGGTGACGACGTCCCCCCCCCCTCCCCACCTGGATGGCATTGAACTGGGCACGGAGGTTGAGGAGTTGTAGGGTGTACCAGCACCATGTCTTCACGGTCACAGTCACTAGGTATGCACTCCCGGCTCGGCCCTCCCGTACAAGGAGATATTCCCTACCGCGACAGCGACTTCTTATATTCTTCCACTTCTTGGCTCGTTCTTGTTGCTTCTGATTCTTACTCACGTTCTTCGGTTTCCCGACGAGGAAGGCAGAGAATATCTTAAATTCATGACTTCCTCGCGTGCGAAAGCTCTTAGGTGTGGGGTATTAGCTTGCAGGGTTTTTTTCTATAATTGCAAAACAATGTACACCAAGGCCAAGGTGAGCTACGGGTGAACACACCACTGGGGATGAGACGCTCTAGCGCTAATGAAGTTGGGGCAAGGTGCTACCGTGTGCCATCCTGCTATGGGAATTAATTAGCTGCACGGTGCGTGCTAGAAATGGGTGGCATGTTGTAATAGCGAATCCTTTCGTGCTAATTAGGAGTTTTAAATAGAGGGCATCGATATGTACAACCGATATTAGCGAAATGTAAGACTAAAACTACAGTGTCGAATTAAAGTAAAAAAAATGTATAATTAATATTTTTCTAGTCCATTGAAACAGCCTGCCTGTATTGCTTATTTAATTACCTTTTATAGGTACAAAAATGTCTGGTTTTCTAAACTGATTTATCAGGACGATTGTTATAATAAAATGAAAAAAACCTTGTTTGTTCAACGGTTTTAAATTTGGTATCTTTTGAATAAAGATTTAAATTTCTAAATTTGAATTTTGTAAACATAAAATTATCTTCATGTAAATCTGTATCGATCCCAGTAAAGTAAGACTGAAACAGTCCTGATAGTATTTTAGATTAGTAAAGTTTCAAGATGACCTCACTCACTCACCAAGAAAATAAAAACACTCATCGTCTCTGGTCATAAATAATTCCAAGCGCTGCCGCAGACTCAACAGAACTTTTTTTGTTTAATAAAACTTTCCGAAAAGTATACATCAACATTCATTTAGCACACCCGAATCAAGATACTCATTTCAGACGTGACGATTTAATGACATTTTTTCGCATCCGTTAATCTTTACGGGGACGAGGGCAGAGCAGTGGCACCGAGATTTGATGGTCCCTTCCGCTGGAGGCATAAACTCAAACAGAACACCCATCGCAGCTGGGTGGTTTGTTCGGGTGCACTGGAAGGCTGATTCATTTTGCACGTGGCTTGCATTGTTGATTTTCGTCTTCGAAAGCATATTTCACTGACGTTCACATCAGTTTTGGGTTGGTTCACTTTCGTCCTGCCTCGAGGGTTGCCCAAAACGTGGACGACAACACTTCACTTCACGACCGAAAAGTGGGGTCCGAGTATTTTACTGCTGCAGCTGCTACTGGCACTATCAATCTCATCTCATCTCCGGCTATCCTTCTAAGCAGCACAGTTCTACGCCGGAGAAAGTGGGATAGCGCTCACGGTTTCATTTTTATTATTTTAAGATGAACCACAACTCAAGATGCGGATGGCCTCTTCAGCCGGCAAAGACCCGTTGGCGTCGTAAAATTTAATGCAAATGGCACTGCTCCTACCGCCACTGGCTCTTCCTACCATCAGAAGGAAATTAAGAAGTTGTTTCAGTTTAACAGACGATCTCAATGGTGCTGTGGCCAGGGAGATATTTTGGTCTGGGTGAATCGCCAGGACTGCAGGACCCAAGAAGAGCCCGGACGGCCCAAAATTGGTCATTAAAGTGTTGTCAAGATGTTGTTTGATTTACAGGCAGGCTTACTGCACTGCTAGTGTGTATCCTTTTGCCAACCGTCCGGGCGAGGGATTCTCCAAGGTTTGACCGAGAGATCGGCCCGACTAGATAATTGATGGTGTGCAGCACCGTGAGGCTATTTTGCAGGACGAGTTACTTATGGGGCCCTCTCAACCATCACAGCCACCAGAAATCTTGTCAACAATGTGGAAAATGTTGCGGTTTACTGGAGGTTATAAGGGATGGGATGGTGATATATCAATGAATTCACTCATGAATAAATTTGCGCGTGCGGTCAACCATAATTTAGCTTGATGTCGGGAAGATGGACTCTACTATTTTTTGTGTTTGAGTCTATGAGTTGGGCAAGATGACGGGAGTGATGAATAGATGGTGCAATGTGGCAATGCTTTTTGAATTGGTTTTCAGTTTGTGATATGAATGTCAAAGTATGGTACAGGAAGATGTATCAAGGACATCAAACTGTTCTAGTAAGATACAATTCACTATTAGGTTTATTTGACAATTGTGAAAATATAAAAAATATAATTAAAATAATAATCTAAAATATTATCAAGAATTTCCATAAATTCTTCTTTTCAGCAATTTATGCAAAAACAAATCAATTGTTTTATCACAACATGCAAAAAATCTCATGGATACTAAACAGCCAGAATCTTGTTATACGCAGCCTATAGTATTTTGTTGTTTCGTTAGTAGCAAAGAAACTGTATTGATTTTAACCGCGGTATAGTAATTATCAATTAACAGTCTAATTACAGCATCTTAAGTTAGTGATCGTGAGGGTATGAGTTCAATTCGCAGTTCAATCACAGTCAGGTAGGAAAACAATAAGAAAGCAGAGAGAGCACAAGCGACGTTCCTTTCTGTGTATTCATCACTTCCAAGCTGACGGTTGCATTCAATCAGCATTGAACGAGGAATTCCCAATCAAAAGCAAAGAGTTGCTTTTAATGACCAAAGTGATGCCACTAAAGATTGTCTTTTTTTAAGTGTTCGATGTTTCAGTGTAAGGAAAAATATTGTCAATGATATTTACTGGAGTACTAGACTGTTTCCACGATTTTACGATTTTGAAACAGCAATCAAAGCAAGCCATATCGTGCCAGCTGTCAAAGCTACTTCAAAACATGAACAGATCAAAATCTATTTCCCGTAACGTGAGTTCAAAACCATTCTTCGTTCTTTTCTTTTCACCATAGAAAATCACTCATCTTTTACTTCTATCATCCATTTCCATTTACCGTTCTATCAGTCTCTCACAGCAGACAGGCTTCAACAAATCATCAAAAATGTACGAAGCACACCCAAAGCGGACAGCACCTCCAGCGGAAAACTCGACGAAGCGAACGCTTTCCGCTTGTCACATGCAACACGGTTAAACATTTCCTGCCGAAAACTAACAGCACACGAGATTGATAAATTAATCAACAGTCTCCCGGCTGCATCACCACCAGTGCCACCGTCCCGAAAGTCCTCCCCATCAGACACCACTGCACCACTGCAACAAGTGGACCAGGAAGCGTCCCAAGCATCCGCTCCGGAGCTACAAGTCGAGTCAGAAATTTCTTTCACCAGCTCGGAGCAGAACGCACCACGGTCCTCCCACTCTGCCCTCGAGCTCCCGGCGGACATTGAGGACAATTTGGCACATTCCACCGAGTCGCTTCGCTCATCCTTTGGCTCCCACCCGGCCCAAACTCCACACACCGACTTGCAATTAAATTCTTGCCAGACGGCGGTTCCTCCGGTGACATTATGCGCTTTCCGACCAATTGAACCAGTGTCGTCGGAAGAGTATGAAAGTTATGGTGAAACTTCCCGATCCGACAATGTCGATAGGCCAATTATGCAAGTTAAAGTGCGTCCCCTGGTGGTGGGGATGGCAGGAGGGCAAGCGGCCACAACCTTCCGCCCGTTCGCATGTCGCCATTGTGCGCCACAATCCGATGACGACGAGCGGCCGTTGATTGATTTTCGACAAATTGAGCGTAACACGGCCAGAGCTCTGGCAGCAGAAGCGAGAGCAGCGCTCGGCTTAGCTCGGAATGGCAGCCGGCAAGTACGATGAGGATGAAACTTTATTGCATTAAAGCGTAGGTCGGCTTTAAAGCTCGCTTGCGGCGATCACAACGGTGATGGGAAAAGTTTTAAATTGAGATCGGTGCGAGTGGAGAGAATGAGATTTAAAATTTAACATTGAAGATTCAGTAAAAAGTGTTTTGGTTCAAAATATAGCTTCATAAAATGCTGCTTTATCACACCGTAAAGTCCAATAATGCAATGCTTGTCTTCAGTACATCCTTTCCGCAGTAGTGAGCTAATAAAATCTTCATTATGTTATGTCAAGCCCTGTCTGCCCTGTCTGTTCTGGTGATGCCTAGTGAAAGGGGCGCACAAACTTCGGGAAGGGATTTCATCAATACAAACCGCAACATCAGCCGACTTTGACCGGCGTGTCACGACGAGCACATCCCGAACACCGCCAACGTGTGCATCGTAAACACATCCATCAGTTGATTTTAGTGCGTGCGGTCACGTGATTGAAAGCCCCTCGGGTGTCTGGAAGCTGCGGTTTGGAGGCTTCTTCCGAATCCGAAACCGATCTCTTCAGCGATGCTGGGACGGATGAAGCTCCCCGTAACGGGAGGGCTAAAAGAAAGTGAAGCAGCAGGGCGAAAGAGCATACGAGAGCATTATGTGTGCGCCATTCCGCCGCTTCCAAAACCACCCCCGCAACACAGCAAACAAAGGCCCTTTTTTGCGCGTGAGCTCGCGATACAATATATGCATTATTATTACTATTAACACTTTATGGGGCGAGCAGCACACCGAACGAGAAGATGGTAATTTGGATGGTTAAAGTCTGCGGGAGGTATGGGCGTTATGTAAGATGAGAGGATGACGATGATGTTGTTACACCATTGTTGAGGCTACCGTTAGCCGTGTGTGTGTGTGTGCCTTCCTTTTATTTCATTGTTTCCTGTGCGCGAGCAAGCTTGAAGCGACGATGAAGATGCGCCTGAAAGCTTGACTAAGATGTCTGCCGCCTCGTGAGAGACGGGGCTGAAGGATGTGAATGGCTTTCATTTCATTTTTCATTCTAATGCAATGCAGCATCGCAGTGGACGTGTCATGAGTGTTTGGTTTGGTTATAAAACACACGCTTTACCATGTGTTGCTGGAGATGCTGGAGTTTCTTTCCTCCTTAGTGGGAAGCTATTTAAATTGAAAGATCGATGCTTCGCGGTCATAAGCTTTAGTAAAGTAATTCCTTCACTCCTCCTTCACTAGATTCTACCTTAGAAAGCGGTCTAGAGGCTTCATTTCTTTCACAAATAATTTAAAAATCAGCCCCCCCCCCTTTATAAAACCTAACCGTAGCTAATTAATTAAAAAAACATAATAATAAACATATTGTATGAACAGATAACAGTGCACAAAGTTAAATATGAAATACAAATGAGTAGGATTTATACAATCTGTTTCTTATCTGTTGTTCTGTTGTTTATCTGAAGATAACACATTTAAATCTATAAGTGAAACAACACAAAAATTGCACAACTCCACAAGAAAAAAGTTGCAGAAAAGTATAAACTTAAAGCATTGCGATGGGGCATTATAACAAAAGTAGACATTTGAATAAAGAGGTATGTGCTTTTGAAACTATCAAATTTAGAAGCATGCTAGAGAATATACATTCAGAGATGATAAAGTCCTTGGTTTTCAGTAAATAAATATTTTATTGGCGATGATTAAATATTCTTAGCTTGTCTCAATTGGTTACAGAGTTTGCCAGGTCACTTGTTTCTACATGAACAGCAACTAATTATTTACTTTTCGCAACAATTAAAAAACAATTTTAGTACTGCTTAGTATGATTTTGAAAATGTATGCTAGCATGGTACAGTACATAATATAATTATGTGAGCACGTGTTTTTCTAGACCAAAATTAGTATTCAATTTATTAATTAGGCTTAGTTAAGAAACTTCTCTAAATCACTCTTACATATGCATTAAAAATGTGAACTTGCATAAAAAAGTCTCATATCATTAAGATGCATAATGCACAGATCGTTAACTTTAGGATAGAAAGCGCGTTATACACTAGCGTAATCTCGTTTCTCACTAGCGCCCCCTGTTGACAACTAGCGAAAGCAATCAAAACGAGTTTGGACCGGAAACGAGCAAAAGCAAACAAAACGAGTTTGGATATTCAATAATAGCAATTTAACGGAGTGTTCATCATGTTATAACAAAACCGAAAAGTAGAGAATTCAGAATAAAGCATATTTCATTAACTAAATACATTCAAGCGATCTTTTTAAGGAAATAATAATAACATTAGTAGCTTTCTTGAGAGAAGCGTCAGAGCGAAGGGATTCCACCAAGCACTACATGATGGAACTAGTTGTGAAATGAGAAAACATACATTCTAATCGAATCACATTCCATTAATTGTAACTACAATTGAGTCACATCATAAATGTGGAAGATTACTGGAATACTGGTACGGACATCCACGTTTTTCCCAGAAGCCATATACTATGCGAAACACACCCCAAAGACACTTCATAAACACCCTGTAAATAAATTCTTCACAAATCATGATTCAAGAGAAACGAAAATAAAATTCCACAAGCACCACGCAGGACCAAAACTCGTTTGTCATAAACACCACTTAGGAGTTAAAGGCAAACATAAACGGGGTGCTAACTGCATTAGGCCAGCCAGCCAACGGGCTGTGTTGATTAGTTCACTGAGGTGCGCCCAGCAGTCCTTCGTGCTTTCACCCCAGCATCCAACCATAACCTTTTGCTTCGCGTCAATCCAGTGCCCCCCCCCCCCCCCTCGGGCAGGTTCCTTTCTTTTTCGGGGTGTTGTCCCAGCCTTCTACCAGCTAGTAATGAAACGGTAGAACATGGTTCTGAAGGGTCTAAAGAAACCGTCCGAACATCGCAGCGTTCCTTTCTGCGACCTTATCAAACGGATACGGGCAGGGAGGAGGTTCAGCGAGTTCATATTTGAAATGAATGGTTCACCCTTTCTCTCACACTCCTAGTCGCCCTTTTGCTTCTCGTGCTAGGTGGACACAAACATCTCAAAAACAATACCATTTTTCAGTTTTAAGCCGTGCGACATGGTTACGGGCGTGCAAGGGTGAGCGCACGTGTGCACTAAAGCTCCGTTCGACTCTGCTCGACTTTTGCCAACCGGTCCTTCCATCACAAGCCTCGACATAACGCGCCCCCTAGCGAATAAGGTTTTTTTTTGCACCGGTAAGGAAACGAATGGGAGTAGTGAGAGGCGGTGTGCACAAATACAAAGCACGGTTCCCGTCACAGCTCCACTCTCTTGCGGTCATAATCTGGCCTCTGGCGCGACGCGCTAACAAGCGACGACCCATTTACCGATGACGTTTGGTGATGGCCTTTTCAGCGCTGCTCACGATTTTTCATTTCCCGTTTCACCCCACCCGGGGCGTAATATTGAAACGGCGTGGCCCTTAGAGAGAGCACCACCCCCCCCCCCCCCCTGCTTCTTCCTTCCGCGAACGGGAGGTTCCCCTCGCGAAGTACATGTGTGGCGCACCACAACTACTATTCGCGCACGAAAACACAACCAAAACGGACCTCTTTACAAGCTTGCAAACTCCCGGCATCACACACCCCATACAGCTCGCGCTATTTTTGAATAGCAAAGGAAGTGTGCCCTGTGTGGGTGGTCGGATCCATTGACTCGTATGTTTTTCCTTCCACTCTCCACGCTGGCGTCGTTGAGTGGCGCGCGCACTAAGGTAGAAAGCCTCTTGAAATTCTTGCAGACAGTCGACAGTCCCCCTCTCGCCCCCCTTGGGTTCATCATAAATGGGGTGAAATATGGGAATGGAATGGCAAAAAGGTTTCATTCCCCACTTACAACCACCCTCTCCCCGCACTGTGCCTAATAATCAGAGCAAAACTGCAAATAAATTCGAAGATTTCTTTCGCTCTCTTTCCTACGTCCCGAAAAACACACGCTGCCCGGCGAGCGTGTGCGCCGCCGAGCCGGCGGGAAAGGAAAGTTCGTGATTTTCACCCAACCTTCTTGGCACCCCTATCGCAACCACCCAACGTTTTTCCGTCACATCAAATGTGGTTTTATTTTTATTTCATGCAAAAATACATAGCACTGTGCTAGCGACACACGGCGCTAAAACGGAAGGGGCACATATACTAGTCGTCAGTCGCCTGTCGAGGTCACCGGTGTGAGTGGTGGATGCTGTTCGACGTTACAGGCCGATCTATTTTTCCTTGGCCCAAAGATAGGAGTTCGTGTTAATGCGCAGGAGGAAGACAGTGGCTCGATGATCGGGATCCACAGGGAAGAACAGTGGAACTCCGTTGTGAAAGTGATCACCCATTGGTGCTTCTTGGTGGACGTGCCGACGTGTGCCGATGATGTGCGGAATCAGTATTCTCCACGACAGCCATACTTAAGGCTGCTCTTGTACATATGGAAGATGTTGCAAGGAATGCATTTGAAAGGAAGCCTACAGAGGAACAGAATTTTGTGATTTACTATAGCTGAGAAGGAGTATTTTTTATTCTAGCATGTTTAATTCTTTATCCGTCCTTATGCACACTCGCCACACTTGCGGCAGTAACATAAAATGTCAATTGAGCAATTTTAATTCTTTTGGTTGTTATTCGATAGTAACCAGCCAGACCATACGGTTTGGCATTTTCAATTCTATTCGGACCAAACGAAGTATGAAACTGTCTTAGAAAAACTTACAGTCTGTTTCGTATTGTAATAATTTCAAGACATTGAATTGGTGCCTTAAAAGTCTAATGTTTCTTTCCAATGGCTCCATTAGGACCGTACTATAAGGTTAACAAATTTACGTTGTAACAATATTGTACAATGCGTGACTGTGAATAACGATTTGATATTTGTTCTTAGCATGGACTTAAATTTCATACCTTCCAAGGACCGTATGTTATTGAGAGTTTACGACGCTAACATTTATGTTTATGAGGACTTGCAAACGACAGAACTTCTCGCACTCCCGAATAAATGTCGGCAAATATTGAATATTTTTGAAATATAAATTTTAAAGCAATACGGCCTAGCCGTTACTACTAAACAAAAAAAATAAATATTTTTTTTTTTGCATTGAACAGAATTTTACAGAAAAATAAGGACACAAAAGGTTTCACTTGAATATTTCTCATACGAGAACGAGTTGTTAGTTGTAATGACCGATAATCACTTCATCGTTCAAGCAATACGTAAAGAGTGCATTTTATCGATAATACAATTAACAATATTATAGAGACGCTGTGATTTGAAATAGCACAAAGAAATAAAAAGTAGAAAAAACAAAAGTTGTTAAACAAAACATATTTTCACAGCAAATCTAAATCAGATATTGTTCTAAAAAACAGAATTGACACACAAATACTGGAAAAGGCTATAATACAAAAATAATGAATTTGTAACAGCTAACTTCAAAATGAGTTTTGCTGATTCATCCTAAAAGTTTATTTGTGTTTACTTATTTTATTTATTCCTAATTATTTCTCTTTCTGAAGTACACTATATTGCCACATACTATCTAACACTACACGGAACTGGAAATGGTTTTGTTAAAAGCTTCTTCATTTGTGACCTAGTTGAAACATTTGACAAAAACTGTGTTTCATGAGGATCAAAATGTACCCTTGTTGCTCCTAATGCCATTCAGTATTTTATATTATATTAACGCAATGAATTTCCACGAAAGAAAACATCAATTACAATCACCAAAGCGTTTTCTGTGCCAATGTATACTAACAGCACAGCTCCACGCTGAGGAGCAGAAAGGAAAGCTTCGTTTCCAGCCATTCCTGCTGCTCGTCTCGTTTAGTGCATTGCAGTATGCTCTCAGTGTCAGTTTTTGCTGCCATTTTTTTGTTTGTAAGCTGTTTCGTTGCAAATATCACTCAACCTATTTTTCAACCACCACCACACCATGCGGATGTGCCGCATTCACTCGGCCCTTTTGCTCGTGAATTTCCCTCCAGACCTCCCTTCGCCAAATTTCTCACACAGAGAGATATGTGTGTCAGTGCGTCGCCCCGTGTTTCCATCGGTCAGCCATTCTAATTGAAGTTGATGTGCCGTATGTAAAGCAGTGAACCCGGGGAGACGTTAATTGCTCGCCGCACGGCGAGGTCCTTCCACGCTTCCCGACCCGTTGGGATCTTGGAGAAATTAAAAATAAATACCCAGACCGCTCGCTGGCTCTCGCGCAGGCCAGACACTGAACCGCGGCGAGCCGTTGTGAGGCAGACACCGTGACGGCAGCGACGGCTGCGCACATTTGCCAGCCCCGGACAGTTACACTGACGGTCAGACAGATATGGACGCTGCGTGCCGCACAACTGTCACAGCGCGTTACCGGGAGGGAGTTGATGCGTTTGGCCGCGACAGACCAGCACGCACCGGGAACGGTTTTGGATGGGGCGATTTCGCTGCGTTTCTGCTTATTTTCGTGTCTGATATCGGTGAAGTTTATTGAGAGTTACGTTTCAAAACGCGACGGCAAGCGGAACCGAAACGCTTAGTGACAGCAATTTGTTTTGGAGAACAATAATTGCCCCGTTTGTTGGTGCAAACCACCCGCCGGGACTCATCCTCATGGCCTTCCCGTCGTCCACCAAAAAAGAAAAAAAAACAAGACGAACCAATGTTTCTCTTCCCGCTCTCTATTGCAACTGTGACCTGAATTCTTCTATTCTGTTCACCGGCGAATGTCAAAGTCAATCCCTGCCAGCGTGCATAAGCGGACGTAGCCCGGGCTGCCATACTTAAGGCTGATCGATTTGAAGTGGGTACCACCCGGTTGCCGGTCGGGCTGTGCCGTGAAATGCATTGCAACTGTCAACGGGCTGAGTGGATGCAAAACCGGGTCTCCGTGTCGAGGGTTCGAGGGAAACATTTGTGGCCTCGTGTGTGACGAGAGTAATTTCGGTGACATTGAACGCCTGCCATCGCGGATAAACGGAGTAGCCGGTTGAGACTGATGTTGGAAAAGGTCAAGAGAAAGTGAAACTCGTTGGGGTAATAAAAGAAAAATAGATAAACACTTTAAAAGCCTGGTTGAAGGAACAAATTACAACGAAATGCAACTAAATTTTTAGAGATTAAGTAGAGTTAACTCAAAATAGATAAAAACAAAGCATAAAGAAAACAGTATAAATTTTAAAACTACAGCAAACAAAAGGAGAGAGCCAAAAAATATATCATAGATATTATTAAAATAATACCATGTATCATAAAAACACATAATTACAAATGGAGGAAAAATTATGTAAAGCTTGAATGAATTTCACAGCAAGATTATTCATTTTATTACCATAAAAACATTTACAAGTATTCAAAGCAACAAAAACTAACATAACATTTCACAAGACAAAATCGAAATCCAGAAATTGAAATCAAAAGAGAAAACAAATAGGAAACAAGATTGAAAGATCGTAACTAAGGAAAAAGAATAGTGAACTGAAGGAAAAAGAATAGTGAAAAAGAAAGAACTTGACCTATAGAAGAGATAAGCAAAATATGTAACTTACAGAAAGACGAAAGCAAAAAACAAAACAGAGTTCTCTCGCTTAAATCTAGTAAAACTAGAATATTATACACATATATGGTTACATATGTGATTAAAAATATGATGGGACATAAAATTAAAGAGAAATCAAACATTCTTGTTAAAAGACCAGTGAAGTAACGTAAACCCCCCTTGCAAAAGGGAGAGCAATTTCCCAATTAAATAAATTATTGATTTTTCCTTAGAATTGCTGGACATTCTTGTGTTCACATCACAACCGGACTAAACATCACATTTTGTCTAAGTTGTAGATAGTTGGATTAAAAAAAAACCTCCAAAAGTAGCAAATAATAAGCAGGTCATATCGTTTTGAAATGTTCAGTTTTGCAACTTTAGTTTAAAATAAAGTTAAGCATTGATCTATTTGGTCAAGAATTCTGATGATAAGATTGTTTTTTTGACATTAAAATTGTGTCTCTTAAAGAGAACTACAGAATTTGATACTAAGAAGAAACTAAAAGCAAAAATACTTCATCAGTCAAAAAAGCACTAAAATTAGCATAACGTGCAATCACAACAAAATCTCCACAGGCATCGACGGAAGGTGATGGGATTACCCATCTGAACTTTATGATCTCATGGCGAAGAGAGAATTCGTGCTTGTTTTTCTTTTTCGCGATCGAAGGAAATTCCACGTCACGGATTAGTCGCCCGAACCACACTCGCCACTTGCAACAAAACACGCACCAACCAGCAACACAAAAAAAAACCAGAGGCAAATAAAAACGTTCCACACTTTAATTCACGCTAGCACACTGCCGGCTGCTGCTGCTACTGCTGCTGCTGCTAAACAACCTGAATCCGATTGTTCCGATCGCCCCGAACAGCTGCTGCGCCCTCACTGCACGGGCTACAGGGTCTGGAGGGCTGCTAATCCATTCGTTCCACCGGTAGCCTGGGAAAAACAGCCACCAAAGGCGGCGATCGGTGTTGGTTTAATCGATCGCACGCAGCAACATCGCCGCGCCTGGGGATCGATGGTTAAGCTCGGCTGGATCGATTGCTGATTTTCCACACCGCAAAGCAAGTTAAACATTTTCATTAGGCCGCGCTGCCTCCCGGCTGCCTGGTTCTGAAGAAATCAACTCCACCAGCGCACGGGTCAACGGACTGTGTGCGCAGTGTGCTGGCAATGAACGAAAAACCATTTCACAGCATGTGGAATTTGGACCGATGATGAGTCGGCCATTCATTTGTAAGAGGTAATTAAAATGTTTATCTGAACGTTGTTTTTTTTCTTCTTCTAACTTTATTGCTTCGGCTCCACAGTTCTACACACAAGACAGCCATAAGGATGTCTTTTCTCACCGAGTCTCACGCAAAGTCCCCGTGTTTCGCTCCACGAACTCAACCTTTTCCCTAGCCAATAAATCAATTTACCGCACGGCCTGATCGTGCCGCGCGAGTTGAAAGCAACGATAATCAAACATCATATTTCAATTATCGCACCTATAATTTTCTCTTCCCTCCTCTGCTGCAGCTGCTAAGTGATGCGCTGCACCGGTTGTGAACGAAAGCGTTAAGGTGCAATGCTCAAAACAATGAAAGCATAATGCGCGAGCTCACTGTCTCTCGCCGATCGCCTTGGGGGACACATTTCGCACGGCGTTATTATCGACACCCTTCCAGTCGTGGCCGCGGGGCCGGCGGATGAAACACGGCCGACAAATTGATCACGCCTCCGGGGGAGCACAGTAACGCTCATACTTTGCGCGATTCACCTTCGCCGTCGTCACCGGCGTTGATGTGGTTAGCAATCAATCATACTGCTGGTGACGCTGGATAAAGTTCAATGAGTGAGGTTCATCTCTGGCGAACGAAAGCAAGTATTAAGATCATGTGAAGCACACATTGTGAATGAATATGATATTTTATTATTTTGATTTCTGGCATCGAGTTAATCTTTGATTCATTATGTTAAGGAGAGCAACATTTAATCTTCTTCTGGTGAGATCCAGTGAAGCACAACAGGCATGAATTAGTGCGACTACAAATATTAAAATATTTGTTTGAACCCATTGGAAGCCCTGAACCTTACGCATTTTGGATAATAAAATATTAATTTCAACAGACTGTTTGTATTTATTATGTTCTTCAAAAACGTACTTTGAAAAACAAAAAAATCATTAAAAAGAAACTAAAAACGTGCGCAGTCTGCAGCGCAGAACAAGTGCGATTGGTGTCAAAAAAATATGGTGACTTTTAAAATAATTTAACGAGATTGTTATTCTTCTGTAAAAACATGATGTTTTGGTTGTAGCGTCAACTGAAAAAAATGTATGTTGATGTATTGATTTTAAATGAGGATGAGAATAGAATTTTAACGTCGAAATTCTACATTAAAAATGCCTAAATTAAATGACACGATAATGGGTAGTACTTGTAATAATGCCAAAAAAAAGGACAGAGCAACACTAACGGTGTAAATACAATTTTGAACTAATTAAAACAAAATCATGCGCTACTACTTGCATCTTCCTTCGTGGAAAGTCGTAAAAAAAACTCAACAAACACGCACCTGAAAGTAAAAATAAAAAAAAGCTCAAATTAGTTTTTGTTTAAAACAAATCATACATTTAGATGAAATATGATAAGTTAACGACTAGCAAAAAATCAAAACTGATGCAATTGAATGAAAGGATTAGCTTATACGTGAAGAAGCCATCCTCTAACTAATAACAACTATGTTCTTTCTAGAACATCATACAATTTTTGAAATTTCAAGCTGCAGTAATGTTTTTCTTACACTTTTATTTCGACATTTATGATACAGGACTTTTATTGAACTTTCATACGTCCGTCAAAAGCTCACAAAAGCCGTCTTTTGCCTCAGGCGAAAGTAGTTGATTGAAATGATTCAAGGTCAACATAGTTGACCCTGTGCAGCTGTGAGGTTTTTGAAGCGAAACAAAAAAAAAACCCAAATGAAATTGAGAACAACTTTTTTTTTCACATAACCCACCTCGTGGAATACAGGACAAAAAAGGATTAAAAATCATCACGCACAAAACATGCTGCATCATGGATTATGTTTCTCTCGTTTTTTTGAACAGAAACAAAAAAAAAGAACCCACCGCAGCAGCTGTTTGGTTCGGTGCTAGATGTCTGGAATGGCTTTTTTTTCTGGCCTGCTAAAATACTGAAACTAAACAAACAGCTTCTATCCTAAGACAATCGTGAAAGGCACTAATGCTTTAAACTTATACCAAGCCGTTCCATGTTTCAGAAAAATGTTTTTACAAGTCGCCGGAGGGAGCAACACAGAACACCTTCCCAAGGCCAAAGCAGGGATCCCAAAAGCCATCAAAGAGCTACTCAATCTGCCACCTGTCTCGATGTGTTGACGCCTATAATTCAAACGTCTGAGAAAATGTTTACACTGGCAACCAAAATGAGACACACAAGTTACTCCATCCCGCGGGGTTCTGAATGCACAAAATATGCAGTTTAAACAATAAAATAAAATAAATAATTAATATTTGTTTTATCGTGATCCTTTTCTCCGAACGACTTTACCAAGTTCTAAAGATCTATTTTAGGAGCAAGAAACTTCATTAAAATGATTATTTAAACGCTGTTTTAAGCCCTGCAATCTCGCCTTGCACTTACAGCTAAACTCAAACTCATTAAATTAAATTTATCTTTCTCTGAAACGTTTCCCTATCTTCCCTCACTGCATTCACAAGCAGAGCAGAAACAAAACGCGCACCAAACAAAGCACAAAAGGCGCGAACGAAACGAGAGACGACGCGCGAGAATCATAATCATGCTTCTGCCCGGTTGGCCTCGCGGACTGCTTCGGGCGGTTGAAAAATAAAAGTAATGATCTTGCAAGGTCGTTCTGGTGGGTGATGTAAACCGTAGCCCGCACTGCTTCTCTGCTCTTGTATAAGGCGTTCTAGAGCAGGCAAGCAAAAACAAAACAAAAAAAAAACATTACGATCGCAACAAGTGCATAATGTTGGGTCGATCATTCGGATGCTGTTGCATCGGGGATGCTTTGCGCGGCTGTGAAGAGTGATGAAAAGGTGAATGAACGAGAGCACGATAAAAAAAAAACTTTAACACATTAAGGTGCTTCAAAAAGAGTCAAAATAAAATGTTTCAAAAAAGTTATTATTATTATATAAAATAATAAACGTCAAGCTTGAGCTTCAAATAACAAAAAAAAATATTGGAAAAATATAGGTATATGTTGATTTATGAACATTAAAAACAAAACCCTTACCCAAAAGGGTCAAGAACATCTTTGCAACATCCTCAAACCCTAAGACGACCGACGCAGCCCTCTCGACTCGCAGGCCTCTTCTGCCTGTCAGAGTGCAAAGATTTGACCGCGTCCAGCAAGAGGGCTATGACCGATGCTGCTGCTCTGTTGCGCCCATAGCGAAGGTGGTGCCCAGCAGTAAACTGCAACCGGACCCGGGCGGACGCGAGCGTCGAGCACAGTTTGTGTGTTTACCGATCGTGTAACACCGATAACTGCCCTGCCAATGCTAGTATTCGCGAAAGGTGAACGTAACGGTAAACATGCGATAGTGTACTACGGCTTCTCGGCTCAACACCCACAGTTCAACTCACCGTTTTGCAAAAGGCCCACCGAACAAAAAAAAAACACTCAGTTTACACGGGTGCGAAGGTGTGAAGCAAATTAAAGCGGGCACACGGGGTGCAGCTTCTCGCTGTTCTCGGCCAGCCAGCCTGGTGAGACCAATTTGGAGCGGGTCTGTGCTAGGGAGGTTCATGCAAATCCCCTTTACCACACAGCGCCGGTACAGCGGCCATCCCACCAAAAAGGTCAAACGTTAGCTAAGAACGGACTGTTTGCTAGGGAACGGTGGAGCGCGAAAGAAACAATGAGCCGCTTGTCTCAGTCGAACAATAACGTCCCGACGGGAGGCTTTGAGGTAGATAGGTAGAAGAATCTTCGACCAGAAGATTTGCTCTGTGCAATAAACGATACTACAACAATTTGGCTGAATAAAAGCAGAAGGGGTCGAGGTTAAAAGGGTTTAATTTATTATCATTGCGATTTTAATCTTTCAGCTCATTTAATTTTATGTAAGTGTAGTTTTCATATTGAAACACGTTTTTGCAACCTTTTTAAATTTAATTTCACTATTAAAAAAACGTCAATTTCGTACCGCACTCTAAAACCATCTATCATACTCACAAACGGACAAAAGACTTCAACAGCCGTCAAAGTGACGAACCTGGCCGACGTTGTCAATTCTAGAATAAAAAGCCCATAATAAACCCTTCACGGTTCTGCTCACAGTATCGGCACACAGCAGATTGTAGCAAAACTGTAGCAAAGGGCCACACGTGCACATTCACACATACACGTCCCCTCGGGGAGGGATTTATTTGGCGGACCGCTGCTTCGCCCAGTGCTCTTTCGCATTAGTTTCGCTATCACGATTGAACTTCCTTCTCTCACTCCGCTCAGCAAAAAGAGAGCAATGAACTGACCTTTTGGAAATATTTCTTGTTGATGTGTGTGTTTTTTTTTAAATGCGGTACAGCAACACCCCGGAAGGTCATTACCACGGGCAAGGGTGTCAGAGTGATTTGAACATAAATTTCGGTACAAGACAGCTTGAGTTGTTAACATTGTTGCATTAATCCTTCTCGGCGCGACTTCCCTGTGTTATGCAACCGTTTGATTAACATAAAGCGTTTTGTTCTCCTGACATGCCTGTGCACCGTTTCTCGCACGTGCCCTTCACACGACCCTTGAAACCGTTCTGCCGATCGCAGCAGATCGCACAACGGGGCAACACGGAGACCCAAGGGAGATGGCATTCGACCCGCGCGTTAAGGAATTTGCCAAGAGCAACGATCGGTCAGTCCACCTTCCAACAATCCTTCCCAATTATTCGGACCGCAAGAACGGCAACATCTCTCCCACTGTCCGCCCTCCCCCTCTTCCAGAATGTGGAGCAAGTAGAGCATCACACTCATTCGCGCCACATACCACGCAGCGCAGCAGGGCGGCGCTTCGTTCTATCTCATTTCAAGCGCGGGGCCCTCGGGAACCGACCGGGTGAGCGAATGGGGTAGGAAACCAAGTGGCCAGGGCCTTGGGTAATTGTTAAACCGCAAGGTACGCGCACCGCCATCATTATCGGGCCAAATCACCGGGAATTGTCTATAATACTTATAACCGGTGGCAACAATGTAGGAAGCGAGGAGAGCGAGAGAGAGAGAGATAGAGAGAGAAAGGAAGAGAGAGAGAAAGAGAGAGAGAGAACACAATGCTAAGCTACGGCACAAGCCGATGGCAATGTCGATGATGGTGGTTGTCCGGTGATGCCGGCATCGGTTGGATTTGATTTGATCACCCCGAGGTCACTTCTTCACTTGTTTTGCTTTCTTGTCTTTGCTTACGATGGTAAGAAAGATGACTTGAGATACTTTTCTAAGGAACACACGTTTCCTGTCGTTGTGTTCAATTTTCTGAAGGTTGTTGACAGTGACCCATATTGTGGGGATATTTGATTTTGATTCATTCAAGAAAGAATGCTTTCATTGCGTTCCAATGCTCAATATATAACATATTTAGAATGTTTAAATTTTCATTCCCTAACCATGTGTGTTACGAGCTTTGTATTTATTACATAACTTGTTCACAACTGTTGTAACCAATCAGATGGGCCTTCTACTTCTACAACGTCTAGAGTTACAACAGTTATGAATTTCAAGTATGAAAATATATTATACTAAGATATCTATTAATGAAACAATTAAGAATCGGCAGCATATTGCATGAGTTTTGAAGGTGCTTTAGAAAGAGTCGACGTACAGCTGCAACAAACTTTGGTAAGATTCCTCATTTCCAGCCTTTATGGCACTGCCAGTTCAAAATTTTTATTCCCGATATTATTTTTAACAAAATTTAAGAAGCTTGACAATTCAGCAACACAAGATAAACTGAATTACAGATTCTGAAGCACACGTAAAACTACGTCCTTTGCACATTCTAGAGTTGTTTCTACTTAGGTCATAATATTTAAAAATCTCTGTACATCTTCCATTTTATGGCAAAATAGTTGCCATAAAAGTAGAATAGAACAATATTTAAGCCCTACCATAATCTTATGTCTAGTGAAGGCACTCCTGTAGTAATAGCTATTATGCAACTTTCTAAATCAAATAAAATGCATATGAGTTTTTGTGTTCAGTTTTTTGTTCAGATTTCGTGCTACGAAATATGTTGAGATCTGTGAATAAATGTTTAACGAACAAATATTAAAATCCATAAAAAAACGATGGTATGCAAAAATATAATTAACTGAATTTAAATCAATAAAAGAATGATTCTCTGATTACGTCACACGTTTCATAATTGATCGAGTTACTTCAAATTAAATTTAAATTACGTTTTTGTTCAACCAACCTGAACTCTTACCGCGGATAAAGAATGATAAATAAAATACAACAGTTGGATCATAAAGTTCTTAAAGATGCTGTTGCTCCCAATTATCAAACGAATTTTCGAGTTTTCAATTAATAAAAACAAATAGAAAAAATAATTATTTTTGGCTTTGTATGTCCATCAAGTACACTTTAAATCATCTGTGTCTTGAACAAAACTTGAATGTCTCTACAATAGAGTGACGAACGATAATTTATAGTGGTTCGGCAATTCAACAGTCTTTGTTTAAACAAACCATTTAAAACAGAATAACTGAAGCAAATAAGCTGATATACCTAGCAATGTACGGAACAGTATCTGCTTTTGATTTGCATAAGAAGGATGACTTTGTTACAAAGAATATTGGTACGCTTTACAGACTCTAGACAGTCCAACACACCCGTATCTGATGTATATATAATAATGTAAATTTTCATCATTCTAGTGAAGCATCATTACTTTTAGCAGAATTCCATTATTTCGCATTTTTTTTTGTTTGAATGTCCTTAAAATGTTCAATCACACAACAGGTGTCCAACGGGATCTCTTAAAAAAACAAAAACACACTCTGCACACATTACACCGGGACCCAAAACATCATCAAAAACCATCACCGATCCGGGAAGGCAACAACGAGGCGCTCCTCGCCCCAAGTGGCGAATAATTTTCGTAATTTGATGCCCATTAGGAAGCTCTCCCGCATGTCGCCCGGTTTGGCTAAAAAGCGCCAATTGAACCGGACGCCGCTAAAACAGCCCACTCAGCGAGAAGCCCTATCGAGAAAGTCACTTACGGCGGGGCCTTCTGGGTTCCACACGATTAAAGGAAGAACGAAGCAAGAAAGGACTGAAGCCAGCAGGAGGCCTAAATTTATTAGCCACCGCATTTTGTGCAGAAACGCAAACGCATTACGCCGGGGTGCCGATTCGGTTTTCGTTGCCTGTTTTTTTGTCATCCCGGGCGTCTTTAATCGACCATTCGGTGGCGGTGCGCTAAATTGCTTGAATTTCAGCCCAAGTTCATTATGGTAAACGTCCTTTTTTTTTTCTTACTCCGCCAAAGCGGTTCGAACGGTAGCTTGCGGTTTTTCGGTGAGACAAAAGTAAAAGATTGACGAGCTTTATGTTCGGGGACAACAAAAACATTTTTGTGAAAAGGCTTTCACCGCAGGATCACAGGAAGATCGCACTCTAATTTGCAGCCCTGTAGGCAAAGTGACTGTACAGAGTTTTCCTTCTCCCGCAGCTTAAATGGTGCTTCATAGCTAAAGTTTGTTCCTTCGAGTCCAAATTTCAAGTCACTCCCGGAAGGTACAGAACCCACGTTCAAGTACCGGCCACCACCGTCCTCCGTCAACGTACGCTTAACGGTTGTTGTGTGCCGGCCGTCCACCTGGAGGGGCAATGAAAATCTGATCTGAAATTATCAATATTCGCCTTTCGTCATAAACATAATTTTCTAAATGAACCGTAGAATCGCTTCCCGCGGCCACCGTACGCTCGAGGGCAGAACCCGTCATGAAAAAGGGGCGTTTGGGTGTAAATTATTTTTTCCCGCTCGCTCGAAGTACTTTCTCGGATTTACAGCCACACCACCACCACCAGTGAGCGCCTCTGTGCTCGTCGTATGGCTGACTGTGGCTTGAAGAAAAAAAACTGCTACATTGGGCAGCGATGGAGAGCAATGAGGGCTCGAAACAATTTTGAGCAATTACCTTCTAATGATTCCATCATTTGTGTAAATTTGCTACAGTTTTGTTTTCCCCCCGCACCACCAACCGAGGCCGTTGTTTTCCCGTTCCCGTCTCCATCGCAAGTTCTGATCAGTCTCGGCTACGACTCCTCCTATAAGATCGGTGTAGAGGGGTACCGTTTATCGTTCTGATCCGGGCTGAAATGCTGCTTATCGCCAAATACTGTACACACACGCACTGTACAGAAAAAAGGCCAGCCTACCCCACCCATGGTTAGTAATTTTGCGGCCCTCCAAACAACAAGAAGCTTGGTTACAAGTAGAACAAGATTGTTGAATTGCATGACTTTGCTCGAATTTCTTGCGCCGAGAGGGATTTCAATTTCCACCTCCGCGGAGGCTGATTAGGGAGAAGAGACCTAACGGTACCACATCTTCCCTCCGCCCCACCGAGGAAAACGTGAACGGGCGTTTCCAAAAAACGTACACGCGTACACGGATTTTGCGCAACACGGATTTTGCTTTATGTTCGTCCGTTATGGTGCATTTTGTATGGAGCAAATGCTTCTCGTTCTTACCGTCTCATCGCTTCCGAATGGATACCGATCGGGTTGGCTGAAGCTGACAGTTGAAGGCCATTTTATAAGGTGGATCGCTTTTCCGCCACGGACACAATGTTATCGAATCGCTCGCGCGCGACAGAAATGGGTCAGTGGTGAACAGTGGTGCGGTTTGAGAAGCATGCAGTTTACCATCTAGCGGGAAGCTGTGCAAACAGGAGATTCTGACGGCTGGAACGAATGCCCGCTAGGCGTAAAACGGGAAGGGTAAACTGGCCGAAGGCTAACCATGACCAGAACACACTGTTGTTTGGACAAATATTTGATTTCGCGGAAAAGATTCATTTTATTTCTAGTCTGTTATTTTTTCTTAGTTGGACAATAGTAGTCGATCAAGACCTTTTACCAATGAGCAATCTTTAAAATAACACAAATAATCCAAACAAAACTAAGCGATTTACGCCCTTCATTGATATCTTCATCGAAAAAAGAGGTTCGTCGCTTAGTGTCTTTTTCCAACAGATATTCTATTCCAAACATTATACTGCTGAACAAATCTTCATTCTTCCAAAACTATGAACAAATTCTAGTTCTTTTTAAATGCATGTATGAGACAATCTTATTTAAGCCATTGTTGGTATTCACTTTTAAAAAAGTAAATGATTTTCACGAGAAACTAAATAAGACAACATTAGAGCACGCAGATCTAACTTCATAAAAAATCAAAGCTAAAATTTGAAAAGTTAAATTAAATGTTTGTAATTTAAAATTGTAATGTAAAATAAGAAAAACCCTCACGAATTTAGTTTTCGAAACTGAACTTCGAACTGAATTGGCATTGTTAGGCTAAGGACTATAAAAATGTGTTAAAAAATACTACTTCTTCTTAACTTAAGGTAATCTAACGAGCTGCAATGCTTAATATTTTATTGCAATAGATTTATATCAAGGTGTAAAAGAGAGAAAAAAATAACGAAATTATCTTACAGAGGAAACAAAGGCTTAAAATCTGTTATTCACTTTGAAACTACATTTTGAAACATTTGCGAAATCAACAAACAGGTAACAAACAGTCTGCTCTAAGAAACTTTACAAGCTTAAATTAAAATTCAATAGGTAATTTTTTCTCAAGCAAATAAAGGTTACAATGCTTATTAACACAACATCGGTATTGTAACGAACTCATTTTTTTTTATTTCTGGGATAACAGCCATGCGGTATTGCTAATAAAAAGTACATTAATAGTTTTACAAATCTTAAGTGCCATATCTTTGCGAAAAAACAGAAATTTTATGGATAAATAATTGGGATAAATCAAAGCAAGGAATAAATAAAATATAACACGGCTTATTTATGTTTAAAGATGCTCTGATGATTTTGATGAATAGTTTTCATTTCATTGCGTACATAAAGCAAAGTTTTTAATAATATTTCACACAGCTCTAAAACAGGATACTAAGCGTTTAAAGTAATTACCCATTTTCCAGAATGATGCTGTCTAACAAATTCAAAATTCTTTTAATTTGTGAAACGAAGCTTGATTGTAAAGTATAGAGAAGGGGCATAATTCTCTGCTTTATTCTATATTTAGAGCTTGCTTTAGTACAATTGCTCATGCATGACCCATCACGCTCTGCGAACTTGATTTGCATACAAACTTCCCCCTAATTTCGCATGCCCTCACAGATCAACGAACTTTTCTGGTTCGATACCATTTTTTCGTTCGCTTACTGCTCTCCAAGTTCATCCACCCTTGCTCACACACGCACACAAAAAAAACAAACACAAGCAGCTGCAGCACTACCGCAGCAAGCAGCAAGCAGGAAAAAAACAATCGAGAACACAAACTAAGCTACATTTAATTTATGCTTCTCCATGTTCTCGCGCAACACCTTCGCTTTCGCGAAGGTTGTCACGAAAAAAAAAGAACTCCAGCAACCATCCACGCGAATATTCGAGCGCGCGCGCGTGCTCCAAAAATGTGCATCAAATCATCAAATGTTTTCATAAATTATCATCGCTTCTCACCCCCGCACATAACGGGCGTTAAAAAATGTAACGCACGGATATGCGAGAGCCTCTTGTGGGGCGGTTGGTGTGCTGCTGGAGGAGGATAATATTTTATTTTTCTTGTATTTATTTTAAAACAGATAGCACAGCGTTCAGCTTTTGGTTCGGGTTCGCCTCCGCCCGACTGCTTCTTTTAACCCGTGACACCCGTGTTGGAAAGATGGCGACACATCATCTCCCGCTAGGAGTAGGAACCACCTCTACACCCCCCGGGGCTGCAGAACGTGTCCTTTCCCCCCTTATAAGCGTGCCGGGTGGATTGTTTTTGTTTATCTGCCACAGCACGCCCGTTCCTGTGAAGCAGCCTCGTTTACCATATTTGGACATTCCGAACCCGTTTGGCAGGGATGGGTTTCGCGTTTGCTGCCCGTTTTGCCTCTCGAGGTTCTCCCTCCTCATCCTGCGCCACGCGAGAGAGATAGAGAGGAGAATGCGCAAGCACAAGGCGTCTGCGTTGGCAGGAAAAAAAAAGTTTGAATTAATTCGAACGCGAAAAGGCTTTTGTGACACATCTTTTCCCGATCGAAAGGAGAAAGCTCTGGTTCCTGCGCCGACTTATGTAAGGTTCGGTTTTTGGCACGCATAAAACACGCTTAACTATTAAAAAGCCCGCAAAGCAACCGGTGGTACACACAAACGAAACACGAAGCCCTACCTTGCAGGTTGTGAAGCGGAAGATCGACGACACGATGAAAATTCGAACTGCACACCGCTTTATTGAGCCAGGTCGTGTATTGCCTGCGGAGGTGCTGGGCAGATTCCAATCCAATCGACCGCTTCGTGCTTCTTGGCACAATTTTTTTCTACACCATCACCAAGATGAGGAGCCGCCTCACTCCCGCTCTGTACTGTGTTTTATTTCACACCCTTTTATTGCTTCTATTCACGATGCACGGTCGAGCACGGTTTTGCAAAACAGCACGCTGGACACACTTTTCCCAACACTGTCGTCCACTTGGGCCGCACTTAATACAAAACAACCTTTTTTTGTTTTGCTACAACTCTTGTTATGGCAATTATCAACTGCAATTATGAACACTTTTTGCACCACTTAAACCGCTCGCACTATAATAACGACAAGGACTTGCGATTGTTTAACATTCATTAATTCATTTTTCTGTTGAGTTTGATTTAACAATTATTTAAATTATTTTATTTTTTTTTTTGTTAATTTCATTTCTCCTAGTTGAGATTTGTTACATAAATTTTTAATTAAAAAACTGTAAATGCGAAAAAAGCGCATCCACACGATGAAACTGCATACATATGAAACGCTCCAGCATATACACGCACACACACACACACACAGTCGGCCGCTCTGTCAAAGCTCAACAGCACCGCGCAGCATTCTGACGAACACTGAGTGACCCCAGCCGCGGTGAGCCACATTAAAACCGAGCCAATAATAAAAGTTTTGCCC
>KB669803.1:240416-254104 GCA_000349105.1 Anopheles epiroticus
CAGCTTGCTACGGCCCTCTCTTTCTCTCTCTCCCTCGCCCTGTGTTGCGTGTTCGTGTGCAAATTTAAGTTGCACGATCGATGGCAGTCAGCACACACAGGAGATGATTCTGTAAGTTCTACCCGTTTTCGGAAAGTCAGCTGCTGCTTTTTAGGTGGCAAGAGAGGGGGCGGGGGGAGGCGAGGTGTGAAGGAGGAGGAGGAGGAGTACTCCGGCTCCCAACACCAGACGCTGACCGTACCACGGCTGCTCTCGTGCACTTTCGGCCGACCAAGACGACGACACGTTTATGCTTTGTGTTGGGCGAACTCTCCACGCAATATCCCCGGAGCAGCGAACGAGGATCGCGAGCAAAGGCTAGGAGTTGGAGCGTGTTTTTTTTTTGTTGCCGATCTCGCCAACTGGAAAGGTTTCGTTTTCCGTCGCGCGCTACACGGTGAAATAATCGTACAGTGTGGGAAGTATGATTTTGTGTGTTTTTTGTTTAAGTAAAAAAAAATCTAAATTCAATACAAAACTGGTACAGCGTATTTTCTTGCAATAACCACGGCTGCCATAAAATCTACAATAACACTACAATAACACTTACTGCAGTGAAAAAACAAAAGAAAAAAAGGCGGATCACTCCAAACAGAAGACAGAATAAAGGGCGTCTTAACCTGGTGTGTAGGACAATGTGAAACATTTGAAAACTAGTTTTTTTGCAATTTCAATAATTTAAAAAATAATTTTCAAATTTGTTATAATAAACTAGATTTTAAAAATATTTACATAAGATTTTTTGAGGCTAATATTGAAAACTTTGCTTCAAAAGTAAAGAAAACAACGTTGGTTTCAAGTATTAAATTAAAAAAAATATACAAACATAAGTGAACTGTTTTAGCACAGTTTCGAAAGTTCTTTTTAAATGCTAAATAGTGCCAAAGTAAAACATGTAGACTAATTGAAGCTTGCTTTTAACATGGAAATTTTATTAAAATATTTTCAATGTATTGGATAAAAACAATCCAAATTATTTTTGGATTATAAACAAAACGTTTTGTGAGGAAAGCAAGAAAACTTTTTCGTCTATTTGTCGGTCTATTGAAATTTATAAAAAAAAAATCACTGTATGTAAAATTTCACTGAAATTAAAATAAACAAGAAAATTATAATCATTGTTTTAATCGATAAAAAAAGGTTAAGCCCAAAGTGTTTGTGCAAATAACTGCAATTTGTTTTAGTCGCACAGCAACATTGTATCTCAAATTCACTAATCAAGTGCAAAATACACTCAGTTTTAACGCCAATTTAGCTTACGCACCATTAATCCCTTGCTAAAATTAAACTATTCGATTATAACGGATGGTGCCGTGGCTGGAACAAAACCGCATCGGCGATTTTTCCTTTTTGCAGCCAATTTTCTTCCCCTCGAGCCAAACACGAAGGACGATGGACTTGCCGACTGACGGCTGCGAGAAAGAGACTAACCTCCGCGTACGGACGATCTTTTATCGGTTGCGTTTCGGGAAAAAGGGAGTGCAGGATTAGTACGAACGGAGGGGAGGAGAGCAACTGGCCAAAGAATAATGTTGCTTTGCTGCAAGGAAGCAGACCGCACCATCATCCTCCGCCCTGCGTCATATTTCGCCTTGCAGCGATCCATTAACGTCGAAACAACGCTTTCGAGGTAACTTATGTGCTGACCTTGCGGTGTAGTGGATCGACTACACTACCACCAGGTCTGCTTCTTCTCCTTTAGCCTTTTTGCGCGCCATGGCGAGAAAACCGCACCGAAGACGACGCCAGCGGTTTGGTTGCACAATGCCCTGCAATTGCATTTCGAATGCGTACCGAAACATCATAAATAAAACGCACGCGATTTTCTCTCCCTCTTCAGCAGTCCTCTGTCGCAAGGGAACTCAGACAGTTTTTCGGGAAAGATGAAAACTGGATTTGAGCAGTACGGTACAAAGAAGGGTTACATCTGTTTGTAAGGGCAAGGAGATTTATCGAAAAGATTATCTGTTCCAAAGCAAAAGAGCTTTTGAGTTGTTAGAAAGTTCTTTAAGTTTTATTCATGAAAAATATTGGTAAAAGACACGTTCTTTGATACGCCTATGTTTAAAGTTAAAAAAATCGATAAATATTACTATTTCCTCAAGATAAGCAAGATATCACTATCACGATTTATGTTTTACGTTTGTTTATTGCTATTGAAACATTTATCCAAGTTTACTGTTTAACTGATCACTGTTCACTGATTATATCAAAGAATGTTCTTCTTTTCTTTTTTATTGCACATGCTATAAATTCTTGTGTTTGCAAAACCATAACAGAGACAGCACTCTAAACACAAAATGGAGTTTTATGGCATGTTTGAAGTATTTCTGTTTAAATTCAGGAAGATCAAACAAGACAAAGACACTTGACATGCTTACCACATTCTAAACGGTCATATTCCATGGCTCTTTTCATTCGCATTTTGCCTCACTGCAATAATTTGCTGTAATTTGATATAATGTAGACAACCAATGCAATCGAAGTGTGCTTTTTCATAATTTCATAATTTTAAATATTTAGTTGGTTTTTAAAAAAAAGTGTTAAATTATAGACAAACATTTTATAGCAATTGTAGCCAGGCAGATGTTTTAAGAAAATATTTTAAATGTCACACTAAGTATGCCATAATGTTACTGATCATCTAAACACAGTAACAATAAGCAGCAAAATGCATAGTTAAACATTCTTTATTTTTAATTGAACCTTGTTGCTAGTCTTCTGGTATTTCCCTTTATAGCGATTTTCACTAGAATAAATGTTGAGCAGAAATAAGTAAATTATTCTTTTTCATTTGTTTTTCTAAGCAAAAATCGCACGCTAAGAAAAGAGGAAATGGCAGGCAGGCAGCTTCTCAGAAGTAAGTTTCAGAAACATTAAAAGACCCTTGTTCTTTCGCTTAAAGTCCCCAAACACCGAATCCCGATTACAGGGGAACAGGAAGGTAACTTTCAGCGCCAGGTCGATCGACACATCGACACTGTCCGATTTTGTGCACATTAATGGTTGGAATTGTGTCGCGCTGTGGAAGCAGAAAAACGGAAAAGTAAGTAAAAGAAAAAAACGGTGAGCATACCGAGACGGCGACGATGCAGCAGGAGCACGGACCGGAGGGAAAAGAAACTGCAAAGCAATGGCTCAACCCTTCCGACCGGCCCTGCACTACCAGCAAAACTCTCTAAGAACCTAAAAGTCTCGTTACCGGTTTTCCTACCATATCTGAACCAGAACGATCTGTGCTGAACCGCACCCGTCTCCGTTGCATCCCTCTTCCTTCAGCTTCGGCTTTAAATCTTTTTTTTTTTCGGTGACGATCGGTCGCCGGCCACCAACACACATGCACTCCCGATAGAAAGCTTTGCCGATTGCATAAAACTTGCAACCAGCAGCATCCACCGCACGCAGGAAGAACAGTGCAGCGGGCAGGCGTGTGAATTGCATGATCGCCGGGCTGCCGAAGTCTCGCAAAACCGTTAGCTTTCCGGATCTTGGGCTCTCTTGCACCCTCTCCCCGTCACTCCCGCTTCTCATACCCGCCGGCTGGGGATATTTATATCCGACTCTTCTTTACACTCGATCTTCCCCACCTTTTGCATTTCGCGGCAGAGGAGCCTGTGTGCTGCAAACGGCGTGCATCCGGGCCCGTGCGATCCCTCGAAACCCGCCAAGTTCACAAACGATTCTGTCACCGGGCGGCAACAGCAGCAGCAGCAGCAGCAGGGAAACGGGTTTTCCTTTTTCCCGAACCGGTGTGGAACGATTGTAATAGGCTTATACACGGACGACAGCGACGGCCGCGCAGTGATGGAGAAACTAAAACGCTTACGAGCAACAAAAAAAAAACACCAGCCAACACGAAATAAGGAAACACAGCACACTGGAGACAATAAAAAGGTTTTGATCCTAGATCATGGAGGATCATATTGTAAGTAATGGTCAGTTAATCATTAATCGTACCGGTGTGCCAGCGCTGGCACCGGCGCGCGCGCGCGCTCTAGCTTGGTTCTAAAATTCCACGTCCGGTGGTGGAGATTCTCTTCCCTTTTGCTCAAGCATCTACGAGCTGCCTGGCGGCGATCCGGAGCGCGTGTGGTGGGGGTTGAGGCAGAAATGCGGCACAGTACAGTTCGAAACCGTCTTTATACCGTATTATTGATAGAACATATTTCAAGCTGAAGGACGCCGGGGAAGGGGAAAAACAATGTGGAAAATGCGAAATGTTTCACAGTAAAGCATCGGTGACAGTCGGGCTGAAGGTGCAAGGGATTAGGAAGGGAAGGTGTGCGGCGAGAGGCAGTGTTATTTCTGCTTTTGCGCTGACCGATTAAATCATTTCTTATAGTATGAGCTGGTCCTTAGCTGCAGTCGGTATTTACTGTAGTTGATTGCTATTTATTGCCCTGCTAGAATCGGTTCTGGCCAGGGCCGCAATCATCATCAATTATTTGTAATTAATTATTGTATAATAAGTTTATAATACATAATTTCACAATCCATTTGCAGCAGATTGATGACGAAATTGTGTATTAAAATATTAGAAAATTTAAAACTAGAATATTGAGTAAAGAGTTGCTATAAAAATTTAAATTACTGCACTCTATACTTACTGCAGTAAATTTTATAAGTAAATTTAATTTAATTTTTCTATTATGAAAAAAATCATAAAAAAGCACATACAATGTAGGATAGTGTGATATCAATTTAAGAAACACTTGGAGATTCATCTTTTCTCGAGCAAGGGCTTTTCTGTACTGCAATAAAATATGCCATAATTTTCATAGACGCAATTCAGACACCAAAAACATCAAGACATAGCTTTTGCGACATATTAAAACATTAGGTTATAAAGAATAGAAGAAAAACTCTCCCAATAACATGTCTTACCAAGTGTTCATGATTAAAAATATGTCTACACTGCGCAGAGAACACCGCTCACTCAAAGCTAACCTTCAGCCTAGCAACATTTGGCAAAGTAATTGTGCAAGTAACATCAGCCACAACCCTTGCATACATACACACCCCATTTGCTATAACAACATTAGCTCGTTTGCCAAAACTACCAACGATTGGCCTCATCAGCTCTACCAACTGCAGCATCATCATCATCATCACCATCGTTGGAAGCATCTTCACTTGGTGTCAAAACAATCGGTCATGTGAAGGTAGTAACCATGTGGGAAAGTAGTAAAACTCGAGCAGAGCCAAGCCTTTGGCCAAGTTACGGCCGGAGCCAATTGACTGCGAGCGTTAAGGGTGATGCTACGATCTGACCTTGCCTTAGTGGCCTGCATTTGAACGATGGTTGAAATCACTTACCCATACGAGTGGCTATTTGAAATGCTTCAAGACGGAAAGCCTTTATGGTTTCGCACGTTTTTTTTTTTTGCAAAGCAAAATACGTACCTGTAAGATGACGTATCTTACATACGTAAGATGAACAAAATTAGTTCTTTGCTTTAGGGCAATAAATATCTTTAAGTGCATTAATTAATATTCAAATAAACAGTCCATTTTTTGTCAAATCAAACAAGCTCAACTGTAACCTTTTGAAGGCAAGGGCATAATACTTCATGCAGGCATCGTTTGTCGAAAACAGTAAAAAGTTGTTTCATTTCTCACTCCTTTGAAGCGGAGTTCCACCTCCCCCGGGGGGGCCTGGGGAGGGGGGGACAAAGGATGTTGCCAGTGCAGTAAACAGAAAAATCAATTTATGCATTATTGCAAAAACAAAGCCATTTTGCACGGAGCACCATTCAAACGAGAGCCGGGCACATAATGAGATGGCACAAGCCCCATCATCGCTCATCATGACGCCAAAAAACGCGGCAGTTATTATCATTAATAACTTAATTAATTAATTTACCCTTTGTCTGTTTACCGCACCAACCCAACTCCACCAACAACTCGAATCAAAAGAGGATACACTACGGAGATAAAAAGCATAATAAACACAAACAGCAGACACACGCGCACGCGCATGCTTTGTTGTCTTCCATGCAATAGGGCGAGCTCCGTTGGCAGAGATTGAACTGAGGGGCCGCTCTTCGATTTTCCCAAAAACTGTTTGATGTTGCGTGTTTGATTTCGTTGCTCACGGACGCTTGGTCGATGTGGGGCAGAGCTTGTGCTTGCGCTTCATTAAATAGTTCACGTTTGTTCTGTACCGTTCGGTGTGTACGTGTGCCATCCAAAGATTGAGTACCGACCGGCAAATAGAGAGATAGGCTTCACATCCACTTCAGCTCCACACCGTACGTGTGTGCCTAGCTCTTTACTCGCTCTCGTGACACGAGAAGACTGCAAACAATACCGAAACCAAAGGTCGTAGCATAAACATTATGTTTGCAGCTGAAGCACCCCGAAAATGTTCCAAAAATGGCACGACTAGAAAGAAAGTACACCACAGCGTCCCCCCGATGGCAGCGTTGGTGAAGTGCTCCCTTTTATGTAACATGTTGGGGAGGAGCATTGTTGCTCGATGCAGAGAGGGAGGCGCTTTGTGCGTGTGCTTATCAGATTGGAGCATCTAGCAAACGTCTGCAAAACGACACAATCTCGACCAAACGTCTGTGGGTTTTTTATAGTAAAGAAGGGAAAGGAGCCATCAAAAGGGCAGATTGATTATAATCAATCAACACACAGTTACAGGCACGCTTTTGGCGAGAATAAATCACACAGATTCCTAAACAGCACGAGATAGGCTAATGAGATAGTGTGCTTTTCATTGTATCTCTTTGACCTTTGACTTCCATGAATGGGTATCAAAGTAATTTCAATAGAAGGAGTAGTTGAATGAATGGAATTAGTCCGCAGTGTGCTCTGATATGTTTCAAAGAAATATTGTTAGCATGAAACAGATTTGTATCGTATTTAAACATCAATTGCAAAACTTTCAAGAATTTCAATGGGTGCATGTAATCAATTATATATTATTTCTTTGGAAGTGCCTTTTGATTATGTGAGTGTAAAACAGAGTCCCTGCGACCTCTGACTTCATTAGGCTGTAGGACCATTCCATTACGTCTGTCTATGGCAGTAAATTAACATAGAACATTAACATATTTATATTAACATAGAAAACTTTTTGATGATATTAACGTTCTTGTGAAACTGAAAGATGATGTCTTTGAAGCGTTGTTTTTTTTTAAGAACAATCAAGAACAACACACTTTTTTATGTTTCACAGTATTCTGGTCAACATTCGCAAGAATAGGTAAAATCAAGATGACTGTCATTTAATTAAGATAAACTCAAACAAAACCACTCAACAGAAAAAGGAAAACATGTGATATTACAAAAAGTTGATGACGAAATGCCAACGTCTGGCTAGTTCTGTAGTGTTGGACCAATTTTGCCAAAGACACAAATTTGTCTAAGAAGAGTTTTTTTTAAACAGAAAACTTATTCTAATAGCGTTTTACTTTGCAAGATTTTTTCAACAAACGAGATGATCATACCCATAGCAGCTGAATAAAATTTTAAAAATTATTTAAACTAAAAAAAAAAAAAGACACATACATTTCGCAATAGAGTTTGAAACTGCGGTAAAGAAAGCGTTTATACATTGTTCTTGACGTGTCTGGTTGCTGTAATTGGATGCGGAAGATACGGTTTTTGCGATGCATGCGAGTACTAAAAGTAGACATTAAATCTACAAAATTATTTGGTTTATAACTTTGTACTGTTTCTACCACTACTACTAGTTGAAAACAATCACAATTTAGCTGCAAACGATAGACCCGCGCAAGTACTCGATTATGGCGTAGTGCCATAATGACCAAATTGAATTGCACGTTAGCGATAATTCAAAGAACCATTTACTGAAAACCGATACGTTTACTTTTTTTTCCAAACAATTGTTCTGGTTTTTCAAAATTGTATTGATCCAACTTCAAACTAGATTCTTTACAGTTCTTTCTCTTTCAGTTCAAAAATATTAAAAGAAGGCTCCAATAACCCTTCCGTAACTATTTTCTTCTCCCTATCGCCGGTGATCGTGAACCGCGTACTAAACGATCACCTGAACCTTATGCGCCCTAGAACTAGCGTATACCCCTCTACCCGGCCCCTTGCACCCGCTGGAAGCTGTAACCCACCCTGCCGAGTAAGAAAAAGAACTGTTAGTTGTGCACAGCGATGCGCGCTTCGACCTCGGGTAATTACTCCGAAAACATCGAACGACCGCGGCCTGGTCCGGCCTGGTGGTGGCGGCGGCAGCGGAGGCACAAGAACCGATCAGGAATGCAAAAGGCAAACAAACTGTTAACGGATTTCGGTTCGGTTCGCGGCACCGGCCGTGGCAATAGCACGCAGAAAACAGAACACGCCTCGCAGTGCGCGGTTTCCGATTGGAGTGTGACTTATGTGCGGAACACCACCATAACGTGCGGCTGGAAGGCAGGCGAGAGAGAGAGAGCAATGTACAAAGGGCTAGAAAAAAAACGGTAGAGAGCACAGAGACAAACACACAAACACACAAAAGAAGAAAAACGAAGAAAATAGTGAAGCTCGTGGTGCCTTTCTTGCTGCACCCTTCAGTCTTTGGCGGGAGGAGCAGGCCCAACATTTATCTCCACCGCGATTCCGATTCCGATTCGTCTTGGGGTGTTTGATTTATTCAGGTGACTTAATTGGGAAGACTTCTAATCGATTTTGCGCCCCGTGCAGCCGCTGGAGCCGATGCCAGAATATCGCTGCGCCCGGTTCGCTTGTTTGTGTTGCTGGCTTTTCCGCAACGGCGATGGGGAACCCGACGGACCGCGCAACAGCCTGGGAGAGCCCCTTTTCAGCACGTCGAATCGGGGATTGCGTTACGAAATAAATACACAGTACCGCACCACACCGTACCAAAAAAAAACCATCGTACAAGCGGGAAGAATACGTACCCCTGCCTGCGCTTGCTCCAACAGTTCCTTGGTAAGGAATTTGTACGCACCGCAATTTGTTACCGTAAAACGCAATTGAATTCTGCGTCTCTCGGGGCAGGAGAGAAGATTAGCTCATTACACTACGGTCTCACAGTCGCAAAGCTTACCCCCCCCTCCCATTTTCTACCTTCGCCGATGCCCGTGCCATAAAAAAAACTCGAAACACTCATTTATAATACTAATAGGGCTTTGGCAGTTTGCAAGACACTCGCCGCTCGGATCGGAACATTTACGGTCTCTGCCGTACATTATTGTGGATAATTAATTAATCATACCTCGAGCGGATCCGCGAACGATCGATCGAAAAGTCGTTTACATTTGTGCACTCAATCACACTGCTTCGCACGGACACACTTTTCTGCCTCATAACGATTGCAAAATCGATCAAAACCCCGGGAAGAAACACATCGGGGAAGAAATCGGTCAAAACAAACATTACGAGAGTAGGAAATGAAATAGATCGACGCGAGTGTGACCGTTTGGTTGTGTCAACGCAGTGCGCTCTGCGCGTTATGGCGATGAAGTAATCCGCCGCAAGCGAGATGAGTCAGTCGACTGGGGGGCGCTTTTTGGTAACCGTGTGAGTCAGTGCGTTTGGCCCCCTTTTTTTAAATTTGCCTTCCGGAAGGGGCTTGAATTCTTGACCGATTAGACTGCCTGCAAGCGAAAGAGGTGTGTCTCGTGATGCATAAGGAATAATAAAAAAAAAGAAATCAGGATCCAGATCTGACGAGGGCCACTACGATTGGAGCTATAAAATAATGTAGCCATAAAATTAGACATAATAATGCAAAATAATTATGGCATCAAGCTAACATGATTTCTATATTATACATATTATAAGTAATCTTGCAGGGCCACTAAGCCACTAATGTGCTAAAGAAACTAGAGTGATGGAGATGTTCACTTCTGAGGCGGATTTAATCCAATTGGTTTGAGATCGATCGACAGAATCTAAGATCAAGGGTAAAATATCTAAATTCAATATAAATGTTACATTTCGAATTATGTTTTACTATACCAGCGAATCATCGAACAAGTGCATACATTCAGGCGCAAAACTTACAAAAAGTTTTTGAGACGAATTAATAACTGTGGAAACGAAGCCTGTCTAATAAAACCTAATTAAGTGAAATAAAAGATAACTTAAAAAGTATGTCTTGAATATCTAGATGAGACTCTTTTAAAAAAAACTAGTTTATGCAAGGCTGATAGACTACTACTAAAGAACCAATGTACCATCGATCTATATCAAAATTGTTAAAAAATTGTATCAAATCTTATTTTTTTGGTTAAAAACGTGAGAAAAAGGAGTCATAGGACAGCAGCATCTACATTCAAAACCAAGCAAAAAAATGTCTGTTATGGTACAATTGATTCCTTTAGATTCTTTACCCAAACCTTCGACTTTTGATAGCTCTTTCTGCTACTATCCTTATCCTGCCACTGCTTTCTAAACCACACACACAGCAAATTGATTCCAAAAGTCGTCACAAAATGAAGCCATCAATGCATGTGGCACGCGGCTGGCATGAGTTACAGCATCAAAAAGCCGTTCGTTAACGACCGCCGCGCTGAGCGCCGGCAGCAATCGCAGTGATCGAACGCCGTCGAGATAGTGTTTTGCCCCGCACAGCGAAGACATCGAGGCATCATGCAGTTTTCGAGCAGAAGTACGCTTTTCAAATCTCATTACGATGTCCATAAATCACGGCGGAAACAGTAACAAAGGCTCAAAGCGGGGGACAACAGTTACATGGCAGGGGCGCTGCTTCCATTTCATTAGTGGCCCTAAAATCGACTCCTCCGCTTCGGGGGGGCCCAACGGCGATGACGACGACGATTGTGAAGCTCTCCCAAAACGATCATCAGTCGGAGTGCAGAAAACGATCCACATTCCGTATCGGGATGCATCACTGGCGAGGTTTCGCCTGAAGCGCGGGGACCCTCGAATCGTGAACGTCGTGTGAAACGGTGGGGCAAAAGCACGCTCGAAAGTGAAACCATTCGCGGTACCGGACGAGTAGTGCACGATCACCTTCTAACCGATAGGAAATAGGAGCATAAAATCGTTGCTCTTCGTGAGCTCACGTCGAGGGCACAGGGAAGCCCAACAGTATCACCCGGCGATGTGGCATTACACAGCTCAAAATAAAACAAACACAAACAGTGTACACAATGTTGTTTGGTGGCCGGGCGCCGACGCTCCGGAAAAGAAAATAAGTCAATAATAATTTAATACAAGAGTTATGAGATAATTACGAACGCTTCCCATCACGATCGACATTATGGCGGGCACGAAACGTGGCGGCCCCGGCAAGGCGGCGGCATCCCCCCGTGTGCGAAGGATCACTCTGCAATTGCCCGATTTTGCTCTGTAAGGTCCTGCCGCAAAGCACAAACCATCGGCGGTCAATCGTAAGCCCGTCAGACGCCGGAGTTCATCGCGGGTCGGAATCGCGACGGCAGCGGGCTTAATGATCGACGAGATTCTACCATTCTGCACACACCACAGCCCCGCTCCGCTGGCGGGCGCCTTGGCGACACACACACACGGTGAGGTGGCGAGACGGAATGGAATTTCAAATGTACTGCAGCTCGATTAATAAGGCCGGCGGTACTGTTGCACTATTAATTAATCTTCGCCAGAGGAAACACAAATAATAACAATATTTGCAGTAATGCTGATTGATTGTCTTTTCGATGCTATAAAAGTATCGGTTAGTTATGATGACTTTCCCATAGAGGGCATTGCTGAACACCTTAGTAGTATCAATTTTGATTTGCAAGTATTTGCTTTTGAATTTTCTAGAATGTGTTTTGTTCAAACTTTATGTCGAAGAAATAGAGTTAAGTACATCGAGAGTCATAAAATACTAGGAGCCATCCTGTTATGTATGCTTCTTTGAAAATTATGGCACGTGCTTTTATTAATAAAACATGAATAAAAATTCTTGGATTTAAAAAAGCTTTACTATAACCGTACAGCAGAAAGTGGATTCAATCATTGCTCGTCCATTTACTTTGCTTTTTCCACGTCACGAACCTTCATCATTTGCATGGGGAAGTGAGCCAATTTCCTTCAACGATTCAATGCATCCTTGTTGTTTTTTGCTGCAACGCATTACTTGCTTTTATTTTCCATCCTTTGCAGCAACAATGTGCAGCAGCCTCGGCTTTGGTGGCCAGAAATGGGGAGAGTGCGGTAGTAATTTATTTACTTAAACAGCACCGTGTACCGTTGTCGTTGTGTCACCTCCCCCTCTCTCTCTCTCTGTACCATCCGGCTTCACGGCCATCATTTTTCCATTATTTTCCACGGTGTCCTAGAATACCACTCACTGTGCGGAAGTCGATTTTCTTTCCGCGAAGCGCCTGAATGCGGCAGGTTTATCTCCCTAACCGTAATTAATTCAATTTCAGATTCTATTTAACGGCTACGGCGGCATCGGAAGCAGCTCGAACTGCACTCCCTTTTGACGGCGAAGAGCAGGAGGGAAGGAGGGGGTGGGGGAGGGGTGTAAATGGTAGATTAGCAAGCGCAAGCGATCGAAAATGTGCCAAGGGAGCGAGTGAAGCTGGAAGTGTTGAAGTGGCGTATTGCTTCGCCGTGTTTGCCTGGTAGCACACTTTTGTAAGGCAAAGTGTAAGAAGGAGTAGAAATGGCACAATCCGGCCTCGATTAAGTTTACACAAAACAAAAGCAATAACTCTGCTGCAAACGACGGCTGGCACAGTGGCAAGTGCTGGTGAAGGGGTTTTAATTATGCCTTTTTAAACGGCGTGCCGCATTCTACGGGGAAAGGGGAAAACTTATACTCAATAGAGCACTTAGTCGTTAGTGCGAATTTGGTGCAGTTGAGCATGTTTATGGGATGGGTGAAAATAAGTGGGAAAAAGCGCCTTCAGTTGGCAGTTGAGGAATTTCGGAACAAAAAAGAAATTTTCTAACGAACTAAATAGTGATTCACTTAATTACAAAACTGATTGCTATAAAAATATGCTTCATGTAAAAAGTTGCCATAATGCAGAAAAACAAACAAAAAATCATAACTGATTGTTTGAAAAAAATATCAAACTTAGCTTAACAAAAAATATTTCATTGATACAATGCACAAATATGAAATCATGGTAAAACACATATGTTTTTTTGCGTTATCTTAATAATTTAAAAGATTACCATAAACATTTACTTAGCTTAATACTGACAAAATGTAATATTCAAAAATTGAAGCTCAAATGAAAAAAAAAACATTAAAAATACTTCAAATTAAAAAGTACGACATTAATTCATGTATCAAATGCGCTATAAAAAGCAAACATCTATCAACGGTACTATTAATTAATACAAAACAGAAACAGAAAATTAATCTGCATTCAACTCACAAAAGTGCTGCAATCAAGCTAATAAATGGAACGAACCGGGTTACCCAAAACGCTCACAAAATTCAATTTAACAATTTTGTTAATCGAATTAAAGCATTGAAGCCTTTCTACAGTATGCATATGCTGTGCTTTCTCGATAACAATTTTCTCTGCGTCTAACGTTGCAGCCGGTACAGTTATGATGTGATTTCAATACTCCTTGAACTGATATGTTTGATTAAAAGAAAGTTCTGAACGCACAGAAAAAAAAGCATCCCCACATTCGGTCCCGATCCAACGATCGAAAAGAACAAGTGATCGAATCAAGGGAACGTATAGAATGAAACCCAAACCAAC
>KB669803.1:262645-292944 GCA_000349105.1 Anopheles epiroticus
GATTTAATGGCAATCGACAATTCTGCGAAACGTGGGACGGCGCGCAAAGTGCAAAACCGCTAGTATTTGCAAGTGTCCGGAATTGAATGACAGGTACTGTATTTCGTTAGTTATACTATTGTACCATTTGAGAATTCGTTTTAAACGGTTAAAAACCCCAAAATGAGCCAACATTTTGGGATTGAATTTTAAACCACTGGACGACACGAATGCATCAATAGCTGAGCATTAGTGAGTCCGAACATGTATGATTTATTTTTTCTTTTAAATCCATTGAAAAAAATTAATAATCGTTTTGAAAAAAAAAATCAGATCACCATTTACACAAAATGCTAACGACATTCACCAAAGTCAAAGACACTCAACAAAGGAAAAGGAAAAACTACGAGTTTTTAATGTATCGATTAAATTATTTCGATTTAATTTTAATTTATTCCTTGACCTTTAAATTTAATTTATTCGTTGACCAAATCCAACGCCATTGAACTCTGGTTGGTGGTTATAAAAGCTGATAATATGACTAAAAACATATTTTCGGCTCAATTGTTACGTAAATACTTTTTACACATTCTAGTAAAGATTTTACTGATCCAGAAACAGGTGTTACAGAGCTGAAAAGATTTAACGGGTCTGAGTTACACGTACAATTTGACGTTGTTGAGCTGGCTTGAAAATCTCTGTTATATATTTTTAACATGTATTGTTAAATAAACAAATAAAAAAAATAAAAAGCTAATTTGACAACAACGGAAGTGTAGATAAATTTGTAGAAACCTAAAAGGCCCTTATTTTTAGTGGAAAAATGCTAATCATGTAACAATCATGTTAGGGCACCAAGAGCACCTTGTACCTAATTAAATTAACACTACATACTGGTGAATTAAAATAAAATCAATGAAGAAAAAACTTTCAGATATAACTGACATAACCTGAACTTGTTCAATACAAAAATTTACAATTGAATAACATTCACCCTGGCTGTTTTTCGGCTTATTGATGCGGAATAATTAAGCCAACTTTTTTTTCAAGATCTTTACGATTTCTCTCTTGTAGCTATTGACCAGCTGCAAGTACCGAAGCAGTTTGCATAAAAAAAGAAAGCTAAACATAACTACTAGACCAACGTCTACCTAAACTGAGCCGAAATCAACAACGCAATACAGTTGCATTACCCCTAAAAAAAAGCCCCCAACGTGTTCACAATGACACGAGGCCACATCAGGATCGCAACGGGAATATCGTTGCACCAACCCATCACCCCTACTGAGCTCCCAGGATCCAAACAATTCCTCACACCTTCCCGATGTAACACACCATTAGCTACTTGCCCGCATGATAAATGGCGTAACGAAGCGTCTTTTAGACACTGCCACCTCTCGTTTGTCCCGAAACCGTGTGTAAATGCAGCAATGCGCTCTCACTCGTAGGGTCTTATTTTTTTTTTCGGGAACCTCGCACCGCACCATTGCTCAATAAAATTAATGATCATCAATCGTCCGCGGTCTGGTTTGGCGTTCGCACAATAAGAACGCACAGATAGTGCGCGTCCAAAATCCATCAGCTAATAGAGGGACTTCATTTCACCGAGGGCACACGCACGTGCGCCCTTGTTGCACCCTCGGCGGGGTGTGAAAGACTGGCGGGTTTGCCGAGACACCTTCGTCAGAAGCCCGACGTTGCATAACAAACGAATTTATTCATGCTTCTTGACGGGTCGGCCGCACGACGGCTTCATCTAATGGGGTTCCTTGTCGCCCCGTTGTCTGCCAGTCTGCCCCGGGCTTCCAGACAAGATTTCTAACGCCAAAGGCAATCTCCGTTTTTGGAGGAGCATAAGCTTGCAACGCGACCCCTTTGGAAAGGAAACAGACTCCCGAAAAGGAGTCATTCCCGTAGGCACAATGTCTGGGTAAACGAGGCTACTTGGTGATTCTACCGTGCAAAAGCTTCCCGACTTCCCTACCACAGAAATCCCCGCGTAACATCAAGACGTTTTGATGAATGTCCAACGTCTCATTGCACACTCGAGTCGTGGGTCATAATTAGCCCGTGCCCGGATGTCGTGGAAATGCCGCCAACGGGGTCACAGATTTGCACCACAACCACCTCCGGGTGTCGGGCGCCTCACGTTCTGCGACACATCCCTCACATCATTTTTCGTTCCTAGAGCGCCCCGAGACGCGAGATTTATGGAGATAAATATTCGCGACGCGTCGACCAGCTCCAATCATCGCACGCCGTCTACTAGACGCCCGCGTACTGGAAAGCCTGCCGTCAGATAGGCTTTAGCTAATTGCAATAAACCAGTCACTCAGACTTTTCGCCGGCAGGAAGTGCCCATGTGTGTGTGTGTGTGGAAAGCCTGGGCCGTGCGAAATTCTAATGTCATCACCCCGTCCAGGACAACATCCGCGGTGGATACAGAACCTGGAGTGGGGGGGGGGGGTGAAGCGAGTGGATGAGTGGGATGATGATCCGTTGTCGCCATCGTCCCGGGCAAATCTCGTGGGTGCAGTCATCGTCAGCAACACTTCTTTTTTAACCACCGGCGTGGAGCACGACCATCACGCACCCCACCCACGAGCATTGTGTGGCTAGAAGCTAATGAGGGTTAACTAGTCGTCATTCAAAACAACTACACCCGCAGCGGGAGAAAGGGTGAGAGGGGGGTTAAAATTAACAGCGTACTAAAAGCAAACATCAACGGGACATATTACCGTTAGTGGTAAAATTCTGTAAAATGTAGCCGTTTTGTAGCGCCCGCACTCACCGATCGCTCAATGGAAGTTGTGCAGGTCTGGCACATCATCATTCATCAAGCGCCCTTTTCAGCACGCGGATGACTAGCTAGCTCGACCGGCTGCCCATACACAGGCTACACTAATGTGGGCGTGTAGGATGTGTGATTTTTGCAACAGGAGCAGAGGATGTGTTACTAACGGGTGGTGGGGCAAACCGTCTAATGAAGGAGAAGAATCGTGTGAAAAATCTTCTAACAAACTTAATGAAGCATTTTGTTAAAAATACAGAAAATCCTTGAGGTTTCTTTATTTCTATAGAAACAAAACTGATCTAAAACAATTATTTTTGTGCACGAATATTATGGCAAACCTAACTGCAATAAATTGTTCCATAACATTACTATGAATGTTTTTGTTAAACAAATTATCCTACAGTTCTAGAATTCGATACTTGAGCTTCTGACCTGCATATCGATGATTCACAAACAGTACTAGTACTACTGAACTTTGGTTGGACACTAGTTTTAAATTATAAAGACACTGCAGTAAACGGATCAATATTCCCTTTTGATTTATCAATATTGCCAAGTAAAGGCTGCATTGTTGCGGTTCACGTAAAGAAGCAGCGTTTCAATATGTTTTTCACAAACATGTCCTAAATTTATTCCAAGGCTTTATTAAAAATGAAACTTGTATTTAAAGTAGTTCAAGAAGTTCAAGTTCAAGAAGAAAACTAAAACTCAGTATTACTGAAAAGATTTGTTCGCTAAGGTCATACTTTATGGCAAAAATCCAAAACAACTTCTTCATTTTTCCCGTTTTTTTAAATTATCTTCTTTGTCGTTGCACCCCTCGGTTGTTCTGTTTTCTCACCAACATCCACAATCATATGCATATTTTATGGCAAAAAATCTAAGTATACTTTGCTATAAAACCAAGGCTCCCACAGAACTGATACGCAGAACTTTATTTTTTACCCTTAAGAATACACATTGAAAACGGAAGTTCGAGTTTTGTGGTACATTTTTACTTTATTTTTATGATTTGCACCCCATTGTAAATGAATAAAAGCTCCTGCATCCAGTTTTCAGAAAGCTATCCGTATAAAGAGATCCGATCCGCTTATCAAATGATTAAATCGTTTATATTTCGTTCACCAATTTTTAACCCTTTTAAATTTTAAAAGCTGCCACCGTCCAGGCGAAAGGATGCACAACCAAACTAGAGCTCACCCAACAATAAAGCCCTAATTATCTTTCAAATGCGAAGCGCGTTCTTCCATAAAACCCCATTGCACGACTTTTTAGACTCCCTTGCCCATTGTCATCACAGACTCGGGGACCTCGTTAGACCTGGCAAGTTCCGCAAAAGGAGCTGTACACCAAAAACGGAAATCATAAACACCCTCTTTGGACTGTGGACGGAAAGAAGGTGGAAAAACTGAGAACCATAAATGTCCACCCCAGCCGCGCGCAATACTTTTCTCCGTTCGGATCTTATCGTGCCGTGTGTATGTCGCACCGCTAGGCGTAATGTCAAACGGGCTGCACACACACAAAAAAATGACACACATTTTGAAACACAGAGGAATCATATTTTGTTGCCCTGAAAAAGGCTTCACTGCTAAAGGGCTACTCGGAAAGTTCAAAGTGCACGCTTAAAAGTGCACTCGGGTCTGGTTGCGCTGTTGGCAGGCAAACGTTCTTTGCCCTGCAGCACTAAGGTGGGAAGGAGTGAGCCACTATCCCAAAAAAGGGAGATTTTAATTTCTTGCCTTGTTGTTGCCTTCTGGCTGTATGGGCACATGCACACGGGAAAGTTTATGAGTATGACATAGTTGGATTAATTTTTGCTTCGTTCCACTTTGCACGGGGTGGAAACACAGTGAAAGACAACAAAAGTTGTGTGTTTTACCGTCGACTTTGTGTCTGTGTGTTCTTTTTTTTTTCCTCGGTAAGTTTCAAACCGTTGGGAGGTTTACTTTGTTTCTGTATTTGTTTTGTGAAAATTTAATTTCAAGAAAATGAAACATTGGCAACAGAAGAGACCAAAGTGGCAAAGAACCAGAAAGAAAGACAAAGAAACTTCCTGTTGCCAATGTTAGTCTTCGTTCCGCCGCGGATCGTGATCAGGTACAATGTCAGTCAGCATTTAATGCTCGTTACCATCATCAATTTTAAATTATTAAAATCCATCATCATTCACGGTAGATTTTACCATATTTATACCCGTTCCCCTTCGTTTGCTCTTACCGATGCTCGCGCACGTTCAAACTATGCTAGATGCTGTAAAAGCGCGTACTGCGTATAGAACAAGAGAGCGCAAAAAGTGTACACCATTCTCGCATCCCAATAGTCATCGTTTTTGATGAGAAACTTATTAAATATTTCTGATCGATCCAATACCGAAACTGGTGCAAACGATGGTGTGTGATGTCCATCATCGCCAGCAGAGGAAGCAAACCGCCCAAGCTGCACACACAGCACGGTAGGAAAGCATCTTTGAACTTCTCGCGGAACAGGGCAAACGATGAAATATTATGATTAATGATGGATTATTTTCGCGCGCACAAATAGAACCCGCGATTTGATATTAATGCGGCGACACCGTGTTGCGCTGTTTGGGCATTTTTTGCTCTCTCTTTCTTACTGTTTTATTTGCTCTAGATGAGCAGATTAGAAGCGGGAAGTGAGTTCTTGCTAGAATCTTCCTTTGTTTGTTGTTGTAAAAAGAGGTGATTGAACTTTAATAGTTTGTGATGGTTTTAGGTGTCGAAATGGCGGTTGCTTGTTCGAACCGCCGTAGATGAAAACAAACACGCATTAACGCACTGTGACTGGAGCGAAGAAGTTTACCGTCTTCCTAATGAACCTTGTTAACAAATTATTGAAACAGATGCGATTTTTTCCACTTAAACACATTATCCGTCGAAAGTATTGTTTATGGCATCTCTGTTGCATCAAACATGATATGCATTTTACAATTAACCTTTGAGACGATAATTTGTTAAAGTCTATTGGTAAAAGATAAATTTAAAATTTAAACGAGCTTCAATGACTGTGCTCAATAGCGGCTACTGGATAAATAATGAGTCCAACGTAATTCTTGGTACATGCCATAAAAAAATTTTAGCCTGAAAAACGCCTGAATGTATGCAATCTCTTGTTAATTCTACCTTTTAACACCTCTTTTAACACCGCCTTTACTTTGATATGCATTCTACAGACATTAAAATCTGATGATTTGCGTTTTCAAAATTGAGGAACAGTGAATATAGATATTATTTAAATAAAAAGTTGATACTTCATTATTTTAATACGAATAGTGCGACAGTGACAAGCGAAACAGTATACTAATAAAGCTTTGTGTTTATTCACAAAAATATTTATTTCTCATTAGTTTTCCAGTAGAACAACCCAAAAAGGGATACTAAATTGGTAGAATGAGACGTTTTATAAGCTACCGTTTTTACTTACCTTGTAAAAAAAGTTATTATTTCTGCTGTTTAAGGGTAGCTTCCACTAGCCGATATCAAGTGGCTTGATATGGACATAAAACCATCGCAATAACCCCGTGTGCTATTGTGCTTGTCACACCCATAAATTAAATCGCTGTTCGATACACATATCCAACCACAATGTGTTGCGTTGCTATATCTTCAATTAATTAAAATTACGACACTCACTTACTTATAGAGCACATAATAACACATCACTTGGATAACTGCTGGTTGCAGTTAAATACGACCAAGCCTTTGCCGATTGAGCAAACTGCCATAATTGCTTGATTCTGAGAAAAAGGAGCTATTAATGCTGCAACCATAACTGCTGCTCATTCCTAATCACCATGCATCACCAATAAGCGATCATGCATAAAGGGGCAATATCAAACACGCACCGAACACAACCCGAACCGCCATTCATCTTGTACCGTATCGCTAATGAACCGTTTTGTTCACAATTAAATCACACACCGGCAATCATAATGATGGACATTACTCTTCAACCGTCAGCCGGCAGCATCGGGCTATTTTTGACCCAAAAGAAAAAGCGAGAACTCCCATCGCTCAAGACCCGTAAGCCACCTTTGGTTCGCTCGAGATGTGTTTGTGTCAAGGCCGCAATGCCATCCCCGCGTTCGATAGCGAAATGGAGCTAATCCATTCTTAGTCTCAATTTCGTGCAAACGAGTGCATGAGCGTCCACAAGTCCGAGGCACCCTTAGCCCACCGTCAGGCCACAACAAAAACGGCCAGAAGATGCATTTCTAATGAACAATTTATTGTACCCGACCCGACCCCCAATATTTCACAATTCTCGAGCTGCCCCTTGGGGGCATCCTCATCTCTCTCTCTCTCGCTCGGTGGCTCCCTACAATCAGGGCTGCAAAATTACGGCGCCACGTGCGGCGCCCCAAGTTCGGGTTGGGTTTGAATAATGGAAACAAGAAAAGTGAATGTTCGCGTGGCGTTTGAAAGCCGTTTCTGCTGAGGGGATGATGTCGTTGTGGACGCTGTAGGCAGGCAGGCAGCCACCTACTAATTTGTTATTGTTAGTGAGAGCTGTTGTCCTCTTGCACACGCTCCCAATCTGTGACAACAATTACGGTGCGGTGTGTCAAAAAGGCCGTTCCACAATTACCGTTCATCATTGTTTATTTAATATCTTCTTGTAGTAACAGTTTAGCTCGCCCGTATGGTAATGCGACACCCGCACCCAGGCGAAGAAGGCACCCGGTGAAGTGGCTGTGTTTACCAAACGTGTCGCCGTTGACCTAGATTGCGGGGTGATGAGTTTTGGAGAAAAAAAATTAAAAAGTCTTTAAGGCCTCTCAGAGTTAAAGCTCTAAAGGATATGGATACTATCGACCTTGAATTTTAATATAATCCATCTTTTTCAGCTTCAAATTGTCTTTCCAATTTATGAACGAGTTAAATAGGTATAAATGGAGACACATTTGCAAAAAAGACTTGAAGATTAGCGTATATGGGACTTAATTTCAAGATCTGCATCAAAATTAGTGCCTCCTGCCGCCGGTTAGCGGAACCTTGCAGTACTACAAAGCAAGCTGCATTACGTAAAGAGCTATTTTTCTTTATTTTTATTTTAATTACACGAAACAGATATTGAATGAATGAATCGAGTTATGTTTCTTAGTATGCATCCCTTTTCCACACCGTTTCTCGATTGCCAATAAGATGAATATTGCGATTCTTAATTATGTTTGACAACTTTCGCTAGTTCTCACCAGGCGGCGCTAATATACGTCCAGAATTGGAAATCGAATTAAATTTGTTGTTAACTTTTATTCGTATTCCTTATCCTATTTTAATTCAATAGATCAATTTCATCATTGATTAAAATAAAAACACAGTTGCCTCAATATTCATATTTTCTAAGCATTGCTTTATGATTTTTTTTTTAAATTTGTTCAATAAATTAAATAAATAAAATGTTGTAGTATATTTCGTCAAAACACTGTCATGGAAGAATTTAATAGTGATCTTTTTTAAGTGAATTCAGTTCGAAGATAATTTTAAACTGCAGCAGCTACAAAACAGCGTAAACCTCCATCACAACACATTGTAATGCAATCCAATGTCGAATGCATATGCTACTCATTCCCGCCAGGATTTCAGGACTTTTTAATTGAGTTAAATACCTTTTAGCCTCCTCTTCACCGCGGCTGTAATTATGCTGGCTGCGGTTGCCACAACCAGATCTGCACAATTTGTTGCGATTTCAGCTTTAATCGATGTACCGTCTTGTCTGTTTCCCACACTCGATTCGCCTCGCCCGACGCATTAACATACATTTTTTCTAACCATTAATCGATTTGACCGACAGATGCACCCCCCCTTCACGGTCACGGGTGCCTTCTTGTACCAACCCAGCCCTCAACCCAACACACGCTCCGTCCCCAAAAGGGCAGTGCATCGGGTTAAATCGAGTGGAATAAATGTCAGCCACCGCAAACGCAAATCACTCGCGTAAAAGCTTTCACCAGCACCCGCCCGTGGGCACAACCCTGTCCTTGCCCTTCGTTCGACCACACACAAAAAAAAACCGCAAACGTCGATAGAACTGACAGGCGCAGCAGGAATAATTAAGACAGCTTAATTAAAACGGCAAAAATGTCGCTGACAACAAGGTGGCCAATAAAAAAAACAGGAGAGAAGAGCGAAACAGAAACCGCGCATCAAAGATCGTTACACGAGCCAGTGCACGGGTCTTCTGATCGCAGATAGGGCATACACATACACACCCCTTGGGATCGATATGTGGAATGCGGCACACGGTGGTCACACACAATGTTGATCCCGGTCCCGGAAAGCGGGAAGGAATCAATTAAGCTTGCCGTGCCATGACGTGCGGTTGTCAAAATTGGCCGGCGCCATTAGCTCCGCGGGTCTCAGTGTCAAGGCTGTTGGGGCTTGGCTTTTTTTCTGTGTCCTTTCGCTCTTTCCTCCGTCTCACTCACGACATCTTGTCGTGTGCGTCGATCGCTTGCTATAAATCATATCCCGCCATCCAGGTCATCCGCACCGTCCGCACGACGGCATTACTAAGTTGTTTGTGTGTCCCTGTCTTGCCATTAAAACTGCTCCCGAAGTCTACCAACAAGGGATCTTTGTGGATCTCGTGAGTGTGCGCGCGCGCGTGCCCTCGTGAAAGGATACCCCGGTCCAGTTTGGGTCTCCCCGTCTACGAGCATGAACAGATTTTTTTGTTTTTGCTGCACGAGCATCACGGCTAAGTAGAAACTCTTGTTATTCGATATCACCCCTGGCAGCATGCCGCAGCATCTTGCCGACAGTGATTTTGTTCCTTTTCTTTTGCGACCAGTTCCGGTTCGCTCCAGCCGCAGCACATGGGGTCAGCTCACTCACCGGGAGTAGTGAAGCTGCTGCCAGATGCTTCCCTTTGATCAATCCGATATCGGATCGGTGGGTTTATGTTTCCTTCCCCCTTTCCACCGGCGGGTGCTGTAAGAAAATTTATCATCACTCTTCTTCACCGCCCAACGGTCAGGCCAATTGCGAGAAGCTGTGCCGGCAGTGCAAACGACTGGATTATCAACGACCAGGGTGTAGTAGTTACGCTGATGCTATTGCACGATTTAATCAGCACAAAAAAAAGCGAGAGCAAAACCGAGCGATTCTAGGTGAAAGAGGTAAACCGTACACCCTTGAGCTACTGTGAAAGAATTTACCGCAAAAAGAAACTAAACCTGCTAAAGAATCTGCTCCATCACCGAGGCGTGTGGACAGGGGCTCATCTCGCACCGCCTCGGATGTAAAAGGGATGAAGGGTGAGAAGCGAAACGGGCTGCAGGGATGTGCCAAGTTGATGCTTACACCTCACTACGCACAATTAACATTTCACCGCTTTAGTGCGGTGCCCACGTTTTCCTCTCATTAATTCAAGGTTATATGAATTCCGTTTTTAGCTTATCGGCCACCGTACTCGGGTCGGGGCCGCGAGGCTGACGAGAAGCGATTTTGCTTTTATCGCACTCATTAGCGAGTTGTGGAATGCTGATTGGTGAGAAAAAAAACGTGAGAGAGGATGATACTGAGGTATTTTGAAACATGGTTTTGATTTAAGAGATTTTAAGAAGGATTTGTTGCAAATAAAGTCTTACGGGGTTTTTTGTCTTTCTCGATTGTCTTAACGGTATTTTTTTAAATTTGATTATTTATATGTTGTACTGGCCATAGGTTGACGAAACGCTATCGAATATGTAATCTTTTCCACACTGACGCCATCTACCGACGGCTAGCGAAACCTAGCTACACTAAAAATGTGATTTTTTAATTATTTGGCTTGAAAATCTGTACAAAAACATTCATAATCGTATTTCATGTGATTTAGCACTTTTTTTTTTGCTCCAATACAACGATAACACTTCGATAATTCGGTGTGCTATTCAAAATTGGCACTTGGGTAGAACAAGCATATGCTTTGTCGACGTCTTCCGATGTCACAGGCTTGGTTCATCCATTTTGAGAAGTTGGTAGTTTCTATGATTTGGCAATGTTTCAACTAATCATAAATCACCTTTCTAAATTTCATAGGACTGAGGTCGACGTAGCGCACTTGGTCATGATGCAGCGTTTCCTGGCGGCGGCTAGTGGAACTTTGAGTTTAGGCTGAATTTGACTATTTGGAACACACATTGAATATCTTTTCCAGTATTAAGATTAATTAAATAATCTTATTCAAGAATTCTTAAAATCATTGGCTTAATGTAAAAACAACATGGTTATTACAAAGGCATCAGTGTAATGCAAATAATAAATAATGTGAAGTATAATTTTCCTTCGTTTTTAACAAAGTCTGCTTACCGATTCCTTCAAATATAAGGAGATCTTCAAAGATAGATTCCACTTTTGCTTATTTATCTAACATGCAAGAATTTCCCAGCACACACATCTGCATTCCATCGCTCTTCAAGTGGCATATTTTGAAGTACTTTGGCAGTGAGTGGAACACAACACGTGCACTTCCAACTCATCATCAACATTGCCATTATTGTCTGCCTAGTGCGCGTCGCTACTGGCCTATCCAACCAATCGACAGCACACCACTCATCCCGTCCGTTAACAAGTTTTCATTTATTGTTCCCAATGCAAACAGCGTCAGTTCGAACGGATTGCAAAGAGGAGGAAACACACACAAGCGTGTGCATTTGCACAAGTGAGTGTGCATTTGCAAACGCACGGAAAACCCACACAAATGCCACGCTTTTCCCCATCCGCCGAACAATGCCACCGACAGTCACAGATTGAAATGGGTCATCAATTATGTAAGGACCACGCGCGGTTCCGTCCATCAGGCGGTCAGCTCCTTTCTCGTCTTCGCGTCCGTTCGACGGGCGTTGCATTCCTATGACAAGCTTTTGAAGCACATTGGAGGCAAAAACACGCAGACATGCAGCCATCATTTGACGAGCATTATGACGAGCCCACTAGATGTCGCCGTGCAGCGAGCCGTGGACCGGGACGATCGACACAATCAAAATTGCATTCCTTATTATCTGGCGGGCGCGGTGGGTGCACAGCAAACATGTGCCACCAACGGCAACAGTAGCGCAACATGGTCGTTGAATTAACCGAGCCTGGAACGAGGACGAGGAGAAGTGGAAAGAATGCAAACATTGGGAAGAATATCTCCCTTAGAAAACCGTCTACCATCAACGTTTTCCACAACCTCTCCCACAGTGAACCGGAATTTGCTTGACCCAGAATCTCAAGAGCCATTTGGGGATGATCGTTCTGCCGCATGAAGTACACCTACAGCCGTTTATCGCCCATTATTATCGCATCATGGAGCGTATCGAATCAAAACACTAGCTTGCAACCGGAACCACAATTCGCCACCGGGTCGGCAAGAGAGGAGGCAGCAGGGACAGTGCAAAGGTAAACATTTGCGATGCCAACTTGGTTGAATGGTATGCGGTGGAGGATCTAACCGAGTGGTCGCTTAGCGTGAGAAGTGAGAACTTCCCCTCGGAAGGCAAGTACAGTGAGAGTCGTACGAAAATATTTAGGAATTTTAAGAACAATAATATTACAATCAATTGTCACAAGTTTCGATTAAACGGAATCAGTGGTAGTAAAACGATAAACGACTAGTTAGTTAGCAATTCCGCAAGGAGGCGCTGGTATCTCATGTAACATATTTTTATGGCTATTTTAGCATGCCATAAAAATGAGACTTGGTCAACTACTAAGCCCTAGTATTGCTCAGAATATAATCAGCATTAAAAATTGGCACAAAAATGTTGTGGAAATAAATTCAATAGCTGGAAATAGTCCGTTTTATGTCCCCCTATGCACCAAGGGCCTACAACAAAAATTCTTTTATATAAAATCAAAATTAATTTCAACCATAACACAACAACCCGCACTGTACCTGCAACGCCAACCAAACCTGGCAACAGTCGAGAATGACCCGATAGCCAAGATAGAAAGCTACCTCAACGCTGCCTGCCATTGCGGAAGGACAAGATTCGTGACGACTCTCGTGAATCGTGAGGTTAATAAGTTACAGCGCCGAAGCATCTCTAGCCCGCCGATGCTGCTACTCGCCATCTGGCGAAGCGTCCGCGCGCGATGGAATCATAAACAATGCATATTTTCTGGGAGCAAACTGGGAAAAGCAATAATGGTAGGAAAAAAAACCTCTTCAAAGCTCCAACCTTTGATCGAGTGGCCTAACGGGGCAGTGTAGCCCAGAAGGAACTTCCAGCCCAGGCAGAAGGCTGCAAAGTCAGTAATCCGATGCGAGCAGTGCGGACGGGCGCGCACATCTTGGTGGTTACCTCGTGGTGCACGCCTGGCACGAGTGTGTGTACATTTATGGTCATTCGAATTTGGCTTTGAATTTTTTCCACCTTAATTTGGCATGAAATTACTTTCCTGCGCTATGATTGCCGGCTCCCCAGATCGACCTTCCACCGTTTACCGTTTTCATCTCGTTCTCCTGCCAAGACACTATTGGACTCGGAGCGTGCTGTTTTGGTGAAATTGTTTCGACTTTCCCGCGCCGGGTCGGGTCCGAGAATTGAGATGGACGCAGGAAGATGGAACTGCACACGGCTTGGGAAAGTGAAATGCGCGTACTTTTTGAAGAAGCACCCAGCTGCTACTGCTGCCAAGCTGCCCTCGCCGCAAGGGAGAGGGCAGGGTGCGGATGGTGATCTCAGCACGCAATGCTCTACTCCGGTGACCGCAATATAGGGATCGGTCGGTGGGTAAGAGATGCATATCGGCGACCGCACGAAATGTGAATGCGGCAGAATCGTGAGATTTGGTGCGATTGTGCCCGGTGCGGTGGATCATCATTAAGGTGGTTTGCTGGAACAAATGTGCATCGGCGCAGTGGACAACCGGGCCGGCGAAAGGTCAAAGTCAGTAGTGCCGTTTTGTTTTGTTTTTGTTTGAATAAATGGGTTGGATTCGTGACATAGATGCAAGAAATTATTGAGTGCGGGAAATGGCTAATGAAGATTCAAATAATCAAAATGTAAATAAGGAAAAACAAATTGTGAAAACAATAAATGTCACTAGTTTTATATACATTTGCTGCTTTAAAAAGCATTAAAAGATAAATCAAATCCTCAATCGATTAATATAGAATTTTTTTTAGAAGAATACAGCAAGCTTCTCGCTCACAAATTTTCTGTGTATTTTTACCTTTTGAATCATAAAATTCTAATTTATAATTATATCAAGAATATTGTTTAATTTAAGCAGGATTTTTATTTGCTCTGGTCTCCAAGGATGTGCAGCATTGCCTTATGATAAACTAACTTTTGAACTATCCCCCCCCAGCAAATATCCAAAGAATAAAGTATGACTTTATCACCTACTGATAGATTGCAAAGTAGATTATGATTAAAAATATGGCACTAGGATAATGGTAGATACCATGGGAAGAAATAATTTTATTATAGCAAGATAAAAGATAAACTAGTAGAAAGAAACATCCAGTAGTCATATCGTATTTAGTTTGGCAAATGATTAGTTCTAGCATATGCTTAAAAATCTGATGCCTTGCATAGAGTAATAAGATGTACAAACATCGATATTTGAACTTCCTTATGATCAATAGGAATTGGTTCATGAAATGTCATGAAACAGAAAGACTTGAAAAGCAACACGAAATAAGAAGTTCTCGAAGATGAACCTCTACGCAACAGACGTAACCGCCGGTTTTATGGGGCAAAATGCCTTATCTAATCAATCCGTCAGATAAATACATTCATTGCCCGAATTTAATTGCTTGCCATAAAAACCAAACTAGGTATAATCAAAACGCACCAGCGTCAATTATCCATCGTTTAACGACGAAATTGGATCGTAAACAACATCCTGGATGCAGATACGATATTTTCCCAACCTTCTTTCATCCGGTCGGAAACCAATGCACCCCCCGACAGTGCGTGTGATTAGAATGTTTACCTTGTCTACCCGACTTCACCCATGCTAAGCCCAGCGCACACACAGTTAAGCAGTAAATTTATCGACCTCACTTACGGACTCACCAAACCGGAAGCCTCAATCGGTGCCAGGATTGCTATCTAGAGAGCGTGGTGGTGCTGGCACACTCCTGCTTACCTGCAAATAAATAAATAAAATGATTTGTAATCACATGGCGTAATGCTTGAATTAGCAACCGATTGGAACAACAACGGCAAACAGGAGATGTGAGACAGCAGCAGAAACACCTTAAGCGATTCGGGCGAACCTTCGACCACCGATAGCAACGACTGCTGTTGCGGCCGAGAAAGTGAAAGAAGCTGTAACGCGTGTTTCGATTGTTAACCGAACGCAAACACAACAAAACCGTCTAGTTGCGGCCAGACAGACATAGAGCCACAGCCACTCCAGGCAGCTCTCCGCTGCTCCCAAACGGTCGGAGGCGAAAAACAACACCTTCTCGCTGCAATTAGTGATAAATTTATTTGGATTTTCACGCCCATAATTCAAAATTTACGACATAATAACAGTGCTTGTGGTGTTTCGTGGGGTCGACCGGCAACAGGCACCCGCGTGCTACCCGTGCCTTGACCTTTCTCTTCTGAGCAATTGCAGCGCTCTCAAACAGTTCACCCCCAGGTTCGCAAATTGACAATGTGGTTCCCTTCACCCGAAGGGAAGGCTGGCACTTTTCCGTAGGCTTTTCCTTTAAGCCTCCCATGCGAACACCGCAGCGACACTGGCGCTAAATGGAGCCCAACCGCGGGGACATCTGTCTCCCATAAATTGTCCTCCGCTCGGCCAGGGGGCACGGCCCAACGCCGCGCACCGCATTACTCAATTCCATCCCAATCACTACATAAATCGCGACCTGCCAATTGGACACACTTTACGAGTTTTGTTGCCATTTTCGTCCGGTCGTGTCGCAGTACGGTGGTGGCTCTACGCCATCAACATTGTGTCCCTCTCGGTTCTAAACAATTCTATCGCCACGATCGTCCTGCGACACGATCGACCACCATACCAAGGCCTTCCGCCCCCCCCCCCCACCCCCCACAACCCAAACACTCCTGGCGCGCGCAACATTGTCGCATGTCCCGTGAGGATTAATTTTAAACACATACAAGCAAGGTGTGTTGCGCACCATCCAGTGGTGGAACACATTCAATGCGAAAATAAAACGCTGTAACGCGTGTTTCGATTGTTAACCGAACGCAAACACAACAAACCCGTCTATTTGCGGCCAGACAGACATAGAGCCACAGCCACTCCAGGCAGCTCTCCGCTGCTCCCAAACGGTCGGAGGCGAAAAACAACACCTTCTCGCTGCAATTAGTGATAAATTTATTTGGATTTTCACGCCCATAATTCAAAATTTACGACATAATAACAGTGCTTGTGGTGTTTCGTGGGGTCGACCGGCAACAGGCACCCGCGTGCTACCCGTGCCTTGACCTTTCTCTTCTGAGCAATTGCAGCGCTCTCAAACAGTTCACCCCCAGGTTCGCAAATTGACAATGTGGTTCCCTTCACCCGAAGGGAAGGCTGGCACTTTTCCGTAGGCTTTTCCTTTAAGCCTCCCATGCGAACACCGCAGCGACACTGGCGCTAAATGGAGCCCAACCGCGGGGACATCTGTCTCCCATAAATTGTCCTCCGCTCGGCCAGGGGGCACGGCCCAACGCCGCGCACCGCATTACTCAATTCCATGCCAATCACTACATAAATCGCGACCTGCCAATTGGACACACTTTACGAGTTTTGTTGCCATTTTCGTCCGGTCGTGTCGCAGTACGGTGGTGGCTCTACGCCATCAACATTGTGTCCCTCTCGGTTCTAAACAATTCTATCGCCACGATCGTCCTGCGACACGATCGACCACCATACCAAGGCCTTCCGCCCCCCCCCCCCACCCCCCACAACCCAAACACTCCTGGCGCGCGCAACATTGTCGCATGTCCCGTGAGGATTAATTTTAAACACATACAAGGTGTGTTGCGCACCATCCAGTGGTGGAACACATTCAATGCGAAAATAAAACGCCCCATTTTTTGCGAACAGCAAACGATTCTGCCACTGTCGGTTCTAGGTGTATACTGGAAGACCTGCCCTCTCTCTCTCTCTCTCTCTCTCTCTCTCTCACTCTCGGTCTCTATCCCCACAAAACGAGCACAAAACGCCTTACCCTTTTAGGTATAGCTTCAGTTCAGCGTTTCATTCTCTATGCAGGTCGGATCGGCAGAGCTCACGCAGCGTATGATAAATCCCGCGGCTTCATCTCTCCCACCGGGGGAAGAACAAATAAGCATCAGCAAGCGGCAAAAGCATCTTGGCCTTTCTCCACCCTGGCGTACGGCCCAACCATGACGGTTTATAGAATTGGATTCGATTTGATTGCACGGTATCGTATGGCAAAGTATACGGGTGAGGAAAAACAAAACCCCGTTCTCAGATGGGCTGGGGCATTTTATTTAAACTTTATGGCAACACTATTGGCACACAGAACCGTCTCCTAGTGCGAAGAATTGCGAACGTTTAGTAGAGTTGAAATCGATGGACAAATGAAAGAATAGATTATAGTTGATAAACTTTTTTTTGTTGTTGAACATGTTATTATGGCAGTTAGTAAGTATTTTCTGAGTGGTTTAAAATGTTTGATTTTTAATTAAAAACTTAAATCTTTCGGCACTTAGCGCATAAATTAATTGTCTTGGAACAGCCAGTACAAATAAATAATAAAACTGCATTTCATCCGGTAATCAGCACTTCGGATTTTGTAATTCGAATAGTTTTTTTTTCGTAGTGACGGCCAGGCCATATTGGGTGTGACTAAATGTACCCGACCATATCAAGATTGTAAATCCTGCGTATGAGAGGTTGTGATTTAGTCGCCTACGCACAGTGGTCCAGTTTTGAGCAATGGGTGGACATCACATATCGCCGATGGAATTTTACGAGTATTTTCTTGAGATACATTTTGTAGTTACTTTTAAACATTCTCTTAGTGTTTTTGGTTGTTTGGACATCCAGATGGCACCACTTCCCAATTCTCTTCACATTCTGCACAATTCCCTTCTTACCCTCTTTGCCTCTTCCCCCTTTCCTTTCAATCATTGGTGATTTGAAGGCTCTTGTTTTAATACTCATAAATCGAAGAGGGGCAGCTAGGGGCAGCTGAAATTTTCACACAAGTTGCATAAGATGTCAAATAATATATATGCATATATGTCAATAGCAGCAAATGGCAGCAAAAAAAAGTGCTGGACTAAGAAAGTTTAAGTATTGTAAGAATTATGGGGTTTTTTGAATATATTCGAAAAATAATAGGAACATTTTCAATAATTTTCATATTTTAATCAAAATTTATAATCAAAATAATTTTCGACTTCACTCCATAATAACTTTTATGTTTATTGATGAAATCGTTTCATTTTTCAGATTTTTCATGTTCAACTATCCTACTTTTGAGAAATATGCTTGTTAAACCAATCCATTACAACAAAAACATTACCCAATGTCCGCCCCTGGACCATCGTGCTACGCCGTTACCACTGGACCACCGAGCCGGCCCATAATTGGAGTAGTTTACAAGAAATAAATTGTTATAATTAATTTATTCAAACTTTACCACAAAATTATAAATTTTTGAATATTGTTATAAAACTATAATTATTTTCGTGAGCACGTTTCGCTAAGTGCTGACATAAATCTATTGCTATTCTATATCCACCAATGCAGAGCAACACTCAAAATGAAAAAAGGCATCTTAATCACGAAAGATAAAAAGTGTCTGAAATAACACATTTTCATTTGAGCCAAAGGAATGAATATTAAAGTTGTGAGCATAAACAGTCTCCTGTTCTTCTCTGTTTTTTAAGTAGTAACGACAGTCTCCTTTTGTAGGCCAAAAAAATTAGACACAAAAATTCAAAAAACATTATTTCAATGAGACAAATATTAGGCTTTCTGGCTTACAGTGGGTTGCATTAAGAATCAGAGTTCGTCTATTTCAACACATTGGAGGAGAGAATAAATGTTTGTAATTATATCATCGAATTGCTTTAAACATGAGCCAATAATGCAAAGCAATGAACGGAACTACCCGTACTCGGTAGAAAATGTTTAAACTTGTTTTGTGTAGTTTTGGTTAAAAAAGGACATGTGCAGATCCTAAAATAATTTTCCCGAACAATAACTGCAATGCAACGCGACCACTAAATATTTCTCGGTACCGGTATTTAAATTAGCGAATTTTCTAAGTACCCACATAACACTCAAATGAATGCGTATTAATTAATACGGTTGTTTTAGAACAATTAGAGCTCATTATAATTCCTACGCTACCCTAATGCCTAGCTACACCGTGCATATAAAATTTAACGTTGGAACAATCGCGCTCCTAGACGTATCTAATGCCGGTTGCGTATTTTCGAGCGTTATCATCAACAACGATGCAAACATTTTCACACAAAACCATGCTGTCTAGGGGCGGTTTACTCCCAACTCTGATGACCACGACTGCCCGCACCCCACACACTGATGATATCATTCAAGCGGGCACACACACACACACATTAGCTTCACCCGACACCGGGAGCGACTGATAACAGAACGATGATGGATCGAACGCCGGTAGCACATCCGGCAGCGCAGGAGGTCTGTGTTTGGTGCAAAACGAACCTGTCAATACCTGGGCAGCCGGGTGCTGCTTGATGCTGTGGGTCGGAGGACAGCGAGAGGAAATTACAGAAATTGTCACACTTCCCCGGTGAGCCACATGCGAGGTGCCAAAACTGTCAGCATGATCGATAGGAACGATCTATTAGGGGGCCCTTCGAGTGGAGTGGGAAGGAACAGAGGAAGGGCCCTAAGCAGGATCACTGGTTCGCGTTTAAATTAGTTGGGCTCTTGGGCGGAGCACAGACAGCAAGGGGTGAAATGATGAAAATTGACAAAGGGAATTAGTGACAGAATATTAAGTCTGTCGATGCGTAGCTATTGTAACGTTCAAATAGTAACGGTCATTAGCGGCAGCGCGCACTGCCTCAGAGCGAATGGGGACGTCACACCAGAGGGTACATATTTCAAACCTGTCGGAAGTGTTGTTTAAATTGATTTTGCACAATTTTACATTAACGTAATGTAAATGTAAATGCAAGTATTTTAAATTGAATTATACAATAAAATATTAAAAACCAAAACAAAAAAAATACAATACAGTGACAATGAGCGATAAAATAGAACAGACTATGAAAATCATAATTACCATCCAACACTTATAAAGTCTATATATAATTATTATCCTTATCGATGGTTGAGGCTTTGCCTCTTGGTACAGTTTTCAGCGTGTAGTGACATCCAATTAATTGCTTTAGAGCACTGATAAATTTCTTAGACAAAATATCCAGATCGTTTAATTAATTTTGCAGATGATATTGTGACAGATTTTATTAGTTCGACTAAAATTCTTCACAAAAGTTATCTTACTTCTAAAAAACACTAGAAATGAGAAATTTTAAACAGTCTACAAGCAATCTAAAGTGAATTGTGGATAAAAGAACAAAAGACATCCAAAAATAAATATTGCCTTAAATAAGATTTCATTCTTATGCATTTGTATACAAACAGAATTTTTTCAAGGGTTTTCCTTATTTTTTCATTTGTTTGAAAACTACTAATTTAATGAAATATTATTTACTTCTATTAAGTTTGTCATTTAGCAATACGGCCTGGCCGTTACTACTGAATAAAAAAAAAAGTTTGTCATTTGAAAATTTAAGTCTTTTTGTAAAGGGGATAACTCTTGCAAAATATTTTTATAATTATCAAATTCTTACTGCTAACGAAATGTAGAATAAAACTGTCACCAAAATATTTTACAAATACGCCCATATCGATAAAATCCATGACGACTAAAGTTTTTCTAATTCAAGCACATTGCTCTGTTCCTTGTTAAAATTCTACCATATCGAATAATCTGCCATAATATCACTACTCTAAAAGTTACTGTAGTTTATCGATGACTAATGCCATCTGTTGTCAAATATAATGTCATATAATAACCTTCACACAACGCTCAGAACAAGATAAGGAGTTGTCGTATTAGTAGTCTAGTTAAAAGGAAAATATTATAAGTAAAATAGTAAAAGGCATCTATAGCTTTAATAATTCCATTTTACTGAGCGAGATTTATTCTTCATCAGCATTTCCCTGGCATTCACTGGTAAGCATTCTAGCTTTAATTTTCTTCGCACTTTTTTTAACTCCTTCCACCGGTACCGTTGCACCGTTCCTTCGGGCGCCTTGGTCGCGCAAACTGCCGGCACTATTAATAATTTCAATTAAAAACGGATCTCATATAAATCATTTCTCGTGCCGCTCCCTTCCATTGCCGGTGGAATCCTCCCCAGAAAATACACGCTTGATGAGGCCTTCCGCTTTTAATAGGCACACACAAAAAAGGAAAACGACAGCGACCGACGGTTGGTGCGGTTGGTGGCAAGCGACGCGAAGCGAAATCCGCTGCAAAATGCTCGCGGACACGGAGAACCATCTTTCTACGGCAAGAAACGGCCTTCCTTAAATGCGTTCCTGCGTTCAGCGTCTCCCACGTTCCGATGCAGCCGCGATCAACGGCTCCTCTCATTTGGCCTTATCTATCTGTCTTTTCGTCTTGCGATTGCCGTTCTGCCCTCTGCGCAAATGATGCGACGGCAACAAAAAAAAAAGCGCTCGTCTTCGTTAAGCCTCTCCACACACAGCGATGGAAATGGAAACCGTTCTGGAAAGCGGAATAGAAGCCATCGAGCAGTGAAGGGAAAGCTCCCGCTTATTTGATGCCCTTAAGTGGAAAAGCTAAGGCGAAGCAGAGAAAAACCGAAATATTCTCACCAACAAACGGTTGGTCATTAAATCTGCAACGCGCTTCCATTCGAAGAACGATCCATCCGTTCGTTCGGAAACGTAATCTGTGGTGAGGCTGTGATTTCTACCCCCAGATACCAAACACGGATTCTAGCTGGGCACACAACACTCCGTAGTGTGGATTTATATTCGCAAGCAGTGACGGAAAAGAGAAAAAAAAGAAAACACATAACGATGTGCAATTAAAATGTAATAAAAGTGCATTTTTATACAGGTGAAGCCCGAGAAGCAGGTCCCCCCCTGCGGTCCTGGGAAAACTTGATTATGTGTCGAAATGGTCTACGCGCGCTTTTATTTTTATTGCACTCGATCGAGCAATCGAGCAATCACCACACAACAGTTTTATCACTTCGCACCGCAGCAAACGGGCGCTGCCCGCTGTAAATTGATTCTTAATGCAATTGAGCTAAAGCGTGATAAAATTGTTCTACACATTGTTTCGCAGCCCTTTTTCGCCCGTACCAACTGCACGGGTACAGTTTCACCAGCCCTTCAAGCGCTATCAGATTGGTAGAAAATAATTATCTACCCCCGCCGTTCTTTACTTCCCATTGCTGGATAACAGCACGGATTTATCAGTTTATGATAGTGGCAGTTACGAGTTTATTGAGTTCTCGTTTAATTAGTGAAATAAAACTGCGCAACCGCAGAAGGATGGTGTAGGCTGGCAAGAATGTGATATTTACACACGCAATTCTGCAAATTAACAGGATAGATTTACGATGCAGGGTCGCGGATTCTGGGATGAACGATACATTCTTGGGTTTCAGTTTCACAATCCAGTAAAATACTAAATGATCAGTTTTAAATTATTATTACAGCAAAATATGCAAACTGTAAAAATCATTCATATTTAAGGACAGCTTATGGCAGATTCCCTAGTTATCATGAATATGACAAACTTAGAAAAAAAACAAACACGTGATACTAACACTCCTACAGTTATAATAAATTGAGAATTATAGCACGTAAATTTATAAACAAGAATAATCTATATTCTGCCATAATTAATTAGGGTGGTTAATAGCACGCAGTACTATACTTTGCATTTTGATTTATAGTACATAATATTATACTTTGATACAGGGTTTAGAGCACGTAAAACTATTCTTTATTATATAATTTATAGATAATACTAATAAAAAGGTCGATAAAGGATTAGCAATGGCATTTATGGCACGTTATGCTATTCATTGGATTAAAGGAATTTATAGCACGTAATGCTATAGAATTTATAGAAAACACTAATAAAGAACCATAAAAAGATGATAATATCTTAGATGTCCATCTTCCTTGATCGCTGATGTAAGATCAATGCAAAATGTATTAAATAATAAATTATTAAAGATTTTTCGAAGTCCTTTCGGAACTGTTTTTAACCTGTACACAATTTTTCATATTGTACAAAAACTTTGACCATCTTATGAAATCCTAACCTGTTTTTCCCTTTTTTAATATTTTACACGGAATTCGAAATGGTTTCTCATTAAAATAAAATTATTGCCATCGTCAAGGAGGTTAAGAGAAAACAGCAAACCAAAGCATCGTCTCGGTTGCGCCCCCTTAAGACAGCGTTACATAAAACAAAACTCTTTAAATTCCTGCGAAAATAGCAAACGTGTATACCACTTTCCTACGATTCAAACAAACCACACGACGGTTTTTCACCCTCACCGGGCGCACGAAAAGGGCATTACAATTTTTTGCACCCCCAACTGGACAAACTATCTAGCGAAAGCTTCCTGTTCCAACCGTCCGCAACACCATTACACTGCCGGCGACGACGCCAACGAGGAGACCGTCATGGTGTCAAAATCCACAAAAATTCTCATAAATTCCCGCCAACTGCATGGAACGTTAAAATTTTTGCACCCTTCCCCCACCCTACCCCTTTTAGGCTTTTGGCTTCCTGCAAAACCGGGAGGAAAATGGGCAACGTAACCACCGAACGCCTAACGTCAAACACACGTCCGACAGGCAGTCGCTGCTTTCTGGCCACGGTAAACGGGGCGCAGATATAACTTTGGCCGCTCCGGAATGGAATTTTTATATCGCTCATTAACCTTAATGAAGAACAAGTATAGAGCTAGGAAACCACCGCCACACCGCTACGGTTACTTGGCACGGTGCGGAAAAGCAGAACGTTTAGGAGGTCCCTCCCGCTCCCTCCCCTTCCAGTGGATTCAGTTCAGCTTTCCTTTCATTTCGTCTGGAAGGTGGCGGACAATCAAGCCAGTCCGGGTGACGTCAAGATGCAGGTTGTTTATTGGGGGGAAATGCGATGTGAAAAGTGCAACTGTGTTCTTCCCTGAAGGTGCAGCACAAATGGGGTGTCTTCCCTTGTGTCTACATGGTTCGACTACCGAAACGGACTACCCTACCCGAAAGCACTGCGCACCACCCGGCAAGGAAGCAAACCAGATGACACGATAGTTACGGATCTGTGTTTCCCTCCCCCTCTTGGAGCCCTTGCTACGTGCTGAAGGTGTGTTGGTGGTAGCCAACGTGACATCAGGCGGTCCAAGTACGAGCTAGCACACCCGGCAGCTGGTAAGCAGCGCGAAAAAAAAACAGAAAAATAAATGGCAGAGAAAAATTGAACACAACACTCACAGCACCATTTGTTCTCTTCCGGTGGCTCTTCCTGTTCCCTCCTCGCCAAAACGAACGCATCGGGTGTGAAACATACGTAGCCCAAAGGTGACCACAACACGTAACCGGTACTGGCGACTCCCGTGCTACGAGAAGCAGCAGTGTCCACCCGCCCGTGTTTAACTATTTATTTCACCTTCAAAGCCTTTAACAACACCCACCCGAGCACTAGCGAAGAAAATCTAAGACTGGCGGGAGTGTGACCAAGGAAAAGAACATTCGTAATGGGGTTTCCGGCTCCCGCTCCAATGTCCACACCATCCCTCCCCACCTTTCGGTAACGATCGGGGGCTTACTTTTAAAACGATCGCTTTAACAGGTCTACGGTTATTGTTATTATCTTAGCTGGGCGCTTGCGTTCTTGTACCGGGGGCCCGGTTCGTTGAGGCCGCAATTGCAAAAGAAAGAATATACACACACACACACACCAAACGCGTCACAATCCTTAATGGAGTTTTCGAATCGTTCGATACACTTAACACCTCGTTAAGGGTTCTGTCCCTATCGTTCCTTCCCACAGCGCGTTTTAAATTTGATGGTGGAAGTGAAAATAAAGGTGTTTTATGAAATGGATTGAATTAATATTGTACAGTAAATTGCGGATGATATTTGTTTTAATGTACAGTGTTATCATGCCTAGAAATAGAAGAAATTGCTTCATCCATTTGCTATAAACAAGCATGCCATAATTTTTCCCATATGCAGTTTATAAGTAAACTCTTTATAGTATTTAGTGTAGAGTGATTTTATGTATTCAAATTAATTATTTAATTCAATTATGCATAAAATGAAGTGTTTTTCATTATTTTATTGGCTTTCGAAAGTATTTTGAGTGAAGATAAGGACTTTTTCTAGTTTTTAGCTTATTTATTGTCAGTAACTATGTATCTAAGTAGCTAAGTAAATTCATTCATAACTGCATTGTAAAGCACTCTAAAAAGTTTTCTTCTTGTTCAAATTGCGATGAAAATACACAAAAATATTGTTTCGCTTTGATAATATGAAATTTTTACAAAATATAAAATTCGTTTTATAGCACTGACGATTGTTGCGCAATAGCGTTACATTGAACTAATTATCTATCTATCTCTCTATATACTATCTTTTACAGAAGTAGAATATAAAACAATTTTGTAGATTTATTTAATTTAATACTAACGAGAACTTATGCTCATAGTAAGATCGTAAAAGGGAGCTGCCATAACGACCCACAATTAAAATAAATCATCATTGATGAGGACCCATTTTTTATTCCAGTTTTTTTATTCAGCAGCAACGCCCAGCATTGTTAGAATCATTTTTATAGCTCTTTAAAATTATGTTCAAAAAACCAAACACACTGCCAGCAACCACTTGCTTCCTGCCAACATTAGCCACAGAAAAAAAAAATCCTTTTAGTCGAACCGTTTTGCATTCGAAATGGAATCACCGATTGAAAGCACATTCATTCATTTGTTTCGGTGCAAATGAGCTGAACGTTAGCCAACCTGGCCGCATGCATACGACACTGCCGAGTGCCAATACACACCAACAAACTGCAGCAACAGCAGCAGTAAACGACAACTAACGACATCTGCTTCGAAATGCAATTGCATCCAATAGGACACACCAGCAGTGGGAGAAGAAAATAAAAACAATACATTTCCTGCCAATAAAATACACTACTCGTCTATCCGCATACGTGCGCCACACTACTAGTACTGCTGCTGCCGTACACGGCGCTTTGTGCTACCGGCTACCGGGCCTGTGGATGCATCGCATGTCTCTCGCGTCGTTCGTTCAATGAAATGATGCTGCATTTTGCCGTGTCATTTATGGTACACATCCTCGTTCTCCGCAAATGCATTCCCCGCGTGCACTTTCGCCACCCAGCAGGATGGGGGTTAAACGAAAAAGAATTGAAATTGCTTCCATTGCTCGAAAGTATCACTCAAATCAATTTACGGCCAATTTTGCGAAGTGAAGTTCGAACTCGGGAACCATTGCCGGTGGGTAGAATATGGTGACCACCTCACAGTGCTGTGCGAATAGAGATACAATTCCAATGTACACGTCTCGTGGAAAGAAAAATAAAAACAGTTTATTAAATCGCCTGTTGTATGATGAGTTTCGGACGATTCTAAAATGAAGCACATGAGCTCTACAATTTCTATCAGCTTTTCATGCTTGTCACTTTAAAACTATGAAACCTTAAACCTCTTATACCTGTTATTTCATCACCCTTAAAATCCCAATCACACTCCAAAGCGAACCTCAACAAAGTTAGGAAAGTCGTTTCACAAAAGTGCAACAGCTGTATTTGCCATTACCGAACACTTCTTCACACAAGTGCCCGCAGCCACCATCCCCGACAGCAATCTCTTTAGATCCCGTTGAGAATTATGAATATGCACACCGAAACCGAAATAGAAATTTTACCATAAAGTCCCTCCTCCGTTGCGCTAGCGACAGTAGCAAAAAGGTGTGAATTTCCTTAAACTATGTCCGCTTGCCCCGAAAACAAAAACAAGCAGCAGAGAATACCAAACTTTTGAACAAATGCAAAACGGCTCCCACACTCTTCGCTCCCTTCGAGAGCAACCACAAACACCCGTATGGAAACAATTTCCAAAGGCATCGCTTAAGATGCAATTTGCTACCGGGAAATTTTCATCGCTGCCTTAAAGCTGCAGGAAGCACCTTTGGTTGTGAAAATAGGAGTTATTAATGGCTGGGTTGCTCTTGTCGGGTAGCGATGTCACGGAGCGGTTTGCCTGTGCAGGTACACGGTACACACGTGCAAGCGCTTGCTAGTTGTGTTGTGGATTTTCGGTATCCTTCAGTACCAGGAAAGCTGGAGGCATTTTCCGTACATTCCGCGCGCTGCACACGTGTGCAGAACACTCTGTAGAAAGCTGCTGTTGCATGCATTTTTCATGTTAAGTGGCTACACGCTCACACGGTACACCTCGAAGACAAAGGAAGGCATTTTGAGGGAAAATTTAGCGATGTGACACATTTTCTTTCGTAGAAATTCAACAAACTAATTTCACTGCCGCTTTTGGGGGATTGGAGCTTATACCTTCGGCAACAAAGAGTGTTGTGTAGAGTGGTTTTAGTGACATGTAGAGTCTTTGCGCCATGCTGTTCGTTAAAAAAGAAGCTCAGAAACATTATTCTTGATTTGTTTGAAAGTGCCTAGATGCTGTAGGATGTACTGCAGCATTTTATAAATGTTCATCAACTCCAATATTTGAGTAATTGTGATTGTTAAACAAAATTAACCAATACGCTAATTAATAACGCACCAAGACCTGTCATTATTTTCACTACCTCTGCTATCATATAATAACAGGGTTAACATCACAGGTTAACATAATAAACAACTAAGATTGACTGACCATCAAAGGGAGAAAGCCTTCACTTATTAACGCAAATAATTAAACAAATCAAACCCACATCCTGCCCAGTTACTCTTTCAACAAAAATGCATAATTTGCAGTTCGTAAAAAATAATACAACAGTGATAAATCTCTAAGGATAAAAGGATAAAAAAATAAGACAAGGAAAGAAACTCTTGTATGATTACGAAGACAGCGCACCAACACTTTACGGCATCGCCATCTCGCGGAAATTATGGGAAGCTACGCAACGTAATCCTTTAGACCCCAGTGAATGAAGATCTGCTTTTTATAGCAAACTTTAAATGCCGTATTTTGATAGGAAAGAGGAAAACATTCCTTCTTAGTATCCTGTCAGCTCAAAAACACTGTTTAAAGCCATTTTTATAAATTGAACTATGGGTTTAGATCGGGAAGTGATATTTAATATAACTTATTTCCTAAATCTCAGACATTGAAGCTCAACAATTATAGAAAAATATGATTTAATCGATGGATTGGATGGAAACGTACCTAATGACATCGGTCGATGCCATAATGCCGCTAGTATCAACTGACGAGATACTAGCGGCTTTATGGCATCGTCCGATATCGCTCGATATTTTTATTAATGTTCTGTTCCGTGCCGCAAAACAATGTCATACACGATTTGCAAAGTTTTGCACTTGAAATGATTATCCCCACAATAAATTTCCACCATATTCTGTCATATGTAGACAGCGATAAGCTTCAAATCATTCTTGAAATTGTACGGTCACCCGCAAGTTACTCCACCAAACATAAACTTCCCGCAAAAGCCGTCACGAAATAAAGCCCTCTTCAAGATGTTCATCTCATAAACCACTTTCCACTTATCGCACGGTCATCTTTCACATAGCATCCATCCTTACACGCTCCATATCGATGGCGTAAAGAACGGTATCTTCGTGTCGGGGTTAACTTTTACTGTCATCCTATCCCCACTAGAAGCCAGGGAGCGGAAGGAATGGTGGTACAAAGTTCCCAACACACGACCACCCAAGTACGCTCGTGGTTTCGGGCTGTTAGTTTTTCGCGTCGAGTCTTACGCGTTGGTAAGAAAACTCTTGCCAGCGCGAGGGAGACTGTAAGATCTGAATGTACTTTTCGGGAGTTACAAAAGCCCTCACGGGTGTACCGGCACAGCCCGCGTTCCGGGAACAAAACTTTACGCCACTCCAGGACGCATATCCTTTGCCCCGGGTGGCACGATCTCTTTACAGGAGAACTTTCTTCCCGTCCAAGACACTTCAAATTCAATTCCCTGCCAAGTAACCAGCTTTTGGCTGATCGTACGTGACGGAAACTTTATCTGCTTTTCCATGTCAAACTACCGCATCTCCCCAAACATTGCATCTAAATAAAAATGTGCTGTAACACTACAGTGCTCCATTGCGAGGGCTTTGTTTGAGCGAGTGCAAAACTTTCCCGCCCACCATGCTGCCCCACCGAAACGTCATTGTTTACATTTCCATCTTCTTCACAACGGTCCCAGGAAGTCTGCCTCCCAGGAGAGCTACAATTTTGATTCCCCCCGGAAGCAACCAGCGTCAGATGTTTCGTGAGCTTATGGCACTCTTTTCATGTCGAATGTTGCGGTTTCTACAAACAGACACACCGAAGGGGAGAAACCCCCTTAAGCACCAACAACTGTTGAGAGAAAGAAAGACACTTCACACTGCTCCTTTCATTCCAATCCCGAAATAGTTGAAGTATTTCTTCTCGTCGGTGGTTCGAACGTTGGACGGAATACAATAAAGGATTCTATCGCGAAGTCGGAGCTGCCCGAAGGGATCAGCCCCGAAACCGCTTCACTGATCAATTTACTTTTCCCGGTTAGTGGTAAGTTTTGATTTATCAACTTGCCGAAGCACCGCGCGCGGCTACGTCGTGACTCGGGCACTGATCCGTGCACCTCTTCCCTTTCGGAGGGTTGGCATAAGCGAGAGGATGAAGGTACAACAAACACACAATTCCACTGTTCGCCCCCTGGTCCCTTTTTTTGCAAGCACTTTTTTGCAACTTCCGTGCCACTGCATCACACGACCCGAAGCTAAACAAACACCCCAGCTTCCCTTCCATGCTTGCCTGCTGTCTTAACCCTTGTCGGTGGTTGCAGCAATCTGAGGTCAGCTTAATGCTCGAAAATGAAGAACAGCTGAAAACATACAATAGTTTGTTGCCGCAACGGGGCGCCACCTCCCTTCTTTCGGGGTGTACGTGTGTCGTGCAAACACACTAAGTAAAACTTTTCTCACCTCACCGAACTCTTCCGATTTATTGGACGACTGTGGACGACCGCAACTGGTTTAGCTTTGTTTGGCCACTGGACGGCTTGCTGGAAATTCAATCAAATTCATCACACGACCGGGAAAAGATTGGTCGAATAAATAGCGATGCTATTGGAAAAGTCGGAAATGAGAAAAACTTTTTAATTGAAATTTAGCTCCCCGAAGGTAGGAGTTTGGGTCAAAGAGTTGAACAAATGAAGCCAATGGTACACACAATTCTGGGCCAGCAGAGTCAACAGTTTGAATTTTTTTCGATAGATCGGTCGATAGTAAGCTCGTTACATTGACTTCCCTGGTGCGGGATTTA
>KB669803.1:296277-388540 GCA_000349105.1 Anopheles epiroticus
TTTTTTATTAAATAAATGCTTTAATTTTAATTTAAATGAATGACCTTACGGTTCTTAACTCATGTTACGATGGATGGCATATTAATCAGCTCGTTTTTAAGTAATTTTTTTTTTTTGTGGTAGTAATAAGTTGTCAAGCAAATTAATAGCCAGTATTCTGGGCAGTTATATGTCCTAATTTTTTTTTCTCTGACACGAAATTGCGAAAAATTGAATATTAAAGGGGCTTCCATTTTAATAAACAGCTCTTGCGCAAAGCAGTAGCACAGGTGAACAAAATATAAATATGACAGGATGATTGGATTCTTAATAATATAGCTAGAATACATGAGAGAGTAATTATATGGCGTAATCGTGTTTGAACTAGCAGCTAGTAAAAACTGTTAAAAACAATTTTAAGTAAATAACTCAATAAGCGTAGTATTTAACCTATTTTAATTAAGTTGCGATAAGAAAAAAGTTACAACACAGAATAATAAGTTATTAAAATATTTAGTAACAATCGATTTTATATATTTTTTTTTTTGTCCGACCAGTTTCAATAAAAATTAAGGAAAAATAGAGCTTTTTACGCAGCGGAACCATTTCCACCAGTTCCACTAAACTGGCCCCTAAAAATTGGAAACCAGCGTCGTATCCCCGTCATGGCACCAAAATTAAAACATTTTTTTATTTCAGAATGCCATACCATTCCCATTATCTCTTATGGAGATTATATCCATTTGGATGAAATTCCTGTCGCTAGTGTAAGGAGAAGGCAAGACTTACAAGTTTCGAAATAATTCATATTTCAAGAAGCAACATCCACCCGCTCAGCACATCATCAGACACATTGTTCTTGAACAAGAACGAACTTCTTTCATATTAAAAAATGCAAACAAAGTTCAATTGCAATCCCTACAATCCATCATCCAAACCCAGGCAACACAATTTGTTTAAAGAAACAACAAACTACTTGCAGCAAATTAGTGAGTGCACTTATTCCTTGCCCGGAACCGTTCCCCTGGCTAGTGGCCAGACATCCTCCTCTTGCAGTAGCGTCTTGCAACCGTTTCCATTTCAGTCCACAAGCGGCGCGTGAATCCGTAAAAGGGAAATTGAAAAATATAAATCGTTTTTGTGTTTATTTTTCATAACGAGATGCTGATTAAACCTGGTACAGTCTACACCACCCTCTCCTACCCTCGGCCATGACGGGGGAAACAATGCAAGGGAGGATACTGCGCTGAGGCGTGTACTGTCGGCTAACTAGCAGCACAAAAAGGAGAATCTTTAGCAAAAGGCAAATCACTTTCCAGCGCGGACGGGCTCTGCTTGCTGGATGTACCCGTTGCGAAATGGCCACCGTTTAGTGTAGCCGCACCGTGCGCCATTGTTGCGCCAACACGCCGCGTTTCTGGATGAAAGATTTTATGATTTAATATCGGCAAGGAAGAGCTGCTTCCTCTTTTAGCGCTTGGAAACCTTCGCGGGAGCTGAGGGAGGAAATGAATGTGAAAATGCCAAAGCATCATCAGCGTTCGTGAAGGCTGCACGGAATTCATTCTTTCGCTGCACCGACCCTTGTCACGATAAAGCGATATCGCTTCGTGTAAATACATCCTTCCGCCAAGGTGGTTCCCATTCCCGCAATGACTTCCTATTTAAATCTTCAATTTCTATGGCTCGGGGCTCTTGGGCGAGTTGCTCCTATTTTCCATTCATTCGAGCGCGCAGCTCATTCTGGCAAAGGTCAGCACACAAAAGTAAACTACATTCCTGGTGTGTCACACAGTCACACCGCTCGCCACCCTTGTGGAATGCGTGAATGTGGCCACATCTCAGGCAGGAAGAAATGTCAATTTCACTTTCATGCCCCCAACACTGCCGCGAACGGGTGATCGTGATTGTCGTTTGATTTTTTTTGCACCCATCATTATGGCCCAAACCAACGGCGAGAATGTTCCCCCAGACCAATGTCGAACAGGGACGTATCGTCAGGGATTGATTAGTTAATTTGCTCCGCTTTAGCAGCGGATTTAGCTTTCTCCAGCGCTGCAGAACTGACACTGAAAATGCCAACCGATTGCGAATTGAGAAACAAAAAAAAAGGGGAAAACACTTTTACTACTAATTTTGGGCCAAATCAAACACTGACACCACCCGGTTCGATCATGCTCGGCAGTGCAAACAGATAGAACACGAGGAAGGGGCGTAGGTTGGAAGGTAACCAATTTTCCCTTCTGCGTTGCCTGCCGAGTGGAGGTTAAAATCTGCTCGACGTTATCGACAGCTTGGCGTGGTACAAGATTGACAGGCGACGACACTAACACGAGCCCAAACTGCACGAACTAGCGGCAGTGAAGGAAGGAAAATGAAAACCGAGAGTACACGAAAACGCACCGGGCGACAAGCTCGCCCTAACGGCGAAGAATTGCAGGCGAGTTGACAAACCACAGTTCTTCACCGGTCCTGCGCCCTAGATTGTGGGCCAGCATCTAGCGGGCAAAACAAATTAAACTACCACCAATCTTTTCATGCCACTCAACCGATGCTGCCATTGACCTTTTGGTGGACTTAGCAGCACGAAATTTGCCTGCCTGTCGGGCTGCATGTTCTTCCCTGCTTGGAAGGATTTTTCCTTCAATTTCGAACTACATTTTCGTACTTCTATGACAACTTTTTAAAAAAATCTTGTTAGACGAGATGAATTATCGCTCTTTTAAAACCTAAAAAAGTTCTGCATTCTGCAGTGGAATTTAATAATAGCGTGAAGCTTCTCATTTTCCTGCCATTTCCATGTGGCAGAGACATTTTAGCAATGAAAAAGAGTCCTTCAAAATATTTCAATTTTAAAAGTTTCTGTTGTTAATTTTTTTTTATTTCCGTAGTAATAGCGACGCCGTATTGCTTGTTGATACTTTAAGTTGTTATTAAAAAGAATCAAAATGGCATAATTTTAGGCAACCGGTAGTATAGAACTGATAAATGAAACAAACACCATTAATTCGAATCGGAGCAGTAGAGGAACAGTGAATAAAGCTCTGTGTTGGATTAAAACAAAGTTTAAAATCGCCGAAATGATACTTTAAAGAGACGAAATTGCAGTTGAGAAAAATAAGAAGTACTACATTGGACATCAATAAGCTTCGCAAACTCTCAAGTACATGGAAATAGTGTTTAAAAGGCAATAGACTATTCATTATGAATTATTTGCCTTTTACAAGTGATATATTTCATGAAAAGAAAAGATAATTCAATATTTATTTGATTACGGTGAACATTATTAAAAAAATAGAGTGGATCCTGGTCACGGCACCAGCGAGCAAGATACAGTTTATATAGATCAAAATTAATAATTAAGTATAGTCGTTTGACTAGAACTGCTCGAATAACAGGCAAAAGACGAACTAGATATTTCCTAGCTTGTAATTGGCAATCTTAATCGAGCTTTCTGTAACTGAACCCATATCCCATATTGAATGCTCAGTTTATAACCTACAAGGTATCAAAGGTTTGTATTAAATTTAAATTACAACTCATTTGAAAATGTCTGGTAATTTAGCTAAACCTTCAATGCATATCTTGAATTCCTAAGTTTCTTACAAAGATGAAAAGGATCGGTTTCATTTACGGTACCATTAAATTAAACCCTAATTACAACTCAATTCTCATGAATCTATGTAGCTTCTTCACAAAAGAAAAAAATATATGTCTCCTCAACACATGTACAAATAATCACACCCTTCCAAAGCTTTTCAAACGATAGACAAAAGCTGACATCGACTCAAACGCCCTGGCAAAGCCGTCCTGAAGTCCTTCTCACAACGTAAGCCAAACTGACGTACGGAAGCCGGACACAACACACGTTTCACTCCCGCCTGTTGGACAAATTAAAGAAAACAGTCTGTGTGTCCCGTCTCTCATCTACACAATCAGAAGCCACAAGTCAGTAGAGGGAAGTTCTCCCTTTGTGCCAACGAGGTGAAAGAAAGCGTATAATTCCCGTTCGCTTTTAGCTTTCCACAGATTAATTCCCAATATTTGTACATCTCGTCCGGGACAAATCCGACCGAAGCAGTAGTGTGCTTCGGGACGAGCTTTAGTGTCACACACGCGAGAGAGAGTGAGTGTGGTGCACTAATTGTCCCACATTTCGTGTCGGAAGAGCTGGTGAAGGTGTAAGCCATGGTTCGGAAAGCATTGCAGGAAGGATTTTCTGTAACAAATCCGACACATTCAACACCATCCAGTGTCGGGTAGTGGGGGAGGAAGCTGCCAACTGCACAATCACTGTTGACGCAGCGGGAAGTGGTATCACTCCTTCCGAACATGCTGTACGCTTTTCCTTTACTCCTTTAGTGCACTTCAACTGCAAGCAAAGATCTCCCTGAGGAAGAAGTATAGAGAACTAAATATTAAATGACAAAAATAAAACCCCTCAGACGCCTCCTCGTACGCTTGAAACAAAAGGCACGATAAAGCACCGTTTTAAGAAACACCTTTCCCTGCGTCTATCGCTTCCTTCGCACTAACCTAAAACCGTTAGCCCAGCTACGGTGACTGCACTGTAAGGAAAAGTCTTTCCATCAGAGGCGCACCCCAAAACCATTTTTCAAACCGCTGCGCGCTCGCGAACTCATATTTATCAAATGTCAAAAACTTTAATTGCTCGTTTCTTTCGAAAAGCTCCTAGCTGCTGCATTGGCCCGGACGAATGTGTGGCACACGATTTGACATTTTGCATCTCCACCGGGAAGGGAAAACCCGTTCGCAGCGCCACACAAATCCTTCCGAGCCGGAGCTGTAGCGGCTGGAGTGCGGCACACGCCTGTCCGGACGGCATGCTGATTTTGCGTGATCTTGCCTACTAAATCTGAACGACCTTCTCAGCCGCGCAAAGCGGTTCCAACCCCAAGCCGTGCTTCAGTATCGAGGGACGGGGGGCTTTCCTAGCGCTTGTTCAACGGCGAGCGGAAAGAGAAAATATCGCCTGCAATAAAGCCGACTTTAGGCCTTCGTTGTATGGCTGTTTATCAGGCAACTACTGTCCGCTCTTACTGCTAAAGTTGTCGCTACGACGCTCAGGGAAGCGCATCGTACGCCGAGCCGATAATGAAGTCGTTTGTTAGAGGCGAGATGAGGTGCAACACCTTCCAACAACCATTCCCAGTAATATCGATTTTATGCAACGTAATCACAATTGCAATCGACCTTCCCCACCGTTCGACCTTGACGATTGCCCATTTTGAATGCGTCATATGCACTCGGGCGAAGCGACACTGTACCGCGTTTAAATTAATTGCCCTCGCGAGCTCACCTCGCCCTTATCTTATCGCCGTTCTACCGAGGGGTGGGCGAAATGTAAAGAAAGCTTGCAAACAAACGCTCCGCGCCTTCCCCCCTGGTCTTTCCCCTAAAACAGAACAGCAGTTGGGACGAGTTCGATGGCATATCCGCACCCACAAAAATCCCCACGCTTTTACCAACTTACCTTGTTCTGTTGGACGTTGCTCGGTGGTTGCTGTCTCCTTCTCGTGCTCCAGCTCCTCAGCAGCGGCCTCTACCTTTGCGACTTCCGCCTCATCAACCTGTTCGTTCGGTTGTTCCTGTTCCTCCGTGACAGGTACGGCAGGTATAGTGACTGTACCGACACCGTCCTCCACAGAGGCATCATCACACATCACCACCTCACTGTCACACTGCAGCACTTCCACTTCCACCTTCTTCTCCACATCATCCTCCTCCTCCTCCTCACTAACAGCGCGCTCAATGCCAACAATGATTCGCTCATGAATCTGTTGTATCTGCTCCGAACTGTCCTCGACGTCGAGCGGTTCGACTTGCGCTTTGACCAGCTCCTCAAAGTCACTCTCAACGGTATCGCCTACGACGATGTCTTCCACCACGTCACCACTGATCGCAGCATCATCCGCGTCCACGGTCGTTTCGTTTGCGCTCTTCGCTAGCTCACTTCCGCCGCTGGGCTCCATCGTGCGGACGTCTTCCGGCGCTTCGTCCAGCTGTGTCGTATCTGCGCCACCGTCAACGGGCGGTGTCACACTACCCTCCTCTACGCAGGTGCTACTCGGCTCAAGCTCTGTGCCGGCGGGCATGGGATCAGCATCAGCAGCATCTGCCACCGTCTTATCAGCAGCCTCAGCACTGTTTACCTTTTCATCCGACGCGTCGTCATCTTCGTCCACTTCTCGTTGCTGCTGGACTGTCGGTTCCGCCTGTGACAACTTTCGAGATCGACGCTCGATCGTATTACTATCCACCTCGAGCGAATCATCCGAATCGATCGCATCCTGATCGTCCTCCTCGCCGTCATCCTGTTCCACCAGGGCTTCACCGTCATCCAGCCGGTTCCGGATGTCCGATTTCGTCTCCTCCTTGCCACTTGACATCGTTTCGATACGATGGCCAACACCGCCGGTAATGACTATTTTCGTCGACGGTACGGTCGAATGTGCCGATTCGTAATCGATCGACGGTTTCTTCCTCTCACGCTGCTGGTTGTTGTTCGTGTCGTTGATAACCGTTTCCTCCGCCGTGTTGATAATAACTATAGGCCTAAAAAGAGCAACAAACAAATTCATTATCGGAGTGTCTGATATTTTGGCGATAGAGAAACGCAGCATGGGTGTTTGTTATTGCACGAGCAAAGATAGTGGCGGTACGATAAAACTAATTCCCGAAATAGAGAGGGTATGTGCGCCTGAAGGGTATGCAATCGGTGTACACAGCCAATGCGGCGAACATTCGACTTGGATGAAACGAATGTATGCAATCTGCCTCACACAAAAGCTTTCACGTGTTGGGTAGGGGCAAAGGCAAAGCTCTCAGGAAAGCTCTCAGGAAAGCTCTCATGCACAGTGAGTAAAGCTTTGGACCTAGTTTTCATTAGAGAAAAAACATTTTTCATGAGGGAAGGCTCTCTTCTCCTAACACTATGTAAACAGAGAGAATAGTAATTAAAAAAAAATCTTGTTCTTATCCTTTTAAACCATTAAAAACGTTTTCTCTTTTGAAAAATAAATCCGGAAGAATAAACTTCTTCTAAAATTGAATCCTTCTTTAGCACTCTTCAAAAGTGTTAACTAACACTTAGATTTTAACTGTCCAAGGAGTAAGCTGATTCATGGGTGAGTAGTTTGGCTGGCTTTTGGGGGTAATTAACCAGTTATCCTTTTTGAGTAATTTAAATCACAGAGGGTTAAATCACTCTTAAGCATTTATCTCTCGAAAGAGTTATTTCACTCTACTTTAAGAACTCTCACTCATTGTAACTCTTCTAACTCGCTATTAGAAAACTTACCCATTATGCTGATGCTCCAGCGATGAGAACTCCTCCTCCACCTCACCTATCGGAGGCAGCAGGTTGGATGTCCATGGGAAGTTGAAGTACGCCTCGGATGGTCCACCGGACACAATCTCCGGTGGGCCCAGCTTCTCCCCATCCTCATCGCTGTACCCATCGCCGCTCAGGAACTGCTCAGGCGTAGTGGCCTCGCGCGACAACGAGCTGCTCCGATCGTCCTCATCCTCCGACCGACCGTACAGCTTCTCCTCGTCCTCGTCGCTCGAGCTGCTCTCGATGTACGTGTGGTCCTCGCTCGACAGGATCTTGATACACTTCCGCACGACCGCTTCCGATGGGGGAAGCTCGTACCTTTCGCCACCTCCACTCATAACCTCTAGCGAAGGAGACGTAATTTCTTCCTCTCCACCCCCTCGCACAGGTGATGCAGGAGGGGCTGCTTGTGCATCCATCTCTTCCAGCGCTTTCAGCGGTACCGACACTTTCGGATGGAAATCGATCAACCGAGGAAGATCGGCATCGGATTTTGCGTCTACCGATGGTGGTGATGATGGCGCTTTCTCTTCCGTGGAGTTGTTGGGGGCCGTCTCCTCACCGTTCTCTGTAAGAGCGCACTCGTGTATCACCTCCGTCGCCTCTTGCAGCCAGCTCTGGATTGTGTTGTACTCCCCGCCAAGCGGTGTCGTTGCGGGAGAAGATCCAGCAGATGGTGGTGACTGTACACTGGCAGCGTTAGGCTTCGCAGGCTTCAGACGTGGCGGCGGTACTACGATCGGGATCGGCACAGGTATTGGCGCCCGTTTCTTAGGCTCCACCAGTGCAGCACCCTGCCGTGGTAGGGGTCGCGGTGGCACCGTCGCTTTTAGGTCGACATTTTCATACACTCCGCTCGAGTCTACCGGGGCCGGCGGGTTCGGTTCACTGCCGCTCTTGCGACGACCAGCTGCTGCACGGTTCAGCACCATATTTTCGTACGGCTGCACCGTCTGTATGGTGACATTTTCGTACGGCCCGTACGGTATGGTGACGTTCTCGTAGTTGCGATTTTCGTCCACCTTCATGATGGTGACATTTTCATACTCTCCGCTAGGGGCCGGCGTCTGCTGGGAGGTGGCGGCGGTGGGTGGTTTTTCCGCCGCCGGTACCTCCAACTGTACCACGTTCGATTGGGCCGTCGTCAGTGATGGTGGCGGCTTGAAGGTGAACAGGTTGGTCGTTTCGAACTTGCTCTCGAGGTTGAACTCTTGCTCGAGCAGTGTGAAAGGCTTCAGTGCCTTGGCCAGCTCGGCACTCGCACCGATACCGGCCGGTCCACCGTGCGACGGGATGGTATAGTCTTCGGATGACAGGCTCGAGCAGATCGAGAACTTGTCCACCACGGTCGAGATGGTGCTGGCGGTGTCGTCCGACTCGGAGATTAGGTCACTGATGTCGTCCGCCGCAAACAGATTGCTGTACGTGTCGGCGTCCGGCGGTGGTACAAGCGGTTCCGAAACTGGACCGCTCGACCCACCGCCCACTGTCAGCAGCGCTGTTCCAGGCATCTGTTTGCTCGGTGGACCACCGCCTCCTACATCGTTCGTGCTGGCCCCGTTCTGCTGCGGCTGCTCCACCGTCATCTGCTTGCGCTTGTTTAACTTTCGCGGTGGCACCGGCGGCGGAGGCGGTGGCGCACCTTTGCGTTCTGGAATTTCTCCACCAACCACTCCTCCACCTCCTCCTCCGCCTCCACCAACACCGCCGTTCTCAGTCGTGCCCGTAGCTCCAACGCCACCGGCTGCCAGCATCTCGCCGTAAAAGTTCCGTACCTTGCCTTCCCCATTCCGCACCAGCAGCTTGATGGCAACGTTACTGTCTTTGAGGCACTTTACGCACTCGATGCGCGTCATCCGGCTCACGCTCACCCCGTCAATTTCCAGAATCTCGTCACCCTCGCGCAGATGCCCCCAGCTCGCCTGCACCCTGGACGCCGGACTGTTCTCCGCGCACGACTGTATGAACAGGCGCTGTATCTTCTCGTTGCTCTTCGTGCCGCCCTGAAACTTTAGCCCGAAGCCGAGCCGTTCGCCCGGCAACCGGTACACCAGCACCACTTCCGGTGCGTTACTCTGTCGGCCCGGGCCACCGGCCCCATGGTTGATGGACAGTACCGTCACAAACTGTGAATCGTCCTGCTGCTCCATCTGGCCATCGCCCTCCGCCTGCTGTTCGTCCTCCACCGCGCCACCGCTCTTGCTGCTAAGCTCCACCACGCGATCGGCGCTGGTACCACTGCTCGCCACGATCACGACCGGATCGATCGGGGGTGGCACGATCGGCGACAGCAGCTGATCATCCACCGACACCACCGTTACATACTTTTCCATCTTTCACTCTCGTCGGCCGGAACCCGTTTCGCTTCACTGGCCAACCGGGGCAATGAAGGCTTTGTTTTTGCTGCTATATCGCTCGTTAGGATCTCCAGATGCACGCAGGAAAAATCTATACGGGACCGCTAAGGGAGTCCAGAGACCCGAGTTACTCGCAACAACGACGACCACGAGTCCACACGCCAGCAGTAGAGCAGCAACAGGATTGCATTCGTGTGGCAAGCATAATCCACCGGGGACGAACGCTTCCAAACTTACGCTCCAATTGCGCTACCGTCGAAATGCGTTGCGTGTGTTCTGCTGAAGGATTATGCGATCTGGGGATTAGAGAAAAGAAAAAAAGAAGATAATTTTTTTTTTATTCGGTAGTAAAGAGCCAGGCAAAAACAGATAAATAAAGTGTTGAGAATGAATTGTTTTTGTCTACAGATCTAAATATTTTTTTTTCTCTTTGCTAGGCAGTTGTGAAACGAAAAGCTGGACGAACACTCAGTTATTGATTCAAGTAACCATCATTGCACGCAATAATCAACATTCAGGTATACGAAGCGTAATTTGCTAGCGAAATCTTGATCCTGATCTTCATTACTCCTGATTATACTTCGTCAATCAGAGCCTTATTATTATATTTTGATCTTCACTGGCACCATCTAACAGAGGTTAGAGGCAACAAAGGCAAATTTGAAATGCAAACAAAATTATACAAGTAAGTAAGTAAATAAGTAAGTAAGTAAGTAAATTTTCAGCTAAGTGAAGTGAAAATTGCAACATTATACGAATAACATGTATCAATGAATCGACTTTGTTAGTTTTTTGGTCAAATTGCAGTGAAAAAGTACGAACAAATCTAATTTTACGGTGCTTCCCTAAATCGTGATGCTAAATGGTGATAATGCTTGCCAGCAATAGAGGGCGCCTAATGTAGGTTACAATAATACACCTAATTACGCTAAACTCCGACTACCAATCTTTTTTTTTGTTCTTCAAAATCTTAATACCGAAGACTAAAAATCAAAAAAGGAGTGTGGCAATCTATTTTAAGCATTCAAAGCTATATAACGTCACTGGATTGACACCAAACAACCCAAAACCAAACAGAAACGCTCGACTAGTGTTCGACATGCGATAGTATTTTGACCTTCAAAGCGATGAAAGTAAAAAAAAATCAACACCCAACACAACCCACTTACACACCGACCCACCAACGAAAGTGAAATTTTCCACCCAAAAAATGAAACTTTCCTCCACTTGCAAATGATCCCCACTCCCTGGCCCCGCCTCACTGTGGGCTAGTGGGTGATTGGGTTTATCATAATTATTGACTTCCATATCCCCAACTCCCGCGCACCACGTGATCGACATATCGATTCTTTCGCAAAATAACCGTAGACGATATTTCTCTTGCCCTCTCTTTCTCTCTTTCTCTATGGCGAAAGAAGAAGCGTTTCCTCCGCTTCCAACCAAGAGCGCTTTTCTTCGTTCCCTTCGCTCCAATCCCCGCACCATGATCGGACCATTACGGAGCGCAATTTAGCAGCAACCGCTCGAACAATTCAACCTATTACCGCTCATAAAGCGCCAGCTATCTGAAGCATCTTCCTTAGAGCGCACACGTCTCCCCGTTTCCCCCACCGGGTGCTTCTTCCTTTCTCTTGCACGTGGCTAGAGCTAGCAACGGCTAGGCCAACCTAAAAATTTTGTTCATTTCTTCAAGCGATACAAATTAGCAGCAGTGAATAAGGGTAGATAGTGGCAAATGGATGCTCACTCGGCACACACACACAAACCTACTGGCAAGCGAATGGAAAGTGGTATGCCGCTGGCGCCGCCACCGTAGCGCCGTCGGGCCGATCGACCCCCATCAGCCGCCGTATTGTTTGTTTGTGTGTTTCTCGTTCGTTAAAATCGAAATTAAATGATGCCTCTTGGGTGTATACTACCAACCGCGAAACTGTGGTAGGTGGTCCTTGGGGTACGATACGGTTTCAATGGATAATTTTATAGTATAGACGGGAAAGAGTAGTGTTCGTGTGCACTAACAATGGTTCATAGTGTAAATCTTCATACAACAACTCAAAATTGTCCAATTAGTAAGATTTACAATTAAATTATGTTCATTCTTAAAGCCTATAAAAGATTCTTCTTTATATTGAGAAGAGATTCAATAGAAGAACGAGCGTGTTAGCAGCCCAAATGCTTACGACGAGGATATCAGATTGGTACATCGCAGGTGCGCTAAAACGACAATAAAAACAGCAAAGCTTGCAAACAAAGAATCTAGTATAATGAAACATTAATTTTTAGTCCGGTTGAAGGTTAAAATTGGTTTAAAACCAATTTGAGAGAAACAAAAATTCTGTTTTATTACTTGCTTTTCTACCAACCTTTTTCTATCTGTTATTTTAGCTTTTTCTACCATCTACTTTAAATAACATTAAACAAGTACACTCATTAAATTAAAAAAAAAATATTAGCTTAATCAACAAACTTGTTTTGACCATAAAGCAGCTACAAACAGCAAGAAATATGACCAAAAGACCCCGATACAGCTTTAAGCTAGCAACAAAAACCCAACACCGTCCAAAGCGCTAAACAGCATGCACAATAAAATGCCCCAAAATCAATCCATTTCACGGCAGTAACGCAACAAAACAAACGCCCCTATTAACGATTCAACCATCCACTCGAACGAAACTGCCGTTGAAAGCCGTTTAACCGTCCACCATTCACAAAACAGTTCTCTTTATCGACCACACGATTTTCGCAATCTGGCCCGTCTGGATCTTACGGTCCCCCCCTGCTAATTGACGCTCGTCGAGATCGATATCGTGATCCGCATACAGTGTGCACATCTCGATCAAAGATTAAAATTCACCACTCATTCGATTCCGTTTTCGAAAAAAAAAAAACGGAGAAGAAGGTTCAAATTACCTTTCTAATGACAACTTCACTATCCCACTGACAGCGATCACAGGCGGAGACAGACAGACCTGTGAGTGTGTGACCACTGGGGGGTGCCTCATCACTGAGAGATGAATTATTTTCACTTTTACTTTAATACCGCACCGCCACTGGTGGAACATTCCTCACCCCACCCCTCGCCTCCCCCAACCGATTAGATCATATCCGTCGCTTGGAAAACGCTTCCGAAACAGCGGATGCAACAAGCAACAAAACAAGCATCGGTGCCCATCATTATATCTCTGCGCGCATCTGTATACTGGCGCTGCATACACCTTCCGCTCGTTGGCGTAGATAATTGTTGCAGCATAAATTACACGACTTCATACACGCCCCGGGAGTCTAATGGTTGTTTCCACCTACAAGGAACAGGCCGATTCATCTCGCGCTGGTGCGAAACAGCTTAATGAAAGACCGATATTTCGGTCTGCAAATCGGTGGCGAAATTGCACGCACACGCATAAAGCATAATTGCTGCCATCATCCGTTTAGTGTTTTGTCTGCACTGCACAAGATGTGCTAAAACCATGGTGCGGCAACAAGGTCTGAAGTCAGTTTCGGCGCTCGTTAAGGGCGATGCGGTGAGGTAATCTTCACCAAGCGCGCACTTCCGATTGAAGGTGCTTAATTTTTCACCCCGTCTGGTGCAAACTGCTCTAATTCGATGCTCGAAAATAAAAGCTCGAAGGTGAAATATGTGTGAGGCACCGGCAGCCGGGTGTGCAGCGGGATGCTTTGGGATGCTGGTACTTTAGTTGGTGGCGGTTACGAAACACCGAAACGAGCTCATGTGGACCGTGAAGCGAGTAGGTAGCATGGGTTTCCGCATCGACTTTAGGCAAAACCTTTAAAAGCATTCACAATTTAGAAGGTAAAATAACGCTAACTTTCCATACCAGTCCAGCAATAATGTCCAACATGGTTATGAGAGTAATGGTGCGATGGTGTGATGGATAATTATGCAGGTTGATGGGGGGAGGGGGGTTTCAAGCATCAGTAAGTTTGAAACACCCCAAAAAAATGTGGCGGAAGCAAAAAAAAAGTAATTTAAAAATTGTGAGTGAGCAAAAGTAAAACGAAAACAGATGAGAAATTAGTTAAATAAACCTAAGGATGGGATTGTGACGTTGAGTTACAAGATTAAATTAGTGATTTATGCACTCCAAATTAATACTTTTATCGAAATGCAGGTGAAACTGCCCATCAGCAAACTGAAACCCAACCAACCAGTATATCACCCGACTGAGCGTACGCTGTGGACAACAATTTTGCATATGTTTATTTGATCTCTCCCAACCACGATCCTCGCGCCTCACGCCACAATGACAAAACGGAATCGGTACAATGAAACATAGTGCCGCGGAAAAACCTGTTGTTGGTGCCGATTGTCCCCACCACCGCTGTGTGGCAGTTAGTTGGTTTTTGACCTCCGAAATCGCCTGCGTGTTTGTGTTTTGTGGTGCTGTGGGGTCCCTCCTCCACCCCACGGTACCTTCCCAATATTTGGCGATAAATTATGCAGCCGAACTTGACGCACACACACAAAAAATGGTAAACAAATTCGCAAGTGGAAAGAGAAAGGTTCCGAAGAGATTTATTCTTTTATTTTTTGGCAGCATGAAAATAAATTCAGAAACCATTGCTACGGGAGAGAGAGAGAGAGATATTTGAGCGAAAGTTTGTGCGGGGACACACTTCATCTATAGATGAAGGGGGGGCTTTCGATTTTTACGAGATGGATTTGCAGTGCAGGGATGTCCACTAAAACCGTATGCTGTCGTGAGCATTCCATTAAGGAAGAAACGTGTTGGTGGACGGGTGGATCGTTTAGCTTATTTATGCATTTTATAGCATTTGCACCGTGTTGGTGAGGGAAAAGCGAGGGAAATGTAAGAAGATAATACTCATTTGTTTTAGCTATGTTTTGAGTTCACTTCAAATGAATGTTCACAATATTCACAAATTGTTTTATGATTCGAGTTTAAGAAGACTTGAAATCATTGGCAGTAAAAGTTTGGTGTGCAGGACCTTCTATATTGAACCATACCGTTCTGATTCGACTTACAGACACTTGTTTCTTTTTTAAACCGGCTCGATAGTGAGAAGTACGGCTCGCATAAATGTTGGTTCCTGTTTTTGTAGGTTTTACCATGTCACTTTACGTCGTGAGTAGCATAATTTGGACCGAAATGTGGTTATTTAACCATTCAATTTGCGTTTCCGTTTCAACCAAGAAAATGTACTGTATCGATATTTATTCCAATTTAAAACATTCCCTGATTGCTTAGTAGTTCAATACAAACTCTTCTTGGGTGACTCAACAACCCATGTTGCCCACAAGGCGTACTAGAGCAGTGATGTACTCTGACTTTTTCTGTGACTTAGTGTACCCATAGCAAGCTAGTTAATGCGTTTGGGGGCAGCAGCAGCAATCGGAATATGATTCGATACAACGTCGGGCCTTTAATTAAAGGCCTACTAATTAAATAAAGAAATCTTTCCAGAAGAATTCTGGGCGTTCTGAAAGGTTTTGACAATTCAAAACACAATTATACCAGCCCATTTTATTTAAGGAATATAATTTCATAAAACCAACCTATTATATAAAAATGCAATGTCATATTAATACAAAGCTTAACTATTTTGCCATTTGTTATACAGTGGAGTGATGTTTATCTGGAAACCTTTTTTCCGGATGTTCGTTAATCCGTGCTGTGCACAAATGACTGTTTGAAAAGGAAAAGAATGATTGACGCAAGGGCAATTTTGAAACGACCGTAGTGAAACAGTTTTAGTTTGAATTATTCAGAAAATTTTTATATTTAAAATATTTATTATTTCATTTCAAAAATAGTATTTTACTTCAACAAAAAAAACTGTTTCCAAATTCCCATCGTTTACCAATTGGAAAACATGATCTAAGCACCAAGATTGAATATCTACTGCAGAAATATCAAATTCTTTTTTAAAGACATTTTTGACAATCCAACATATAAATGTCATAGTGCAAGGCCCAATTACCAACCACCAAAGCGACAAGCAATTGCTAACACATTTCATCACATTATCATCCGTCGCTTAATCATCCACCGGTTAGCAGATTTCCTCCATAAATCGTCTTCAGCTACCGGACTAAACAGCCTCATCCGCTTCGAGCCCATCCATCCATCATCCGCCACAAAATCACCACAAGATTTCGCAAAAAAAAAACGATCCACCCCCCCCCCTGGCGTGCAATTTTAAAACCTTTCGGGACAACGTTTCGCACAAAAGTTCACCGGGTCAATGTTACCCTTGCAGCCAAACCGATGCAACCCAGCGGATGATGCAATGCTGTCTCTCTCTCTCTTGCTAGTCGACGGTCGGTGTCGGTTGACTTGAAGCAGTCCGATTACCGCGTGGTGGCGTTACATTGTAGTACACACATCTTCACCGCATCTTCGCCGGAATCGAATTGAGGTCAACATCGAGCCACCAAAAACTAAAACACTTTTTCATAACCGCGACACAAAGCACCGAAAAGCCTCTACATGTATGATAGAAATCGCTACGTGTGCTAGCCATCTTCAACGAGAGCAAAAGCCAACGGACCTTTTGTAATCAACAAGACCACCTTCTCACCACCCCCCGGCGGGGGGTTGCTTTAGTTGGGGTTTGGGGTGGCGCTTTTAATTGGGAGGAAAGTTGAAACAACAGGCAGCCGCCGGCGCGCAGAGAGTTGGATGATCCCCCAATTCGGGGCGGTGCGGCTTTACTACATCTCGCGCCACGGTTCGGTGCATCCTGTGCAATGGAAAGTGAAGCTATGGGTTGCTTTTTTTTGGGGGGGGGGAGAGGGCTCCAAAAGCAAAAGTGTGTGCCCCGGCGCGCGTTGCGCAATACGTGTGGTGGCGACGTGTCGAGAGGCGGGACATTGCGTGGGAAAAGCGGGAGTGTGTCGGGGTACGAGAGTTTTCGTTTCCAACGGCCAAGTTATCAGTTATTGCGCTTGTTAATTAAATATCTGCCCTGTTTCTGTTACACAAAACGCGCGTGTGTGTTATGATATTGATTAAATGGTGGAAAGCAAACAAAAAAAACGGTGTAACGAAACAACGAGTAAACATGAAAATAAATTTAAAAAGCCTCATCACTCTCCTTCACACTGACTGACCGAGGAAAACAGAAGAAGAAAAAACCAACCATTCTTTACACGATCATCGATCATTCTGTCTGCTCGTGGTATGCGCTCTTATGCGCTTCCCCTGGCTTTATGTGGTTTTACGCTTCTTTCTTCCTCTAAACACATATAACAACCTAACTCACACGATGATACGGGCATAATGTGCTATATAATTGAAAACGGCTGCTCTAGGTTTGTGGCAAAATAATGCCTTTTTTCTGTGGCCACTCGCACTGACATTGACGGTCGGTTTCTCTTCTCAAACAAAAACAGATCATCTGCAGATCGAGCTCGACCCTCCATAAAGCCCGAGAAGTTGCAGCTACCCCCAGCCGTGAAATTTAATCAAATTATCCTCTGAAATTGATTCTTAATTCAAGGGAACCGGAACAACCAGACCAGCGGTGGCATTTTTAGTTTCGTAAAGCCATACAGAACCGTGTGCTTCCTTTCTTGCACATACAACCAAAACAGCACCCTCTCGCCATCGCATGATCGTAAAAATAATTTATCAAATTTTCGATCTTTTCCCCACCAAAAAAGGAAATGAAGACAGGTTGCTGCTGTCGTTGACTTTCGATTCGTTTCGGTTTTGACATTTTCTGTTCCATCCGAAAAGGTCAATATCCGGATTTATTGAACCCAGTTCACTGTGAGTGAGTGTTAAATTTTATGATCTTCCGTTGCGAGCGTGCAAAATTGCTGCAATTCGCCACTGTGTCGGGATGAGGGGGATGAGGCTTATTGGTGGCAGACAGGGGCAGGTGGCTGCAAAGAGGTCAAACTGGCAGCGAAAATCCACTTCCGATCCGGGTAGAGTGTATTAAAAAGGAAAGCAGACATCGTTTTGTAGCCCGAGCCCGAGCCCAACTAGGCAACACGAGTTGCAAACGCACGTTAAGTGAGCGTTAGTTGGTTGTGGTTGTGTGAAGTGTTTACAACCTCCCCGGCATCGCAACATTGAATCATATTTTGATGCCAATGTTACTCACGATTGCGGAAACAGTGAGCTTCCTATTTTCAGTAGGATGAGCTAGATTCCGAAGGAGGGATGAAAAATGTACCAAATTTTTGCATGCATGAATTAAAAGTAAATTAGAGCAGGTGTTGAGGTTGAAGACAATTCATGAAAACGGCAAAATTCAGCATTTGTAAGAAGCATTTGAGTTTTGAAATTTAAATTTTGAACATTGCACTCGATTGAAAATGCTTGCTTTGGTTTGACATCTTTTTAGAGCAAAATGTTCAGAGTGTTGTTCTTCAGTGAAGCAATTTTCATTATTCATAATTATTGTAATAAATTAATCGAGTAACTGTTTTCTTCATAAACATCCAGTTTGAAGCAGTTCAATGGGAAATGTAGTTCAACTTTTGCCTCTCCAATTAGAAGCGATCAGTTGGTCGAGAGGTAATGGCAAAGCATCCCCAAAGTGTCTTGTTGCATCCACAGCTGTTCGAATCCCGTTCGAATACCTCCTCATGTGTCAGATAAAGATGACTTTCTTCTTCTACGTGTTATACCTAAATTAAAATTCCTTTCACTTTAATTGCAGTATAGGTTTCCTATAAAGGTTCCAGTCATCATTAAAAACACCTGGTCGCAGTTCAGAATAGCTGATACTAAAAACTTTTTAATATTCAAATACATGCTACGGTCAACAAATCTGCATAAGTTTATGTAAAATATTCATATGCGTAAAAACATGCTATTTTACGTATGAAAACATCTTGCAGAAGATCATAAATTCACAATTAGGAATGTGTAAGTTAATCATATTTTATTTCAAACATTTTTCCTATAGTAATAAAAAATATTACTAACACAAAATAAAATTTCACAACCAAAAGTTATTCAGCTAATTTTCCAATAAAAACATAAAAAGTACAAAGAAAACCACTATACGAATAAGTAGTTTAAAATCGAGTTAGCAAGAGCATAACAAGAGGCTAAAATAGTACCGATTAATTCCACAAGAGGACATAATACACGCTATAACGCACGGCATAATACCTTACTGCTATATCCTACATCCTTTCTGAACTTTGACAATAACCATAATGCAACTTTGTTATAATGTTACTACTTCTATAGTCTCCTTTTCTTTTCGTTTGACTCGTCCTGAAGATACTTATTGAGATTGTACATCGGTACATTGTATTACTTAATCTTTATTATTTAATCTTCTTCTTGAATGGCACATATCAAACAGTCTGCACATGCCCGAGCACCCTTCACTTTGATCTTAACCCACTGTGACAATATTGAAACGCCTTCGAAACCACTCTTCTTCTGCACCGAACGAAGAAGTCGCCCACCCATTTGCAAGACACAACATAAGTCTTCCAGTGTAACTTAGTTGCGCAGCCACTCCACGCCACTTCCCCCTTCCCGTACACGTCCTAGTTTTCCCTGCCACCCAACGGGCAAAAGAAGCCATCGTGCAAACACGCAATAATTGCATATCGGGAGCGGTAAATATTAATTTACAATGAGCGAATGAGTGTTAATGCAGCCGTCGTACCACACCGGGCGCATTCACGCATCTGTGGCCACATCGACGCCCTTTTTCCTTTTTTTTCTCGTTCGCTTTCCGCATCGGAAAACAGAAGCCCCTCGGGAGATGCATTCGCCACGACAAGCGCCCCCCTCCTGTCTTGTGGGTGGTATGCACGCGTCGCCAGAGCTAAAGCTATCGTGTGGCACACAGATAATGCCATTCGGTGTGAAGATGCTATTTGCGTGCGTGCCACCACACACCCGGCCTGTCGATGATGATGATGTGGCCGACCGACCATCAGCGCCACCGATTCGAGGAGAAAATATGTAAATGGAGAACCGCTTGCGTTTCGTTTCGTTGGCCCGTATATCATGTGGCAGGCCCAAAGTGTTGGAGGTGCCAGCAGAGTAGTCCCGGATTGCACACTGTTCACGAATCTACTTGGGATGGAAATGCAGTGCCAACCGGATGTTAGTTTAGACTGTGAGGGCTTTGAAGTCTTCTGAAAAAATAGTTTTATAGAGGATTGATGCCATTTTCTGTTTCGTTTCTGACCGATACTGAGTTGGAAACTCATCATATCGAGCTTTTGTAGAGTGTCTCTAGTGTGCATGTATAAGCCAGGATCGACGACACGTATTCGCATGTATAATCTGGCCTGCCATCTATTAGAATTAAGCAGAAGCTTTCCGTTTGTGTAATTTAGCTGTCAAAAAGAATTTTGGTTCAATGTGCTTATAATCATATGATCTCGGTTCGAAATCTTATTGTCAGGTTAAAATCAAAGGTAAAGACAAGCAAAAATTAGCCAGATCGTCCAGACGAGAACATCATACAGACCAGATATCGGTATGTACTTGTCTTTAGTGTGATTAGTGTGATTTTAAGGCAAATAAATGGTCAAACAAATAAATGGTCAAAAGTGTTGCAGAGACCAACACCAGCTGCCTTCACGTTTTGTTCATGTTTCGACGATCCATGAAGCGTGTATTGTTTTTAGCATTTAAAATACACAGACGGCAAGCTTCTGCTTACTGCAAATAGATGGCGCCAGCTTAGATCAAGATTATACATCTGAATATACGTCGTCGATTCTGGCTTTATGAGCTCTCTTTAAAATTCTACCTAGTCCAGTCCATTGGCCAATCATAAAAACTTATCTCGGAGCCCCATACTGCCAAGATTGAACCTCTAATCAAACCACCGACCAAAGCTTGATCCACCGTTCACAGCCCAACAACATCAACGTCTAAACATGCGCGCCACCACAGCGATGGACGTGAAAGTTTCGCCTGGAATGTAACATTGGCAGGCACACAAGGGTAGGATTAGAAAGAGAAGCCCAAAAAAAGGCGCATCCGGACGGTGTTTCGTGCCATCAAACTATTTAAATTATGAAATTGAAATGTAACTCACACTAACCAATTGAGATAACAAAACCGGAGCGGAGTGGAAAGAGAGCGGGGCAGGCATTTCCAACAGACTGCCCTGTTTGGGTTGCGAATACAAAACAAGGCTGCTGCAGCACTCCTCACCGACGGGATGGAAGGTTAAAATAAGCGTCGCTTATGTTGCTTCCCCTGCACGCCACCCCTTCTCATCGACAGACGGACAGCAACGGTAAGAGTATTGCTTTCTTCTTATTATACCACCTTCCCACGGGTGCATTGCATCCCGCGCGGCTGCGCCGAGAGGAGAGTGAAAAGAAAACTATCTAAACTATGGCAGACAGACAGCATGAAAACTTTGCACTTTTGCACTACGGGTTCAACTCCGGGAGCTTGACGTGGGTTGCAAAAATCGACAGACAGAAACGCTTTTAACGCACGGCAGGGAAGGCATCTTTCGCATCGCACCGCGAACCCCCAAAACGTCGAATCTGACGAGCGGTGGCGAACAACGACGAGATGAAACTTTCTCAGCGCTCATGATCACGCCGTTAGCGACAAGGGCTGTTGGAGGTGGAGGAGGCAGTGCGAGATGCGACCAAAACCCGCAAGGAATGTGGAAAAAAAGGCCGTTCGAAGATTATCATTTTTCTTCACCACCACGACAGAAACGACCAATTCCCACTCAAAACGCTCGTAGTCTATGCTTGGGCGGGAGAAGATGTATCAACGCCAAAATCTCACAAAAACATTTTTGAAGCCACTCTCGGCGGCGCTCATCGATGGACTCTCTCGCGGCCGTCGGAAAAACAATCTTGCACCCAACGTTGGGAATTTCAAGCTCCGAGCAAACAAAAAAGTGCCTCACAGCAGACACTCGACTAATACCGTTCGACTTACTGTTTGCTTCAGGCTGAAAATTATGTCGATGCCTCGCATAGAACACGTTCCCGCCGCCGCCAATCGTTTAGATCACGTGCAGCCCACATCACTACACGGCGCATGAGAGATAATCGTTCACTGCATATTAAGGCAAGCACCGTTACCGTCTAGCGTGTGATTCGATAAGTTTCCGGCGATGGGGCCCGTTTTTTTCGTTGCTGATGGACGACTGCCAAACACGCATCATTACGCTGACCACCGAAGCACCAAGGCACCTGTTTTAAAGTGGATCTTAAGATCTCCAATAAAATGCCACTCGGCGTGTGATGATGATATTTACGGTGCTGGAATACACCCTGCGCCATGGCTCACACGATACGATACCGTTAACGGCTGTGGTGCACACACCCGTCGAGATCCGATCGATCGCAGCTGGGAAAATTCTATGATCCTCCGCTAGCCGATAAAGCGCTACACGCAAACTCAGGCTAGACTTTTATCGTGTGTAAGAGGATCTTGCAAAAATTAATTCGCAAACAGTCGGGATAGGTTCTCATGGGAAATGAAAGCAAGGAAATGGGGATTGCTATTCGATAATAAATTCCATTGACACACTTTTAACAATCAGGGAAACGTATCGGAGTTGGAATGCATTAAGAATTTGCATGGACATAAGGCATCCGGAAGAAAGCTTTGAAGTCTATTTTTCTGGCTTTCAATGTTTAGATCCTGCAAAAAATCGTAATCCTAAATATTGACAATGTAGACCTGAATTCTAAACATATCAACTAAATCTTAAAGTTGTTCCATCTGATACATATATTTCTAAGATCAAGAAAATACATACACGCAAATTCATCACAAAGTTTTTCCATTTTATCTATATAATGTTAAACACGGTTCAACCTACGTGTAATAGCACTTAAAGAAAACTGTCAAATAAATGTCAAATTCAAGTTAAACAATCAAACAGTTAAACGTTTTGAAGTTACATTCCTCTGTTCAGAATTAATTGAATATCTAATTTTTACCTAGAACCATTAGACGTTAATCTTTATCTTTCTGTAGAACGGGCTCAGTGATATCGGGCTTACTAGAATTGGTCATGTTACGCAAGAATTTTCACTCCAGACATGTCGTTTGTAGCTCCAGTTGCCTCCTTCACAGGTTTATTTAACGCCACCTAGTTTTTTTTAATTACAATTAATTACTCATTTTTTGTGGACATTGAGAGTTGAAAATTGACTTCGAAAAGCCTGTAAATTTTTTTGGATAAGTCGTTTAGAAAGACGATGACAAATATTGTTGAAATTCTAGTTGAAATTCTACTTCCCATTATTTTTTATTCCGGTTAAGTTCCGGTTCCGGGTTCCGGTTAAAAATCCTATTTAAAAATAGTGTAATCTTAGCTAACTTATCCATGCAAAGTATCTACGAAGATTTACAAAAAGAAATCTCAAAATTATATTGAAACATCCACGAATCCACTCCTAGCTACTGTTTACTGCTCACTCGATGACATTTCATGAGCTCTGAGAAAATCCAAAGTTATAAACATCAGCATCTTCGTAATAACAATTTCCGTTATGTCCACTAGTAACCAACTACAAGAACTCTTCCATTCACACTATAAACCCGAGAACAACTTAAAAAAGAACGTGACCACAAAAACGAACACTCCCTACTCCCGAGCGCAACCGCAGAATCTCCTTGACATACAGAGCGCCTCCCATCATACTTATGCAACCCCCATACGATCGGTCATACTCGCTCGCCAGTTACAAACGCTTCAACCAGAACGGACAAAATGTGCTGTGGCACCCCGAAAATGGTACCTCGGGATCGACATTTTGCCTCCATCTTTTCCGTGCCAGCAGATCATTTTTCTGTCACCTCGCCAAGGTGACTGATACACACACGGTGTGGTTTCAACCAACCATTAATCCACGCGCCTGAACACGAAAGCCTTACCTTCTTGTGCGATGGTGGTCTATTTTGCACATGGTTGGGGCAGAGCATGCTGCATATAGGAGTCAAGGCTGATAGTTGAGCGCATAGGCTGGAGTATGCTATTTGCAACACTTCACCGACACCCTAATTTCGCTTACCATTGGGTCGTGGTTCGTGCAAGCACCATAAATGGTTCGAGATTTTTGTTTGGTTCGCTGATAGGTCACGGGAGTTGTGATGACTACCATCTGGCAGGCGAGCTGCCAGCTCGCTTACTAATGACTATCACTTAACTATCAATATCAGCGCTCTAACTGGTTCACTAACCGTTGATCAATACCAATTCCATGGTATGAAGTTTGGTCCGATTCTGTTTTGAGGCACATGTGTTCTTTTTTGCTTATGCTTGTGAATTGTGCAGGACAAAAGTTACTCTACAATCGTGTAACAATGTGATTGGGTGGCAACGATTGTAGGTAGACAAAGGACATCAACAATATAAATGAAGAGCTGAACAAAATTCTTAAAAATCAATAGTATTGCAGGGAGATACGGGGCAAAATGGTCATCCTTAAAGTTTTTCACTGCATCTCGATGAAAAAAATACGGTTCGATTGGGCTTTAGTCTCGATTAATAATTTATTACTGAATTAATCCCAACAATGTATGGTTTTATGGAAACAAACAAAACACTTTTTTTTTGTAACTTATAGATTGGAGTAACGTCAATCCCATTTTGCATATTCGTGAAAGCTTATTTTATCTTAAGGCGAAACGGTGAAGAGAACCTCGTTTTGTGCAGTTAAACATTGGAATATTCATCTCAACCAGCACATAAAGGTCTATGTGCAAGGGACATATGTCTCTAAAGTTTTCTTGATCCATAACATTACAATGTCGTGATCTTGGTAACATTACAATGTCGTCTGTGTTGCTTCTTAAAAATGTGACAAAACTGAATAAAAGTTCTAATTAAGTGATTTCGATTTTTTTCAATTTCTTGAAATTAGCAACAAAAAAATAAAAAGCTAAGTACAAATAATAAGATTATAAGGTGCGGAAGCCAAATTTTTTCATACAGCTTACGCTATCTGCCACCAGAGGAGCACGAGTGTCTAGATAACGTCAATAATTACGGCTCGTGTATCCAGTCCTTAAGGAATTAGCTAGCTATTTGATATTAGCACCATAAAATGCTTAAAACACATTTAATTCAATAAACTTTCAACTTTGAAAAAGAAAATAAATATTTGTTTATACCAATACTGCAGATGTCCTTTTTGCCCCTCCCTACTTAAATTATATGTTATAATTTTCTGGCAGAGCTAAACCAGCTTTTCTTTCAGTTTTAGACAATCGCTGAATACTTGTTTGAAATCGATAAAACATACCATCCATAACTTCATAATTAGAATTAAAAAACTCCATATTTTAGCACGTTTAGCAACACAAACAAACCAGTTCATAATTAAATTAGCAAACATTTACACCGTCATCAGGCCGCAATGGCAATGAGCAGCATCAATTACACTTCCCTCTGTCCCCCCAAGACAGACGACTTGATCCCCTCGTTACTCGATCACCTTTCGATCGTTTGCGATCGTCCCGTATCACACTGCATGCACAATCTCATCTCCCAAACGTACGTGCCCCCTTCACCTGCCACAATGTTCTCCCCGCGTGATTGATCGCACTTTTGCCAATATCTAATTGCAAGATGCCCCCTTCCCGAGAGCAAAAGGATACGGGCGGCACTTGAACCATTCCCGAAAGGCGCACACCGATCGATTGCGTTGTCACACAGCCTGTCCGCCGAAAGATAATTATCGGCCCCGCAACACACATCAGAGGGCGAAAATGCGATTTCTATCGGGACGGGACGTGAGCTGCAACACGGTTGCATTAAATTAGCCCGCCAACAATGGGAAACCGGCGGCAACGAGAACGAGTGAAAGACGCATAAAGTTGTGCCTTGCTCTACACTTTTCACTTTTCCTTTTGCCGGCGAGCAGGCGGAACGCTCGCGCTCGAAGTACGCACAGGCCGCCGAGGCAGCGCGCGCGCTTTGAATGCGGAAAGAAAGCAGCTAATCAACTGAAAGAATGATTGCGCCGCGCTGCCCGTTCGGCTTGTCGGAATTTGTCGTTGCATTACGGTGGAAGGAGAGTACGATATGCATTTTTCCACGGGGACAGGAAGGACCAGCGCACACACACACACACGCCGAGGAGCTTGTGCGCCCTTTTATATTCGAAACATGGATAAGGAAACCGGATCCGTTGATGAAAAGTGAACGTCTCTCGCCCGCTCTTTGCAGGGGGAGGGTGGAGGGAAAAAGAGTGCAAAAAGCGCAAACACAAGCCAAACTAATTTCCATTTCTTCTCGCTGCCATTCAAAACACAGAGAAAAAAAAAACGATGTCGACTGAAAAGAGTGAAACTAAATTTAAGATCTTTGCTTGCATGCTGCTGTCTTTGTACAGGGCGATCACTACAACAATGCGGCGACCGGTACCAGCTTGGTGTGCATATACACACTGGGTGTAATCATGTTTAACTTCCTTTGTTTTTTGTTGGGGTTGCTCCATTTCCCTTCGGGCTCCAGATGGTTGGCGCTGGTTTGCTTATTTTTATTGTAATTTTTTAAAGCCTTTCTTTCTCAACGACAACCGGGCACATGAAAATACAACATTATGCGCACACGTTGCTCCTACCCCAGTGGGAAGTTTTAATTAAAAGCTATGTTTTAATGATTTTATACACCACAAACCGCATCATTAGCATCCCCACACACACACACATACACTGACCCCTGCAGTGACCTTGATAGTGCGCGACAACACGATTCAACCTCTTCGTTCTCTAACACAGCATCCTGCTCCTGCCCCCTCCTTACATCAAACGGTCAAACCATCTTTGGCGCAACGAAAAACGATGCAAAAACGGGCGCGAGCACTTGATCACGGGCATCAACTACTACCCCACTCCCCCACCCCCTCTTTCGCCAAGGGGCGAATTAATTGCCGCAGGGGAAATTAAATGAATGCTGTCGTCATAATTCATTTGTGGTGTATACGCGCAATGCAAAAGTCTGCCCACCCTTTTTCTTTTTTTGTTGCCGCAGCATGAAGGGAAAGAAGATGATCGTTGCATGGAGCCAGTGCGCGCGCCCGAGAAGAAAGTAAAGAAGAAAGTGTGCACACGCTGGTGGATGATGAAGGAAGAAAGGTTGCACCGTGCGCCGTGAAATTATCTTCATTACGGCAGGCGAGATGTGTGCGTATTCGGAAGAGTAGAATTTTATGCTGATCGAATACTGATGGGCAGATCGGGAGCGTACGATGCCTTTGCGATAAATGCTTTGCCGCAGCAGAATAATGGACATGAGGGGGCATAAAAATGCAAAAAATAAGAAGCGTAAATTACATCGGGATGGTGCAAAGTATGCTGCACAAGAATGTCCATGCGAGACCGAAATATTCCGTGTCAATATCATAATAAGCAATACGGCCTGGCTGTTACTCCTGAATTAAAAAAAAATATCATAATGATCGAAAAATGCTTTAAACGAAGCATACTTCTTGATTTAAAATTTAATATAGTTTTTATATATAATTTTTATAATAAAAAATATCATAATGATCGAAAAATGATTTAAACGATTTTATAAACATGCATCTTGATTTACAAAAAAAAAGAGCTTTATCTGACTTTTTAAATTATTGATTTTTTTTTGGGTATTGCAAAAAATCAAGACCGACTGGCAGCACTGATGAGGTTATACTTAAAAAAACAGTTCTGAGGTTTTTTTCTAAATAAACAGTTCTTTTTAATTTTTCAATTGCAATATTCATAAATCACCTAAGGGACTGTCCATCAATGACGTAACGCTCGCAGTGGAGGGGGCATTTCACTGTAACGTAATATAATCATAATTATGTTTTTTTTTTTTACAAAACCGAGAGATATACTCCAAAACAGACTGTGCTGATCATTCATATTCAGTGTGAGACCATTTCGAAACTAATAATAACATTTAATTCTAATGAAAACTCGTTCTGAGTGTTATTGGCTGCGATCCTACATCTATTTTTCGATCAGTTCGGAGTAATATATTCAATGAACATACTTGAATTCAACATTTAATCTGAATTGATCAACTAAAATTGTTAAATATAAAATTTTAGCATGAAAACCTTACTCAGTAACATCGATATGAAATGTTTTTATATTAACAATGGTACCCGTTTTACAGTGGCAGCTGTAAACGACATTACATCACGCTGTTTGGAAATAAGGAAGCGCCCAAAAACAAACCAACGGATAACCTCGATTAGATTACTAACCGCACAAAGAATCAATAACCGTCGCCGTTGCATCATAACCGTGGCGCAAAACCGGGAAGGCCACCACTACGATCCCCCATAGCAAAGATGCCCGTGCGCTTCTGCACACGCTTGTCAGTCCCAGCACGTTTCCCACCCCCTGTTCCACTAACCATCAGGCGACGCTGTTATAATAATCGATTTCTTTCGCTGCATTTCTCGTCGGCAAACAAATTCGATTCGTGAATGCAAACAATCCGGCGGGGTGCAATAAACGATCGGGAATCGGGGTGCTGTGAGTGGGGTGGGAATTTCGGTTGTGACATGTACAGGGCCCAAAACAAAACATTGCTGCACCGTTACCACACCAGTTTATGGCCCACCAATAACGATCGATCGGCTGCTGGCACGACAATAAACAACGGGCATGGAACATCGTCGATCGTTTACCGATCGATCCACAGACGCAAACAACGTGTTGGTGGCGACATTAACTTTCTCAGGCTTTTCCGAACGATTTTCGCTTCAAAGAGTCGCTTTTTGTGTTTATTTATTAAAGAAATTGGAACAAATATGACGAGTGCTTCTCATAAAAACTGGAATAGAATATTATAGAATTCATTTATCTTATAAATTTCCAAAATTAAATTAAAAAAAAATCAGCTTCAAAACTCCTCGGTAAAAACAGAAAAAAATGCCTCAGAAAAAGAGAACAGAAGATTTTATGTTCTCTCTACCTTTTCCTACACTCCACAACGCACCTTTCTGTAGAGAAGAAAATAAACCACCTTTGAACCGTCGTCTGCTTCTTCTTAATTTGCTCCCGACACGCAAAACCGAATGCAAAATTCACTTAATGACAGAACGTTCCTTTCATTTTTGGAGCTGGGGAAAAGAATGGAGCTCGCTGTTACCTCAACGAAAAAAAACCTAAATTGCCTACAGATGTGGGCAGAGGTGGGTAGGGTGGCACAGAGGTGCTGCAGCAACCCATCAGGGTCACCCGTCAGCGCTGTGAAAACTCGTTGATATGCACGAACTCTCCCGTGCGTCTGTGTGTGTTTTATCAGCCCGTAAGAAGTATAGGGAGCAGAGTGTTGCCATGATGTTGCCTGCATATCACGCGATGATGCTGGTAAGGGTTGGTTGCAACTGCAACGGTGGAAAGATTGGTTCTGGCTGCAATTTTGACATACTGTCGCCAGTTAATAAGTGGTTTTGTTGGTAGAGCGGAGCCCACAGTCGACGATGGGGAGCTTTATGGCAGCAAATGGTATGCAAAGTGCACAGCAGAATGTTTTTTAAAAGGGGTTGGTGTGTAATCAAAAAGTTTGATAAAAAGGAATTCTACACTTGAAATTTAATTTTAAAACTGTAGTTTGTAACAGTTGATTGAGTTTCGATTCTTCAAGCAAAATCACCACAATGCAAACTTGATTTATCATAATTACTCGAATAAACTATAAAATACACTTATCACTAAATATCTTTAACATATTTACTTAAATATACTGACATGTTCATATAAGTTCCCTGCTCCGCTGAACTGTCTAAGATGTTTCAGTTTTTTCTGATGCATTTCAAGGTTGTTAGAACCACCAGCTGTGTAATTTAATTCACGGATGGCCTCTCAGACAGACCATCAATCATCCGACCAACACGTCAACAAAGATTTGCTAGCTTTAAACTACTTTCAAAGTAACTAGAAGACACCTCACTCCACGAGAGAAAAGTAAGCATTCGGGTTTACAAGAGTTTCTAAACGCGTCATTTCAATCATACTATTTTCAATTTTTGTGTTCTGATGATGATTGCATCGCAGATGCATCGCTGAGGCCTCTCTGATTTCGAGAATTCGATGAAAGAGAGTTATTATATTGTTTTTAATATTTCCATGGAGTATTTGAATTTAAAATACAGATGGAACTGATTAAAGTCCCGGGCCATAGACAATAATAGTTCTTTTGAGATGTATTGCCTTCTTCTTAAACCTTAGCTTATAAATTTATGATTTCGTTCCTTTCATTCTATCCGATGCATTAATTTTAAGTCTTGCTAACAGACGTGGTTGAGACAGTAACAATGGCAATGATTTCAACCAAAAATGCACTTTGTTGAATCCTTATTCTTTTACAACGTTTCCCGATTACTAGAACCAGTAATTTCAGCCTTCCAGTAATTAAACATTTTGCAAGTTAAATTTCCAGCATTTCCATTAACCAGCAATGAAGAATTTCATAAGGTACAATTTGAATGTGGACCCAAACATTCAAATTGAACAACACATTGAACATGTAATCCCCCTTGCAAGTGAGAATTGTACCAGCAGTCTTTGATAAACACTGTTCAGAATTAATAGAATTGGCATCAAAACATTTACGGATAATTCTTTTCCTACAATTATGCCTATGAAGTCTGCTTAGACACTAGATTTCTGGAACCCAGAAAAAGCTAATAAAAAGAGGATGATCTTCACTCTACCACAATACAGCATTCGTCCATCAATAGACTTCATTACAAGGGAGAATTGCCTGCAACCGCTCAAACTAGATCAAACCATAACCCGTACCGAGATAATTTACGAACCCTAAAAGCCTTCCAATGATTACTCCTCACCGTCACGCGCTCGAACCACGTCAAAGGAAAACCAAACGATCGATGAATGGGGAGAGACTGTCGACCACCATCCATGCCTTCTTCGCCCTAATCTCGCACGAGATGTGGGCAACCGGTAGGCACAGCTCTACATAAATGAAGCCCAACGAATTCCGACCACTTCCCCGGGCAGAAAACACAAAAAACAGCAACAACGTCATGGCCCCATATCATGTTCTCCCCCTCCGTACGTACGCGAAGAGTCACAACAAGCGGCGAACGAACAAAATCATACCATGTATCAGAGTTCGCGGCCGGGCGAGAAAGTCCGTGCCGAATATGGAGTTGAAGTTGACGCTACACGTTCCCCGTTTGCGGATAGGGGGGTTTACACCGTTTGCACCAAACACCACGATTTCTTCTTTCCTACCCTACTCCGATGTACCACCGCTAGAACAGGTTTTTCCGTGGGTCCCGGGACCCACTTCTGACGGAGCTGAGGGCACAAGAAGAAGCGCATCAGGTGGTTCCAGGTGTGTGTGTGTCAGTCTTTATGGTGTCTCTTTCGCTGTTACCTCGTCTTCTTTCGCCGCAAAGAACCCGTAGCAAAGGAAAGGAAAATGAGGTCAACACCGATACGGCGCTGATGCTGCCGGAGAGCTACACACATTCATGACCTCCTCCTCTCCAAGAAACGCCGACGAAACGCTAAAATAACGATCGAAACCAATGTCTAAAAGGCATTCGGTCCAGAATTTACTTCGCAAATTGTTCACTGTTTCGAAAGATGTAAAGGAAACAGCCCGCCCGATGCTTCCGCGATGATGAGGAATGCCTTACCGCCGAGATGATTGCCAATACCTGGAGCCGCAGCCTCCAGCAACTTCTCATAACTTCTTCTGATGAGGGGGCCCTTCATTTCACCCAACACACGACACACAACCTGCCACAAAATTGTTTCCTCTAGCCTCGCATGCCATTCAACCGGATCGCGCGTCTAATGCTGGGATAATAAATTGGACCTTCGTTTTCTGCGCTCCCGTCCCTCCCGTCCAGCCTGATCTCATCTTTCTTCCTCCCAAACGGACCCAATCTCTTCCTACAATCGAGCGTTCCACCACTCCCCGATGGCTTATTTATGGCACCGAGCGTGGCTTTCACCTGGTCGGCTCCGCTATACACAACCCACAACCCAACAGAGCGCGGACGGGCTTGACGAGCTCCACAGCCGCACCATCATAGACCGCATTCATATTTGGCATCATTGTGACTTCCTAGTTCCGCGATACGTTTTACACTCGTTTGCCGGAATTGTGTGCAACAAGAAACGCATTATGCAACCCCACCAACCCCGGCAGAACCTCTCGGGATGGACGGTGAAAAGTGAACCTAGTGCTGAAATTCGATCTACCTCGCACACCGGGCCAAACGCAACACTGCACACAGCGGCGCCTTCCGGTCACCTTCGGCGGATCGAACTCTCCAAGCGGGAAGTTCTTCTTGCTTGACGCTTCTCCAAACAAGTCGTTCAACTGGAGCAACTTGGAGGCTTGGTAGAGTGATTCGGCTAAAAAGCACAGACACAATTACCTAGTTTCGTGCTGGGAGTGTGCAGGTGAACCATTTCTAAACCCTCTGGAGCTTGCCTGTAGAATTCCAGCAGTTCGTAGTCTGGCATTAGCACGAACGAGTCTAGGTTTGCTTTTGCCTGCTAATTGGGAAGCACACCTGGTATGGATTAGTAAAGGAAAACGGTTGATAACTTATGGTGCTATGGTCGGGTGAATTTGGTAGCTTTGCTCATTAAAGCAACGACTCTCGGCTGCAAACGCGAGCGTTAAATATGTATGATTGAATTCGAGTTTCCTCAAGCTACATTAACTTGTTTTACGATTCCACCAGAATTCTACATGAAAAATTAAGCAATAAAGCAACAAAAGCGTGGTCTTTCAAATCTTTAAAAATAAAAAAAATGTAGACACATGTTCTTAACCATTACACAAATAAAAAAGCACTTCACATGACAGCTTGCATCAGAAATATTAGACATCTTCTTAGACATCATTTTTGTAATGCCTCTTCGTTCTAGTTCTAGTTTCACCACTAAACTCTATTAAAGTCACAGTTTGAAGTTCTCAGCCCAAGTTTTACAAGGATGTACAGTGTCTGCAATAGTGATCAACTTCATTCTTCTGAAGAGTGTTGCGAATATTCTTTCTGTAATTCTTTCATACGTTTTGCGGACAACATCTAGGATTTGCGAGTCATCTGCGTAACTCCAATACCCGAGTAAGTCGAATTCCTAATTTTAAAAACAAACTGTTTCATTCATCTTAGCGGTTTGATGGTACAATGGTAGATGCGCCGACTACTGTAGGGTCTGGACATGTATCGATTGTTGTTAAGACTCCTATAGTTACAGAAAGCCTAAGTCTTACCCAATACGGACAAATTAGTTGAATAGTATTTATACAGGAATGTTTGTTCTCCCACAAAGTCTCAGAACGAGTTCTTTCAGAAATCTTGCAAGCTAAGAATGTCATGGAAAGCTGATGTGTCAACGTAGCACATGTTGCTCCAAATAATTGTTAAAAAGGCTCGATGCACATCTTAAATGTATATCTCACTTAAGACGTTTACACTCTACTCTTGGATCATTATATCATTTTTTTTATTTTAAATATTAAATTTAAGAGGTAACGTTCATTTCCGACAATTCCATAAACTCATTCGGGGTTGGACGTTGCATAACCTTTCCTATAAGGCAAGTTCGAAAATACAAAAAAAAGCATAGTTTTGTGATCATTCAATTCCTACACTTACTTAAGCTTTGTTAGCTTCACTTAGCACATTTGAAAGTAAGTGGAAAAAGAATCAACAACCTTAAAGTAATTCTACATGCGCACGAAAATAGCTATCGATCTAAAGAATGAAAAGTTCCAAAGTTGACTCAACAAATTATTAAATATACACAACGAAACAGAAACCAATAACAGTATCTTAACGAATGACGCAATGTGCGTTAAGGCGATATTCAGTAAGCTTGGTAAGATCAAAGATTAAATTAACATACAGGAGATAATCGGGGTTAAAGTGAATAGTTCAGCTAGTGTAGGACGAAGAGTTGAAGGCTTTAGTTTTGAGCAAACACAAAATAAACAAAATTTTACAAACAAATGACCAAAAATTAGAAATTTTACAGTCCCAGCGACAACACTTCTAGATTTGTATACGGCACCAGGAACAGGTTTGCAAAGGTTAAGTGCAAAAATAAATAAACAAGTGCTTCACCCTTCAATGCAAAGCGATTACTTGCTTCCAAGCTCTTCACAGCTGTCCCCATGACCTGGCGGTGAATCATTCCCATCCAACTCCAACGGAACACCTATATAAACGTCCAAGCTTTCCAATGCTGAAATGAATATTCATCACCCCTAGGCCAAGCAAAAATCTTATCCGAACCACTCGTTTCGTTTTTGGTGCGCTTAAAACCAGCGCACAGCAAACCAAATAAATCGGAAAAGATTACCCCATCAACCATCGGCCGATAAACGACAATCTCGATTATCCTAACACGACCCGAACCATGACATCATCTCGCACGTCCGCGTCACCGCAAAAAACCCCAATTCTACTGTCAAGCTGGATCACACATTTCGGCCAGCTACACTTGCACGATCCGCACAGCAAAAAGCATTGTACAAGCCGTTTGCAGTATTCAGAATCGACTTAAAAATTGCATAATGTAGCGTACCAGAGGTTCACAAAAATGTTTTTGTGTTTCGGTTCGCCCGTGCACGATCGGAGCGGATAAACAAATAGTTTGCTAATCCTTTCTTCGCCCGTCTTTTAGTTTTACGTTCAGGTTGCACATTATTCCCCTTAATCCATCCTTCAGTGCGGTGGAGGGGACAGAGTTTATTGCAACTGGCGACACGCGCGCGGTTCTCGGTGGCGTTCGCGGCTGCCGCTGCTGCTGCTCAACGATAATCGTGATCCGTGATCCAAAACGAGCGCGCACACGATTGAAATTCGATCAGCGTTCCTGTAAAAAAAAAAAAACCAGAGTGCCAACACACGGTGAAGGCTGTAATTCTACCCCGACTCGGGACACTGGAGTCCTTCACCGTCAAATATCGCCCTCGCGGGGTGGGGGATCAAATAACTGCGCCCCCAAAGCGCCAAACTAGCAGTGCGCGGTGAAACGCACCTTCCCTTTGCCAAGGAACACTCAGAAAACAAAACAGTCGTGGAAGCAACACCTCAACTGTATTCTGGACGCGTATTTGCCACGCAAATGCAATGTGTGTCGTTGGTTTGCTGGTAAAAGTTGCATTGTAACGGAATCAGTTTTAAAAACAGCGGTGCGCTCACAAGTTCTGGCATGTGCGGTCAAGGGATGGGAATTAACATTCTTACTTCACTCGGGCCATCGTCACATCATCACTGGCGGTGGCGGCGGCGGCACGAGATGAGTCAACCCCAGGTGGTTTAGACGGCGACCTGTTGCGAATGATGACGCCAGCGCGGCAAGGAACGTAAAAAGGTTAAGTGCTTGCGCCCGGCTGTGCTTAGAGGTAGCCTTAGTGGCGGGGCTGGGATGCGGGAGCGAAATAAGGGTTGTAAAAACGCTGTACAAACCACTGCAGCAGGCCATTACAACGCACAGGAAAGGGAGAGAGAGAGAGTGAGAAGAGGGTGAAGGAGTTGAAATTACACTTCCAGGAATGTGCGAAAACAGATGAATGTTTCTGCTGGCGGTTTTCTTACTTAGTGACAAGCACGAAGCACATATGATGGAATAATTTTATTGTTTGGCATAAATATACAGAGTGACAATATTTTTACTTGCAAACTTGTAGGGAATTATATGGGAAGAACATTGAGGCTTCAAACTATTGCCATTGTAACTTAATGTGATTTGCAACAGTTTTACTAAAAAATTACTCAAATGTACCATTAAATACGAAGAAATGGTTAATAAATTAACAGTAAAGAAAGGTTACAGGTATTTAAGTTTAATTTTAGTTAGTAGTGAACATATATTCTTTACATCAAAACGCTTCATTTTATGCATTAATACAAAACTAAAAGATAGGTAAGCCAATCCACCCAATAAAATTCGCTCGGAGCATTTGCTCTATATATTAGCCATTTACTATCCAGCTTCAATAGTGACTGAGTGGCGCTACATATAAATGCACTAACTTGCTCAACGCAGTTCATAAGTTCGATTCTAGAACCATGCTTATCCTGGGCAAAGATAATTTAATTATCCCTAGTAAGAAAAGTATAGATTTTGCGTCTAGGCTTTTGAACCTATTAGAAATTGTAAGGCTAACCAAAATGTAGCAATTTATGAAAATCTCCTACAACAAATCAATAAACATTTTATTAATTTTTCAAACAAAACAGTAAATTTTATAAAAGCTTTACAGCAATCTTTAAATGGTGGTAGATTATGAGGAAAAAATCTCCATCATTCAAAATAATTAAAACAACAAACAACATTTTATGAACAAATTACTTGTGCATTGGATTATGTTTATTATTGTTTATCTTTGATTCAATTTTTGGTTGGAGTTAATGATATAGCATTTGAGGAACAAAAAGAGCTTATGTAATAAAGGAAGTTAGCATAAACCGTGGCAAACCTTAACAGACAACAACACATTTTACGTAAAAAGACAAAGGAAAAACCAACCGTCATTCAAACGAACATTCAAAACCAAATGAAATTGTACTTGCTTTTCCAACATTTTGAAGCACCTTTCCACTTCTCTTTTCCGAAATCAATTAGCGCATACCAATACGACTTGTAATATTTCCTCCCAACCCTTTCTTTTCTCCGCTTTTTGACCACCAGAGAGCATCGTAGGAACGACAGGCCAGATCAAATAAACGCCAACAATTATCAGTCATTCGCGAGGAGCAACTAATACCTGTCAGGGGACCCTTGGCAGAGGACGCGCAGTGACAATTATTAAAAGAAACCCTCCCCTTTGGGCACAATTGATGAACATCTCTTTTGCAATTGCTTTGCGTGGTGCCGGCAGCAAATTTCTCAATTTCTCCGTGTACGCGGACGACCCCCGGTTTGACAATAAAAGAACAAATAAAAAGCTTCTACCGCAATTGCTCTTGCGTTTGCGCTCGCGTAAGTAGCGTCACAAACACGTGCAACGGCGAAGCAGCAACACCATTGGTCGAAGTTTATGGTTTTAAAACAAACACAACCACCTCCCGCCTTCCCTGGGTTCCTTCTGTTGATCTAACTACTGATGGAACACTGCACGCAGGCTGTGAAAGGTGAAAGCACGGTCAGTTGGTCGAACGATCCTATTCCCCGGGAGTGTGGCTTGCCGCATTTGCTTACGACAGTCCCAGGTGAAAAATGTCGCCAGTCGGTGAGACATTTCGAGCCCCCCTTGCGTGTGTGTGTGTGTGTGTGTGTGTGTTTGTGTTACTGTAACGTTCCCTGCTTTGGTTTGCTCGCCGGCCAACCGAGGTCGTTACACTGATGGGAACCGGGTGGTTTGCTGGAGTTCTTGGAACCTATCAAACTTAAATTACCAACATACCAAGATGACAAAACAGAGCTTGTTGCGAAGGAGTACAAGTCTCATCATTTTGCCCTTAACGGGAGCCTATTACGGTTGGGAAAAATGGAAAATGAGACTAAATTGTTTTGCCATTTTACATGCCGAGAAACGGTACCGTCACATTGCAATAAGTAAAGTAAAATATTGATAAGAGATGACCCAAGAGAGCTTGAAAAAAATCCCACCCATGAAGGTTTATCACATTAGAAGTAGAATTGAATTTGCATAATAGGTATTAAGTTGATTATCAAGAATACAGTAACCAAGATTGTTCGAGAATGAAAAATTGTCTATTTCTCAGGGAATCGTCACACCTGTAGTGAGTGATGATTTAAAATAACTCTCAAGGATAATAAGGTAATTTATAAGATAATAAGGTTATTTACAATAATTTATAATTTGTTAATGGCGCATGAGTTATGATTTAACAATAAATTGCTAATGGCTGCAGAAACCATACTCTTACTGTTTATTTGTTTCATACTACCTCCAGAAAATGATCTGTTACAGGGGAGCCACGTTTTTCATATCAACGATTCTTTTATTTACGACCCTCTCATGCACATGTTTCACTGTAGTTTAATATTCCCCTTGCTAGACTTTAACTCTGCTTTGTTAAAATCCACTTTTCACTTTCTTTTTACCATTAAAAATAATCCCCTTAAAAGTTCGAAGCAACCCGTCTCTTACTTTAATTTAAATTATCTTTAAAACGACCCATCAAGCTACTTACCAACAACTACCGGCCTTTCCCAGCAACAAAATCGAAACCGTCCCGGAAATCGACTTTCCTTCAGGATTCCACTCCGGATAATTGGCCGGTTCGCAAGACGGTTTCGAGCCAGTTGGATGAAAATACGAAATGCGAATTTTATTCGCCTCACTGGCACACACAGATGGCGGGTGAAAAAAAACCGTTCGGCTTCTCGCTAAATTGATTTCGGGCGACGCACGCTCACAACAAAACAATAAAATGCCACTTTTCTTCCTTCTTTTCCGGGTGTTGGGATTATTTTCCCCGATGGGGAAAGGTGAATTTTTGGACGTGTGTTGTTTTTTTTTTGCTTCACGTCACCAGCCCTTTCCCACTTCACTCACACGTGATCACACACAAAAATACTGGCAAGTATGCAACGGATAAGCTCTTCCTTGTACACTTTTTGCTTTTTTTCTTGCAATACACACACACACACACGCCGCACGAGAAATAGGCTAATAATGATTAACCGCACTGGCACAGCACTTTCTTCGATTTTGCTTTATTATTTTCAAACGACTTGTGTTTTATTTCTCTACCTATCGCTCGGGTTTGTTTTGATTGTTTAAAAACGCGTGACTGGAAGCTACAGAAACAGATGGAAATACAATGAGCAATTGCAATACTCTTTCTGTCGTTGCGAAGAGCGCAGGCTAAGCCAATGATAAGCTGTTATCAGAGCGCTTCCTAAGCCCTATTGACAGCTGCTAGGTGTCGCTGCCGATCGATACGTTTGTGTTGATGTTACTTTGTATTTCATTTATTTTTCGCTCTTCTTATTCCTTCTTACTGAACACGATAAAATTATTATTTTTAGGTCGATAAAAACAATTTAAAATGAGAATATCAGAAAAGAATTAAAGCGTTAACTAGAAATGGTTTGCAAAATGTGTTTGAAATTGTTTAAACCAAGAAGAAGTATTCCTCACAGCCTACTACAGGACAATGTGCTTTTCTTAACACACAAGAATAACACACACAAAAACTAATGACTGCTACTGAGCCGTCAGCGAGTCGTTTATTTCACCGGCAATTGTCACAAACTGCAAACAATCCCCAATAAAATGCACTTCACGTACACACACTTCTGCGATTTTAGTTTCATTCTGCAAACACAATGCACAGATCAACTTTTTTCCTTTAGCAGATCTTTTTGCAACAAAACCATCCCCAAAAATGTACACACCACGAACGTTGAGCACACCGCCACCGATAATCCAATCCTGGGTGAGTGTTTCACAAAAAAAGCCCGGCCGATTTGCAAAACGACGAACGAAAGCGTACAAGGAACCTCAGACACCTCCTCTGTGACACACCACAAGCGCTTTAACTGGAGCACACACACGCTCTGTTCCCGCACACGCCACCAACAAACGCTGGAGCGCACCGTTTTCCGCGAACTAACAAAAGCTACTGACAGGTTGGTGGCGGCGGCGAATTGCTTGCCGCCTGCGATCATGGCCGCATACGACGGTTCAAAACAATCTCAAGCTCGAGCGATGGATCGCACCACTACATGGACGTTTGCACGTGAAGCAGCACTGTCGGCCGTGCTCTCTCTCAGATGCGTATACGCGAGAGATCGAGGCGTGATCGCAGCCACGGGCTGCTGTGGCTTATTCTGCTCTGCAGGAGGTGTGCACGATGGGGCTTTTCTTTTCGTGGTGAGCGAGTTAGGCACTATGGGATCAGGTTGGGAATGAAGCCGAATGTTATTTTTAAGAGCTTTTGGAATTGATGGGAATCAAACTACAGTGGAGCACCGTTTACCAGGTTTTAAGGGACTCCAGCATGGCCGGAAAAGTTTACTTAATTATGATAAAATAGTTTGATAACGGTAAGTTCAATATTTTCCTCAAGTAAATGATACTTTTCTTTTCTAAACAGTTTTTTTTGCATAGCACGGATAAACTGTAATAATATTTGATAAAGTCCATATAAAGTAGAATGAAAGTTATTGCCCAACTAATATCTGTTTTCAAAGGACATTTAAATTTAGCGTATGCCGATTTTCGCCCTTATTTTGAGATTTCCATTTGGTTTGTAGAGTGATTAACAAAATAATAATGTGAGTACTAATAAATTTCGATGTTTTCCTGCAATCTTCGTATGCTTCCATTTTCCAAGATATCAATAACCATTTAGGGGGATGGTTTCTGAATGGGATCCGATTCACATCAGTTTTGGAAAGTAACAGCTATTGATACTGACGCTAATCGTTAAGTCCTAAAAATCCAATCGAACTAGATAGATAGCTGTTACTTGTGGCGGCGTCAGTAGTTTATCTAAAATTGTTTAAATGTCTATCAAAGACGAAGTCTACTTAAAACAAAAAAGGATATGATCGTTTGTATCATAAAAACGCAAACCCAATTTTTTTTTAGATAATTTAAAGATGCTAAAAGGTGTAATGATTGCTTACATAAACTGTAACATTCCACTATATTCCTTTTAGCTGTGCCAGTCACATTCCATCCTAAGGCTAGTCACATTCCAGTTTTTAACCCATCAGTTATAGTTACATTTATTAAGATACATTGTCTGCAACAAATTTATTCTCTATTACTTTTTATTTATTCCATTAGACAACGTCTTCACTTGTGTACAAAAAAAAAAATAACGTATAAAAAATCACATTTCAAAAATTAAATTATTTACATGATTTTCTTCATAGTGCCAAACTTTCGGTGAGAGAATTTATCTTCTTGTCCCTCTTCGGGTGAGACAACGAATAACGAGAGCGAAGTGAGTCGAATGGCGTGAGAAGGGTGAGATATAAGAGCTTAGTACAAGCGAGATCTTTACTGCGAAGCCACATCCTAACACTAATCGTATCTGGCTAGCTGAACAAAAGTATTCCAAAAATATACAACTCGTATAGAAAAAGAAATCTACGCAAGACATTTGTTTTTCCAATAGTTTGATAGAGTGTGATATATGTTCTATAATTAAATCATCACACCGTTTAATTAATCTATCTGCTACTGTTTTCAACAATCTTGTTTATTTAATACCATCCCGCGATGATGATTGATTCTGCCGTCTGGCTCCATTCTATAATTGCAGATAATTTAATGGGGTTCCTGTACAGATCTTTAAACAATTATCATCCAGCAATTAATCTCGTTTACTTCACTCGCTTGGCACAAAAACGATCCAATCAAATCGAATGAGAGCAGTTCGATTGCTTTCGCATTACAACGATCTAATCGGTATGATACCCATTTTTGCGACAGGTTAGCCTTTTACTTTTCCAATATAAAGTGACTGTCGATTGGGTGTCGTGTTACATTTCCTAGTTGAGTGACTGCACTGCATTTAGGAGGATTTATGACGAAACGATGTATTGTTAGATAAATTCCAATTAAAACTAGATTAGGTTGTATGACATAAATTGTTTATTATTTATTTGTTAAGTGTCTTTATTAATTTGAAGCAAACAGTTAAGTGCTGATTGCTTCGATAAACGATTATTTAAGCCTTTTTGGCGAGATCATCTTTCTAGTTACAGCGCCCTGCATAACCTCCTCCTCCGTCCAACCTCCAAGTAAGCTGCGATATTTCGCAATGTTTTATTTATTTCCTCTGCTTTGCTCACTTATTTACCTAATCACATAATGCATCGCCGTTACACCTTTTTCGCCTCAATAACCGATTGAAAAACAAAACGTTCCTATGCCCACACACTGCAAACAAGGCGCCACAGAAGCCCACGATGTTTTTATTTATTTTTTTTTTGTTCAAGTCCAACTGCAGGTGGAAGGTGGAAAAAGAGCACACCAAATATAAAGCAGCACATGGCGGCACCACACACGGGGAGAAGCTGGAGGAAAAAGTGAATGTCGTGTCTGTGGTGCTCGTGTGCCGTCGCCGTCGCGATCTGCAAAGGCGGCTGCAATTTCGGCTGTGTGCGCAGCGGCTGCAGACAAGTGACGTTACCTTCGCTGCTGAAGTGACAACGAACGTGTCGTGATATTTCCAATCGATTTACCGAAAGTAACGAGGACAACAGCAAAAAAAAACTCTTGCACTAAAAACTGTCGCACAAGGTCTAGGGAAAGGGCAAGGTGTTGTTGAGAAGGGAAGAAGCCGATAAACGCATCAATCCAGATAGTGATAGGAAGTAGTTTAAGTGAACTGCTGATGCAGTACTGTCACAATAAAGCACCCGTACCGGTTCGCCGGAGGCACTCCGTCGGTCTCTAATTAACTCTTCTTAAATGCATTTCTTCTCCCCCTGGATTGACAAATCGCTAATGTGCGCCGCGTGCAATGCACCTACTGCCCTACTGCTGCTACTATCCGGCCACATTAAATGCATTCCGATCGCCACTGTCTAGCCACCGGTTGGTGTGACCTAGAAATTGGGACCGATCGCTTGGGATGAGCGTCGCGAGCGAACGCAATTTAAAGTGCAATTAGGCATAAATATAAACCAGGGAATAAAACAGTGTCACTGGCAGGAGTGTCCCCCTACCACCTCCCCCCCCCCCTCCTTTTAACCTTCCACCACTCCTCCCAAACACTGGTCATCTCGTTCCGGTTCAACAAGCATTCGGACAATGTTGGCAAGATATGCCCTTTGCAACGTTGAAACAAAAGACTGCAACGACGCAGTAAGCGACGAACCCGCAGCGAGAATTTGTCTTGGATTTTTTTCCCTTCCCTGGCTGTCTTCGCGCATCTGACGCCCAAAGTGGGACTGGATTTATTTTTCTCTATCATGAGCTTTTCCACTTGCCTCTTCCACCCCTCTTCACTTCACTCTTCATCAGTATTTCAAAATCCATAGCTAAGCGAGTCGTATTGTCTTTCGTCTTCCCCGCCATCGAACGCCACGTTAAGATGGTTAGCTTGTGTTTTTTTTGCTTTCCCTCTTCCTCCTCGAGAAGGGCACATTGAGGTGAGCCTTTAACTTTTCTTACCGGCACCACTCCCGGATGGCACGTTTTTCCCTCTTGCGTGTAGAGAGAGAAAAACAGAGAGCGAGAAAGGGTGCCAAGGAATCAATTCTTTCCACGTAATCATTGCGTGTTACTTCATCCAGCGGGCGTAAAAGTAGTGAGCCCTCTGCCTGCCGGTGGTTGAGTTCTACTACACACTTCCTCCCATTGCCTTCCCTTCATCCCCACACCAGGTTCCATCGGAGCCTGTTTCGGGCCGAACCGTTCCCTCCCTGACCATAGGGGGCCTCAGTTTGTGCCGCATTTTTCCCTTCTTTCCTTTCGATTGATCAACGCTGACCTATATTGCCGGGTTCCCCCTTTTCATTCTGGTGCTCACATACATTGATCAAGCCCGATCGTATCGGCTGCAACCTTTTGCAAAGGGGGAGGTGTGCGCACAGCATGGTTGGAGCCGAGGGAGGCGTTAGGGATACTTTCTCTTGTGCATTTTTCTCTTGTTTTAGTAGCACGCGGCTCGGTGTGTGTGTGTGTGTGTGTGTGTGTTTATGTCTTTTTTTATGCTGTACCCTTTAATCCAGTGTTTTGACATTGTTTTGTGTTTGCTTCATTCTGCTCGAGGTTGGCATATTTTGCTTCCAGCTTCGCTGGTTTACCCGGGCAAATGGGGTGAACATGCCACTCACATCGCGCTGATGCACATGCCCGCAGCTTAGAGGTGATGTTACGGAGGGATCGCTCAGGCATGAAGTCCCGGGGCGGTTGTCAGTTTCTATCCGCGACCCAGTATGAGAGTGAGATTAAAGACGCGTGCGAGAGGGCCAACAGGTTAGGGAAGAATGTTGCACCACTTTTGGAGGAAGTCTTTTCGATGACCGTATGGTGAAAAGTTGCTTCCGGAAGGATGCGTGAAATGATCGTACGAAGAGCATTGTTATTGATTGAAAGGTTGTATGAATTCCAGTTTTCAAGGATAAGAATGTTTTCCGTGCTTAAAAAAAAACATACAAAAAAGGCAATGGTAATGGGAAATGACATAATTTTGTGAATGCGAAACAAACGTTACAAGATTGAAATTTGTATAACTGATGATAATAATGTTTTACTACTAAATTGCTGTTTCGGTACATACATAAAACAAAAAAGCTTTGTTTTGTTAAATTTGCAACTCCATACAAGAGAGGCTTCCTCTTTTTTATTTAATTTTCACCGTACTATACATTTCTTAAACGTTACTCAATTTAAATCATTGCTTTAAAATTTGTTTTGTTATGAGAACGTTTGCATATGGCCTTTATAATACTTGTTTTTTTGGTTTAAATAATTCTAAGTATTTATTTATTAACTTTTTCCCCAGAATGAAAAAAAAACTCCTGTCGCCACAACTCCAATCGCCAATAATAACGAGAATGAATAGAAAGAAAAATGTATTTTTAACACCTTTATATAATTATAATATTTATTTCTGAATTATTTTCTTATTTGTCGCATGGTTCGATGTTTTAATACATATTTATTAAATTTTCTTTGCATATAATATAACCATTTTCTTAGTGTCTCCAAAAGCCTTAAAAGTTCAGCATTGCTTTAAGTTTTGTGCCTATGTTAGGTGTTCTCCAAGTAGTTTTTTTTATTTTAAGAAATATTTTTTATTAAACCTTACCATTCCACAACACAGCTGCAAAGTGAGTCGTTTTTTTTTCCTATCACAGTTCTCACAGCACATCACCACCTAAACAATCTTCTAAACACGCAAAGCCATCTAACACCCAGCGCCCCCTAGCGAACGAAACACGCGATCAGATTTGCGCGCTTTTGGGGTCAATTTCGCGGGTCGCTCGCCTCGCAACAAACGAATCAAGTGCAATCAGGCTCGCCGGAGACCACGAAAAGACAAACTTTTTTTCCTTCCTTCCTTCCTTCCCACTAACTATGTAGGCATTCGCAGCATCACCCGGGAATGGTGAAAAGCACAGTTATCTTTCACAGCCGCAGCAGCACACCCTTACGGCTCGCCAGCGACCTCGACCCTTTTGTGCCGTGGTGAGACGGATGGTGCCATGATCACGGGGCGCACATCTGGCATTTTGGGGGTTTGGCCCGCTTTTCGACTGGTGATACGTGTTTTCCGGTGGTGATGTCGCTCTTGAACGACCCCAAACCGTAGCAAACCCTTTGTCGAAGAGTTGACACCGTGTTGGTGTGTCCATGGATAGCAGTGATTTTTTTGTCTTTCTTTTTGGAGAAGTTTGAGACGAAACAGGTAGCTTTCCCATCTTTACCCTCGATTGGAGGAGTGTCCGGAAACTCTGGTCGGAATCACACAAGCTCCCCCAAACCTTGGCATTGATCTTGATAGGGTTTCCAATACAGCTCCCAAGTTTCCAACATATTCCAAGTCACCCGATCCGTATCGCCACATCACATCTTCCCTGAAGAGTTGTGGGATCAATCTTCAGCTTTTAATTTGTGCCTCCCTCGAACGCTTGCTAGCGTGCCCTTTTCCGAAAAGGTTGTCATCTCTGGCCCAAAACCACAGGGTCAGAAAGTAAAACAACATCTACGTCGAAGCAATGAATAGCCCAACTCTTCCCAACGTACCTTTAACAGTGTGGTGAAACTTCCTCCATCACACCATAATTCCACAAGCTAGAAAGTACAAGGTGCAAGTGAAAACGTAACCTCACCGTAGTGGGACGATTATTTTCAATTAAACTAAAAACAACCCAAACGACACCCTTAGCGCCATCGTGAGCTGTCCGTTGTTTTACTTTCGTTACTATTTCCGTTGCGGTTTTTCGGGGGTTGTGGTTGGAATTCGACACACAAGCACACCTGGTCAAGATCTTATAGTGGGAGCGTTACAGGCGTGATGGAAACTGCAGTCGCATGGGACGGGATGAGGTAAAGGGTCATGGATGCACAGTGGGAATTTTAGACAAATGTTGGGATGAAATTCTTTTCCAGTGTAGTCGTAAATTGATTTCTACTGCATCAACTTTGTAGCATTTTTAAATTTTGTATAAATACTGACTTTTAACTAATAAAAGAAGGAATTTACTGTCATTTCAGAACAGTTTTAGAAATCGCTCTGAGTACATAAAAAACACTATAGCCATGCGCTAGTAGATACAATGTGCGTTAATGAATAGTAAATACGTTATTTACTTTCTTTTCAAGGGTTTTCTAGGTCTAGTTTGAGGACCCTCAATAAGGCTATGTTCAATAACAATATAAAGAATAAAGGTTTCGAAATATAATGGGTTATAATGGTCTTTTCTAGTGGAGAAGAAAGAATGTACTGAGCATAACAAGCTTAAATGTAAATGAATAATTGTAATTTTTGTAGCAAATACATACAAAAAAATATTCAGTTGATAACGAAGCTCTAAATTTAATTCATCTATCACGAAAGACACTGATCATATATTAACTAGAAGTCTCAAAACAGTCGTATCTTATTTCTTATTTTTTTACTATAGAAACTATTCCGCGTATGTTGAACAAACTTTTCAAAACAACTTTACGTTTAAAAATAGAAACAATACTTATTTATTTACTTATCCCGCCGAAGGCCCATTGTGCTATATTTTGGTGGGTGACGTGCACAATAACGATCAGCGGCAGCTAATAGCGAACACCGATGAAACGAAAGAGAAATAGACGCTTCTCCATGAAATTGACCGCAAGCAGACGCAATGCTGAGTCAAATTCACCCGGGAAGGAAGGGCTTTCTCCAGCGCCTGACCTCAGTCCGGGATGTCGCGGGATCATTTCCCCTCGAGCTGCCCTGTAACCTGCCCGTAATTGGGTCACCACCGACCATTGCCGTCGCTATCGCAGAAGCAGTGTTATTTATTTTCTTCTGGAAGATGACTCTTCTCGCGTCATGACAGGCGGGCTAAAAACCAATCACAACACATTAGCGCATCCCTCGTGTGGAAGGGCTACGGAGGCGGAAAGAGAGAGAGATGTGAGATAATCGTGCCTGTTTGGAAAAGCACAGCGCACAAGAAACAAATAAACAACGGCTTCAAAAAGGGGAAAGGAAATTTGTGTTTCTTGCATTGCTACGGGTAAACTCACAATTGGTGCTGGTCGCATCGTTTTGGGGCATAATATTTAGCTGCTCGGTTTAAGTTTCTGATTCGGTTTACGTTTGGGTTTGAGTGAGATAATTTCTTCCCCTGATTGGGTGGTATCTTGTTGAAGGCTGCTTATTTTCTTTGTTTTTAACGGGGACTTGTAACGTACCATTAAGCTGCATTTGTTTGCTGCTTTAACCAGCTTTTGTGTGCTCCAATAAATCATTACAGGTTTCCAGTCTTCTCTTCAAACGCTGGTTTTGTTTTGCTCCACGCTTTTGTCTTGCTGCGTTTTATGCAATTGCGTCCATCCGTGGTACTTCCTTCGTTACAGACACCGCTAGACATTCATTATTTTGTCGCTCAATTATTTATAGCTCTTTTTTCTTGTTTTTTGGAAGCCCATAACCTTCATAACCTCTTCACAAAAAAGTGCCTCGATTTGGAGGTGCTTCTTCCCTACGAGCGAGTTACAAAACGCTCCTCTAAACGCAAGTAGTGACCCTGAGCCTATTGGGGCGTGAAAGCGAAAGGCTTCCGTACCGATAATAGCCACCGAAAACCGCAAATCGACATCGACACCCACAGGGTTACGCTAGAACGCACCGCACCGGATAATCGGGTTGATCGGGTGTACGCACGGCAGTGCACTAGAGTGAGACATCCTTTTGGTCTGTTTTTGTCTGTTTTTTTTTTCGCAACACGCACGCCTCTTGCCATTTAACTTCCGTCAACGGGTGGTTTGCGTTCAAGGTTCTGGGTTGGGAAGAGAGATCACACACCAACCAGCTCGATCGATAGGCGTTACGCATGGTAACGCATGACAAAAGAATTGAGAAAAAATAGTAATCGAAAAAAAAGCAGGCAGGAAGTGTTCAATAAAACCAGCAAACGAACGTACGTTTGCTTATCTTGCGCTCCTAAAAGAAGGCGTTTTATGTTAACCTTTTAGCTGATTATACGAGCAAAGGTGATGAATTCATTATAAGCACGAGCTACCAGTAATCACAGTCCAATTTATGTGTCCTGTGAGCTGTGCGGTCGCGATCTTTGAGACACATCCTTGAGGGATCGGATACGGGGCCGTTACGGTGCGTTAGTTTAAGGGATGCGTTGTGTTGATCAGGCTAAGAAACCGTTTAATACTGGCATTTTAATGCTTCCTTGTTTTGGGTGTATGACATACAAAACCAAGTTGGATATTCATTTCACAACAAGAGTCATTTAAAGTTTGCTTTGTATCACTCTATGTTAGATTCATGAAGATTCGAAAATATGAAAGCTTTTTAGTAGATCAAAATTAGTAGCTTCTCAAGCACATTTAATGTACTTGGAGGAACTTCAAAGTGTTTAATGTAAAAAATTGACTCCAGATGACTTTTCTGGATAAATTCTGGAGATTATGTGCTGTAATTAATAAAATAGCCACAACTCTCTTACAGCATTAATGAATGAAGATTGGTAAATATTCAAAATACGAGTTGAAGAGAATGAATAAGAGTTGTTCCAATTCGCCGAGTTCCTTTTTAATAAATCGTGTTTAAGTGGAAAGGACGTTTAAAATGTAGAAGAATAGCTATTCAATATCAGGTCTTAAATAAGAACTAACTATTTCTTTACAACTTTCTACAAATCAGCTGTCAGGCGCCATCAGGCGAGTAAATATGAATTAGTTATCAGGCGCTATTATCATGCCGAAGTCTGCAGATCCGTTATCCTAGTCTTGATGGCAGACGCCTCTACGCCATCTTCCCACCTCAGCTTGGGCCTACCACGCATCCTCGGTCCATGTGGACGGCCTAAGAGGACTTCACGGGCTGGCTCGTCCTGGTGCATGCGCATAACATGGCTAACCCACCGGAGCCAGGTGAGCTTAATCCGATGCACAACGGCGAGATGGTTGTATAGCTCGTACAACTCATCGTTGTATGGGGCCAACAATTCTCCTGAGCATCTCCCTCTCGGAGGCGGATAAGATGGTTTCGTCAGATTTGGACAGAGTCCATGTCTCAGAATATATAAATATAATTAATAATAATCCCAGCTTCGTCCGTCCCGACAGGTTTTGTGAGGTAAAACGGTTCCTCAGATCTCCTCAGGAAATCAATTTGGTCATTGTCTCGTTAATCTGCATTCTGAGGTCTTCTGCCGCCTGCTTGATCTCTTGGTAGGCTTTCGCTACATAGGAGAACCACATATCAAAGATGTCTATGTCATCAGTGTATGCCAAGATCTGGTTTGACTTGTAGAAGATGGTTTCTAATGCCTCTATGATGATAAAATTTCCGAAAAAGGACAGGATTTTAACGAAATGTCCGAGTACACCCGGGATAAGGGAAAACCCATCCATGTCTGGGAGTAGTATATCTCTCCCAGTCAATATGGATTGTAGCGTCATTCTTGTATGAACTCCAAAATATGAATTATTAACAATTAACTTTAAGTAATTCAGCCTCGCTGTTACTACGTTACGTACTACGTAAAAAACGATGGAGATTATGTTCATACAAGAAACAATCACATCAGATGATCAATTCTTATCAGTACAGACCGGTAATCTTTCGTCCAACCTTTCGTTCCGCCAAAAAAAACTCCAGATTAAATTAAATTGGCACAAAAACTTCTGTTTGCCGGACTCCCCCATTGAAACCCAAACATTTACTCGACCGGGGAATACCCCCATCAATCATTCGCTCTATTGACACTGTCAAGAGCCCCCTCGAAGCTCATCACCAGCGAGATTCATTCACACCGGGCAATCAGTCTCACTCAAGTCGGTGTCCCAAGAACGCCAGGCCACAACTACCCTAGCCCACCCCGGGAGTATCATCTCAATCGCAAATGCAAATCGCACACCGTACAAACAAAACGCTTGACGCTTGCCCACTTGACGGAGACGATCCGCATGACCTCATCCCGGCTGATAGTGAACGCCGCCATAACTCACCCGAAATCAGCGCAATGCAAATGACAAATTCTCGCCGTGCTACGACGCACTCCTGGAGCGTAAGCTGCTATCAGTCGTTGGGATGGCTGTAACGCGATCGGTTCGTTTGCTGCAAAGTCTTGCGCTGATTGTTGGGGTCGTTTGCGCTCTTGCTGGTGCTTCTAACTGTAGCCGTACGTACGACAGTGATGTTCAGTGTGGGATCCCCGTGCTGCATCCTTCGTCCCTTCCCAAACAGCCGTCAGAGGCGTTGCGTGGCGAGTTCCCGTGGCATGTCGCGATCTACCAGATCGAGTACCGCATCCCGGTGTATAGCTGTGGAGGATCACTCGTTAGCAATCGGTACGTGCTGACGGCGGCACACTGTGTCGTTAACTCCAACAATGGGTACACGCTGGCCGCGGACAGCTTCCTACTGCAGATGGGATATCACGAGCTGGGCTTGCCGGTAGAAGGTTGTACCCAAGAGCTGACTGTGAAGCGTGTCTACGTACATCCGGAGTTCCGTACCGGCATCTACAAGCACGATCTTGCCATTTTGGAGCTGGAACGTCCGGTGCGATTTAACGACCGTGTGCTACCGGTTTGTCTAGATACGGAAGAGGAAGAGCCGGCTTCCTTCTACAGGCAGTTGGGTAAAGTACCCGGCTGGGGCTACACCGAATTTGATGAGGTGTCCACCTGTCTGCGAATGACCGAGGTGCCGATCGTCAACTATACCCGCTGCCTAGCGAGCAATCCGGAAGTGTTCTCCAACACGATCTACGACGGGATGTTCTGTGCCGGGTACGCGAACGGCACGAACGTGTGCAACGGTGACTCGGGCGGAGGGTTTGTGACGTACCGACATGGCCGCTGGGAGCTGCAAGGCATCGTGTCGTTTACCGCCTTGCGGGACGCGGAAATGGCCGTGTGCGATACGCAGCAGTACGCGGCGTTCGTGAAGCTGCGCTACTACAAGGGTTGGATCGGGAGCGTGCTGGATGGGACGTGGCAGTGGTCCAAGAGCGATAAGCTGGTACAGCTGGATGAGGATGGTGGGAAGCCGACGGTGAGACCGGCGGACATGCCCACCGATTGCGGCAAGCGCAAGATCACCACGCGACCGCTGATCGTGAACGGGGTGCGAAGTGTGGCGGGCGAATGGCCCTGGCATGCGGCCGTCTTTGCGGTGGGCAAACGATCGCGCGAGTACCGGTGCGGCGGTACGCTCGTCAGCCAGCGGTACATCCTGACGGCTGCCAGCTGTGCCGCCGATTGGCACCACCGCAAGCGTCCGTTCGTCGTGCAGCTCGGCCAGCATCAGCTGTGGGAAAGCGCGCTTACCGGCCGGGAGGTGCGCGTGCTGGACGTGGAGAGCAGCGAGGACAGCACGCTGGCACTGCTGAAGCTGGAGGTGGACGTGGAGTACGACGATTACATACAGCCGATCTGCTTGCCGGCGGGCGATCCGGTCGGTGAGCGGATCGGGACGGGCGGACTTATCGCTGGGTACGGGCAAACCGATCCGGACGGTGATCCGTCCGCGTACCTGCAGGCAGCCCTGATGCCCATCGTGGACAGTGGGCTGTGCGTGATCTACCGGATCTTCGACAAGCACGAGGAGCACAAGATGTTTTGTGCCGGACATGGGAATGGTAAGTGGAAATTAGACTTTTTGTGCTTTCTTTGCAGAAAGGAACGGAACAATTCTAGCAGGATCTTTGTACCGAATTGGGCTCCGAACCTACTAAGCACGTTCCTTTCCATCGAAGAAAGCCTAGGTTGAAATTAGATCACCAATTATGTTGGGTCAAAAAGAAGTTGAGTAATTATTCTAGCTCACTCTTTCTCATGAAAACAAACATGATTTCTCAACAAAAATTGTGTGCCTTTGTCCTGAAGTGAAACAACCTATCTTGTGATTCATTTTGAACTTAGGATCACTTCGAAAACAGATCTTCACTCACAGCACGCTTTTCTTCCCAGGAACCAATGCATGCCGCGGCGATCAAGGTGGCGGCTTCTACGAGGTATCACCGCAGGGCGTCTGGACGCTAACCGGCGTCATCGGCAAGATCAATCTGTACCGCAAGCGGTGCGATCCGTACGGCTACGTCGGACTCGCCAACGTCCTGCACTATCTCGAGTGGATAATGGACCGGTTGCGCAGTGTTTTGACGGGAACTTCGCCCGGAACCTTTGACCCGGTACAGCCACCGGCACCCAAGGGACATCACTCCAAGGGTTGTCGGCGTAAGCATCATCATCATCATGGGAAGCGGAAAGGTGGCTCGGGGGAAAGTGGCTCCAGTGAGGACAGCAATGAGAGCCGGGAGCGCTCGATCACCTCGGCAGTGAAGAACGTGATGCAGGCGAAGGTGGATCTGGTGAAGGATATACATGGTGTGGCGGGCTCTACGATCAAGAAAATTTTTGGTTAACAATAAACGCCAAGCTATCCCACACTTTCCGACACTCAAAGAATGAGGCTATCAACACAGACATCCCAAACAGCAAGGAAGAAAAAAGTGTGCAAATTATAAAGCCTCTCCCTCTCACGGTCTTTAAACAAACCATCTCCGGTGGAACTTCCAGCAAGAGCTGAACAAACAGAGGGCCAACTCAACACATCTCCAGAGGGAATAAACAAACCGAGACCCAAGCGCAATTATTGGGTCGTTAACTCGTGGAGCAGCCTTTTGTTTAGGTTCGTTCGTTTTGTGTGGATGTTTTGGAGGCGCTGGTTTTGAAGTGTTCCGGTCTTCTCCTCTCCACCCAACACGTGCACGTGAGCTGTCCGGAACGACGGGTTCTGGCGGTAACAGCAGCAGGTGGTTCCACCAAACTGTAGTTGAGCTTACGCTTGAGCTCTTCTTTCCAGCACGGCAAGATAATCTGCCGCCTGCCGTTAGTAGTTTGGTTAAGTAGACAAATTCCCACCACACCGACAAGAACGGCAGTGAGAGAAGTTGGGGAGAGGCGGTTCGACACGCTGCACTGGTTTGTTCGCCGTCCGAAAACGAAACAGATGTTTGTGGGTCATATCAAGTAATTGGAAGATTAGCGAGGGTTTTAAAGACTGGCGCACTTAGACCATGGTGAGTTGGTCAATCGATGGTGATGGTTTAGGAGGGAACTTAGGCACTTAAGAATTGATAATTAATTGAAAGAAAATTATATCGTTTTGTTGGTGTAATATTAACACTGTATAAGGAGTCTTGAAAATGTATCTGAAACGTTGGTTATCAAGCCCATCTGTTTTAATACGCACGATTTTTTATATTAATTAATTGGAATTTACAAAAAATATAGATATAGTGAAATCTAGACATGAGATCCCGAAAATGTATACATGAGGAACCTCCATTTCTAATAATTGTAGAGCCCATGTAAGAGAGATATATCTTGAGGTTGTTTGAAACAAATTGTCTGTTAAACCATCGTTTCTTCGACCACTGTTCACAAATTACGATTACAGATGAAAATTGTGCTTGGTATACTGCGTCTTTGTCACAAATAAAACCTGTTAGTAAAATGCAAAATTGTTTATTAACTACAAGTGCCAAGGTTCACGAAGATTTTTGTGGTTTTTTAATCAACATCGAGCAAATAATTCTGATTATTGTTCTGATAATAATCAACTTAATATCAGTAGCACAGTACTTTTAGTGAGAAAAACTTTCATGTAAGAGATATTGTTATATTCCTTGGGATCTATCTTATCCAGGTTTCATTGTACGTACGCTGCTTTGTCTTAAAATTAGGAACCAACAAAACTGTTTAAAAATAGGTGAACCAACTGTAAAATAGCCAAAATAGTGTAACATCCAATTTCCAGGCACAGACAATACTAAAGAAAATACCACAAAAATACTTTTTAAGAAATATCAAAAGATCTTGAAATGCTCTGTATGGTGCAACAGGTCCTCTCTTATTACTTACCTCGTCAAAATGAGCTGCCTCATAAAACAGGTTCCCCAAGACACCGTCCTTCACAACACTCCTAATTATCACCCTTAATTTGATAACTTTCATACCTTTCAGTCCAGAACCCCGTTAGAACCAAATCGCTCGGCATTCATTTCAGTCCATTCTTTACACAACACGGACTGCTAATGAATGTCACCCACCTTGAGGTCCAGCTCGTTTTACAACCGTGGAAGATCATCATTGCTACGAGCTTTGGGAGTTGATCTGTGGTAGCATCTTCACGCATTTTTCCCTCGCTTTAGTTAGCGTTTCTCCGTGACTTCTTAAGATTCTACCGTCCCACTTCCCTGCAGGCGAGAAGACGAGTTGATGAATGTGCCTCTGACTGCATTCTTCGGAGCCTAGAACTCAAGATCTCAAGCTTCTGCTGCTCGGTTTTTGATATCATAATTAAAACAACAGACCCGAAATTAGCTAATGAACCCGAATCGGTGCGCTTTCCTGTCGTAAACGTTTCACTTTTGGGTTTGAGGTTGCCGGGAAACTGGCGGCAAGGGACTCCCAGCTCTGCCTGCCTGAAGATCACGCCGCTCGGGGGGTACATCCGGAAAACCTGTTTTTTGTTTTGTTTTCGGGGGTCTTTCGCTACGTCCGCACAACCCAAAATCCGATCGCATCGAAACCGTTCCAGGCCGGTGCGTTTCATTCTTTAGCCTTTCGCTGGTTGGTACGTGTCAAGGGAGAAGATAGAGACAACAGGGAAAAAAATCCGCATACTAACGGTATACAGCCATCGCACCGACACCAGCCCCTTTCCGCCGGTGGACAACTTTTGCATGCTCCGATCCAGCTGCCACGACAGGTTTTTTGAGATTTCCTTCCCGGTTGGGGTTGTGTGACTGTGTGTGTGTGTGTGTGTGTGTGTGTATGTGAGTAGAATTTGGGTTGGGTCACAGCAGAAAGTGACGTAGAGCCGCCGGTACGTACAGAACGGCCTCGGCATCTCTCCAGCAAGCGAAATCCCGACGTCCCTTCCCTAGGTTGAAGGAGAATTCAGCTCCGTGCGACATAGAAGTGTGATGAAAAGAAAATACCACCACCCCCTGACGGCAGTTTGATATTTAAATCATGCGCCAATTGAGCGATCGTCTCCGTCTCCGGCTTATGGCACCTTCTTGCCGCTTGGCTCTGCCGGCATCGTGGCCTTTTACATCGTTCACTCGTTGCGGTTCGGTTGGCATTTAGCCATCGAACCATGGGGAGTCGTCGATTGATTGGCAACAGCGTGAAGAGATGGAAGGAAAGAAGGAGGAAGGGTGGAAAGCATCTTGTACATTTTCTCGCTCGATAATGATTAATTGCAAATGCTGGTGCCGTTGGTGCCGCTGGCAAACCCCAGTGTAGGAAGTATTACATTTCATTACTCAATCGTTTTCGGTGTGTGATGGCGACGACAGAGGGACAGGTTTTGGATACGGCGTATTAGGAGACATAGAAATTGTCGTACCTGTAGACGGTTACACGAACTATTCGCCCCATCCGTTGCGCAAGATTGGCAACCGTGCCGTTAATTAGGGAGGGGAACACGTATTAGCAATAATATCTTTTGGCTGCACCTTCACGATGATCTTCCCGCGCTTGAGTAACGCAGCGCTTTCTACTCATTTGTCCACTTAAAGCAAGCGCTTCCCCTCTGGCAGCGCGGGAAGCGAAAGGATTGTGAATTCGTTCATTAAAAGTCTAAGCTAACAAAGTATTTAACCTTAATCTCGACTTTTTCAGTTTTGTTCGTTCTATCGCACTTGTTAACCGTTACGACTCGGCTTGCAACTGGCCGGGGTGGAGAGCGGGCAAGCTTTAACGACTTCCAGAATTCCGACCTCAACAATCATGTGTCAACGATTTTTTTTTGTCTTTGCTCTCTCTCCCTTTCCCTCGCTTCTTTCCCACATTTAACACTGAAAGCTGAGGACAGGTAAGGGTAGTCGGAGCAAAACGACCAACTCTTGAATTGGCCATACAAACTCCATATTTTAAATGAATATTATAAAAAAATGCTAATAACAAGGGTCTTTACGAAAACTGACTGGAAATTCGTTTTAATACAAGAAATACTGCATAATTTTCAACATCGCGAAAATCATATGAGATTTCTGGTTCGGCAATAAGCTTTTAAAAGACTGCTTCACACTATTAAGACCGGTGATCAGTGCTCTGATCATTTTGTACATATGGAAGTTCTCTACAATATGTTTTATTGTGTTACGGAAATTCTTGTCTTATATCATTGACCTTTTTCATAATTTTGTTAAAAAAAAAAAAAACTATCATATACCTATGGAACGTGGTGAACAATTCTGAAATTTGTATTAAATACATTTTCATATGCGATTTCCGTGCATTTTCCCTCTTTTCTTTGCCGTCTTCCTCGAATGTCCCATTGTGCCCCTATTACCCCTATAGCGCGAACACAAGCTGAGGCAACCGAAAATGCTTGCCAAGCGACGAACCTGAAGCTGTAGGTACATGCATATGTAACAGGGCAAACCTGTTCTCACTATGTACACCTTTTTTTTGGGGTCTCCTGTTTTTTCGGCGCAGGCTTTCAGTCAACCGGCCTGACGTATTGCCATGTTCTGCAAAGGGATTGACCCAGTTTTTAGATGCCATTCTCGCGGAGGCCTTTTCCGTTCTCTTGCTGCCTTGTCGTACACCGTGTACACCCCTCCAGAAAGGCGTGTGAGTGCGCCGTAACTTACGTTTTTGGGAGCGTTTTGAAAATGATAAATGCGCTACTTGATCTCGTATTTATTATGCCGCTGCCGCCGGCTGCCCCATTTTGTCTTCGATCGCTTTCTCAAGATAAGTTCCCGTTTATTTCGGCTCGTTACCCGCAGTACATACTATCGCACTGCTCAAGGAAAATTTGACAACAAGTCTCCATTTCTTCAACAAATCAATAATATATGTACAAAGTTTCGTTCGTTTCGTAGCTTATTGACCAGTGGGCACGTCGTATATCTTGGCCGTGCCGTCCTCCGAGGTGGACAGTATTACGTTGCGCTGCTTATCGTAGGCAATGCTCTGGATGATGTTTTTGTGACCTTCGAGCACGAAGCGTTTCGCGCCGCTCCGAAAGTCCCAGCCCTTAATCAAACCGTCGACCGTACCGGCACATATGATGTAGTCCTTCAACCATAGCAACCTGTTGAAGAAGTAAAATTATCGAAAAAACAAGTTGAATTGAAATCAGTTCAAAATTATAAAGGGAATCTTCCTTACTTGATTATTCCTACTGGATCGTCATCCTCACACACAACACGTCTGGTTTGTCGTGCCGCGTCCCAGATCGTTAGCTTGCCATCCAGCGTACCGGACGCTGCGACCTTTATCTCGAACCCAGGATAATCGATCAGTACCGCCTCGATCGGGTTCGGGTTCGGTTGCTCCAGCTGTGCCAGCACACCGTTCGGTCCCATCAGGCACAGGCTACCGTCCTCGCATCCCGTCATAAACAGCTGGCTTTCCTGATCGACGGCAACCGTCGTCACGTTACCCTTGTGCCCAACGGTACTGTCCACCTCCAGGATGGGCGTTCCGAGCTTTAGGTCCCACAGCTTCACCTGCCCGTTCTGGTACCCCACCAGCAACTTCTTCCCGTCGTGCGTTAGCTCGGCCGCCTCGGTACCGATGTCGTTCCCGGGCAGCACCTTACAATCGCCGGACGGTATGCGCCACACGTACACCTCGCCCGACTCACAGCCCGCCATTAGCACGTGGGCACCCATGTGCCACCGCATCCAGCCAATATCGCCCACGGTGAGCTCCCACACCTTGCGGTAGCCTTGGCTCACCTTAAACACCTGTATGTAGCCGGCCATATCGCCGGTGGCAACGAACACACCGTCGTAGCTGAACCCGACCGCCACCACCGAATCGCCATGGTTCGTCACCTCGTGCACCACCTCGCCCGTACGTGTGCTCCACACGTACGCTTTGTCGTCCTCGCCACCCGTCACCGCCAGCTCTTCCGTTGGGTGCAGGTCGCAACAAAACACCGAGCTGGTGTGTTTGCTGAACGTGAGCCTCGCATCATCCTGTGCCGGTTCACGATGCGGTGTGTGAGCCTCTTCAGCTTCCTCGATTCCTGCTTCTTCTTCCCCTAAAATGAGAAAAAAATATCAACACTACGAATGTGGGAGTGAGAAATAAAGGGGAAAACATACAGTGGTTCATGTCCCGCTCCCAAGCATCCAGCACCTCATCCGCATCGCCGGCGTAAATCAGCTCATCGTCGGACTCGCCATCCTCTACCAGCTCGTCCAACGGGGAACGGGGCGGTGTGTTTTCACGCATTTTGGTTGGAATCACTGTTTTACAGCGGGAAACTAAACAAACAACGCAACCTACGCACAAAACGCACCTAAACAATAAAATAGATTATTATCCGGTCGCGAAGCGTGTACCATGCGGTACAAAACAATAACACAGCAGAGAAACGTCAACTCTTGGGCGATGGGTCTATAAACACAGCGGTGCACACTTTGCCGGTTGTCCGACATGGTTTGAAGCTGTCGGATGAACGTTTTAAATGAACGGTTAGTGTTGAAGGAGTCTATTTGCAGTAAAACAGGAGTTTCGGAAGGTTTGTATGTAACAAAGCTTCGAAAAAGTTGACAATTTCATTTCGTGTTAATTAAAAGAAAAGAATCACTTGAAATTTTTAAAATTTAAGAAATAGTGGTAAGTAATAGTGATTTTAAAAAACGAAGATTACTAAGCTCATTTCAATGAATATGTGATCTTATTTAACTCGACAACATTTTGTTCACCAGAAGAATGAATCGAAAAGATGTTTTTAATGGCCAAAAGTGGCGGATTTACTTATAAATAATAAGCAAAACTACTGCAAAAAAAACTTCAGGTTTAGTTCTTTTAGAAAGCATGTATGTTTTCTATGCCCAAAAACTAAGCTAAATTAATGTTTTTATGCTATAAGTTAAATTAGAAATATTACATAAATTAATTATGTAGATTAATAATATTATTTTCAAAATAATGGTGTAAACATAAAATATTATTTTAATATTATTTTAATATTAAAAAAAGTAATTATATGAAGCGCTACAATAAATATCTGATGCAATGTTATCGGTTTATGTAGTCATTCACTAAAACGAAAATCATCCTGTCATCCTGTCCTCACATCGAAAATTACCTCACCAATCATATAGAAGGAAGAATCACATCGAAAAACACATAATTTATGCAAACTACCACAAAGAAAAGGGGTACAAGTTACCCCCTCTTAAAAAAGGACAAAAATTACCCACCCAAGCAAAAAATGCAACCCCTTATGATAGTGTTTGCGCCGTAAATTATGCTGCACATTGCCGTGCCCATGCTCGCCGTGGATGGGCTGGATATACATATATCTGTTGCGTTTCCGAAGGCCCGACCCGAATCGTGCCATCCCTTTCCCCGTTCACGCGGCATTCCGCTTCCGCTCCCTATAACGCTTGGCATCCCGTGCACCAATACCGATAAAGTGCGCAGCATAAGCTCAACATATTATGCTTCACCTTCGTGCTTGTGTACGTGCAGGCCCGCGTGCGACATGTGTGTTCTCTGCGGCGCTGTTGAGAGCGACCGAACGAATAGGAAGTTGAATTTGTTCTACCCCGCCGCCGTCGACGTTGCCGCGCATGGAGCCGTAGTGGAGCAGCAGCAGCAGCAGGCAGCAGGCAGCAGGCGTGTGCGTTTCGCTTCGTGTGCTCAAACGTCGTGCGTTCGTTGCTGCGCGCGGGGTGTGCTGTCGTAGTAGTACGTCGTCTGCGGCTTGCGAGCGGTGTTTAGAATGCGAAACGTCGGTCTCCGGCCGTCTGCTATTTGCACATTCTGAACCGTTTCCGTTTTGTAGCACGCTGTTGAGCGTTTCTTGTGTGTTTCTTCTATCCATCCGCATCGTTCCGTTCCGGTTCATCTGTGGTGCTGCGGCTAAGTGTGCTAAAAGCCCGACAGTGTGCTGCGTGTGCCGGTGTTTTTTTTTTTTTTCGTTGGTGGAGCGAAAAGATTTAGCCGGCTTACACCAAACTCCACCGAATGCGAGATAAAACCCCTCGGTAGCCGAAATCTGCTCTCGTTTTTTTTTTTGCTGGCCCACCGGAACGCGTGCAAGAATAGGTAAAGTTGCGTGAGAAAGGTGAAATTTCGTTCGCTTGCGTACGGTTGTACACGTGGAATACCATCGCCACCCGTTCGCGTTCGTCCGCTTCGTCGTCGCTCTGTCGGTCGCCTTGGTGCATGGGAATCGATAAAAGCCGCCCGGGGCCAGGGTGGGGGAGGGTAAAGGATGGATATTTTAGTGTTTGATGCAGTTTTCTTTGCCGCTCACGTGGCGGTGCAGAGAGGCACCGTGTTGCAGCCTTCATTTCTCTTGCGCAGACGGGGAAGAAAGTGTGGAAAGCATACACTCGAGAAAGTGTGCAAAATTGTGTACAAAAACGGTTATTTGGCCAGCATACTGCAAAAGATGTATTAAGAATGGTTTCGTAAATGAGTAATGGTGAGCTCATTAAGTATTTCCCCCATCCACGAACTTTGGTGAGCTGTGTCAACGAGAGCAAGAGTGTACGAAAGTGCCACAAAGCATTTGTTTATTCAAAAAGTGGGCGCGTAGGCTGTGCGGAAGGAGTCCGACTATTTCGGGTGCCGGTAACAGATGGGTTGCGACGCGACCAATAGAGCTGCAATCGAGCCGCAGTTTGTGTTCTTCATAGTGATGTGCATGGTGACTCAGAGTGAGTGAGTGCGTGAGTGGAATCTTTGAGGTAAATGAGTTGAATTAAACCATCGACAAGATGTTTTTCAACTCATCGGTGAATTAGCTCTCCGCACCGGGTAGCAACTAACTTTCTATAATTTAACTAACTAGCGAGTTTGACAGCTCTTCGAGAGATGAATCACTCTGAATGAGTAAACTATTTGTACCGCCCAGCAAGTTACTCGTGAGTAAAAACAAACTCTTCAAGAGTTCACGCATTCAGAGTGAGAGCTTTAAAGAGTTGAACAGCTCTGAGTGAGTTAGTTCTCGATGCCAACGACTCGCGAGTTTAATAACTGTCCAAGAGTTAACTCATTCAGGGGTGAGTTAACTCTCAAAGAGTTATTAAACTCGTGAGTGAGTAACATCATCTTGTAGGTTATGGAAATGTTGCAGAGTTATTTAAAGAATTAATTCAAATTAATTAACATATAAACTCAAGTTCAATCACGCAAATGAATGGAATTTCCCATCACTAGTTCTTTAACTGTGTCCCCTCCCAGACGCTAGAACCCTTTTTTGCTAATCGATTTTTCTGATTGCTTTGGAGCCGTGATTCATACACCCAAACGTGGTATGGGTACCGTTGTGTAAGCTGCAAATGAAACTGCATCGAAAGCATATTTTGTTTTTTTTTTTAACGAAGACCCCTTTTAAATCGAAACAGTTTGTGGGCTGTGCCGTGTTTATGTTTGAATTTATAATAAAGTTCTTGCTCATTTTCAACCATTTGGTCTAATGGAGTTTCGGGTTAGAGTGGACGTACCGATGGTTTTCACTGAAACTTCTAAACCCCGTACAAACATCCACACATCCAGCAAACACACACACAGACTCTCTCTCGCGCTACCTTCTAGCGTACCTAATCAGCTCTTATTTGCCCCGCTAATGGACTGAAGTGGTGTTCAACGCAACAACTACCGCACTGTAGCACGCTTTGTGTAGTGCGTTCTAGCAGCGATTGAACGTAACCGTTCGCTTGAATTCGCCATTCAAAGACACATTTTTAGTTTGGTCCAGCATACCCTACCCTCGCGTACCGCGGATGGGACTCCTATTTTGGGCCTCTATTCATCTTGTTCGAAATTGCGGGCGAAGTGCGACAGAACTATTGCGCACATGCTTGATTCCGCCCGAAGTACTCACTGCTTAAGTAGCTCCACTCGGCTTAGCAAAAAGGACGTACTTCTTCTCCTGGCTGCAAAATGTCCCCATTTCCCCCGTCCGAAGACGTTCGCTCGGTGTGGGCCTCACGCGGTACCAGCGGTCGCCCGTGGCAGATGATTTATGGTGGTGGCCGACAGCCGCGGCGGCAAGTGGATGTGATTTTGATTGAATTATCTCGACCTAATGGATGGCGTTTGGTTTGGGTTCGGGGTTTTGTTGATTTCTTCACATTGTGTGCACTGCACAAAAAAAAACACCGCACACACATACACTCAGCTAGAGTAAGGAAGGAAATGAATGGGATGTATTTTAAGGACAACGTGGCATATCGATGGAGTGGAAAGATCCTGTGTGGGAAAGGGTTCACAAAGACGTTTTAATAAAGGGGGGTTGATGTGTGATGCAAAGGTTACTTATTAAGCTATCAGAGAGGATGGTACGCGGAGTACATTCTTAATAGGTGTATGTTGTATTCTATCTTCAAACTATGTTTGTACTCACTCATGGATTCCATGACATGATTTCCACCCGCACGACTAACTGATTTTGTGTGGGACTTACTTCATTTTCATTGTAATCATTTTTCTTAATAATATTTTTTTTCCACTGGCATCATTATTATGAAACATTTGTTCTAGACAATATATGTTACTTTTCTCATAAGAAAAACCAGCTCTACATGTTGTGGGACTTGAAAATATTTCACATTGTGATAAAACGGTTTCTGATACGGGACCTTGTGCGGTTTAAGACTATACTACAGCAGTGGAAGACCGCAAAGCGGTTGTAGCGTCCGATAAGAAAAATTATTTTGGATGAAGTTTTGCTACTTTTTAACAAACAAATTTTTTTTGCAAACAAAATATTCTCATCGAAAAAATGCTCATCTTTGAACAAAACAGCGCTAAAGGTCAGAGACACGGCGAACTCCTCAAAGGTGATGTTTTAAATTGCATAACTTCAGGCGCACTGCTTGAGAGCTGTGCGTGAATCCTTACACTTAGGCCAATGTTATTGCCGTGCCCGTAAGCTGCCTCTTTAAATCTCGAACTAAACATTAGAACCTAAAATAACGCAATAATTTATTTTGCCTTTTGGCAAATTAAAATTGTTCACAAAAATATTGTCAAACATAGTAAGCCAAAGGATTAATAAAATATTAATAAAATTGAAGAATAGTAAAGATTGAAGAATAGATTCAGATTGAAAGTGTGGATGTTGGAGTGTGTAGATATTTCTGGGTTTAGTTTTTACACTAAAAGACACTTTTTTTTAGATTCGTCGATAAGAATTCAGTATAAATAATCCAGTTTATTTTGACCTTTCCTTAACTTGATTATTGTCGTGTTTCATTGCCTTTGTAATTTAATCAGTAATTTTTTCCTAAATCATTGTCTGAGCATGTTTCTCATTTATTTTTCAAAATTTTCAATTGAAATAATTGAAAGTGTAATATATTTAAAATCACCAAGATATTGCTGAGACATATTGGTTTGGTCACATCGGAAATTATGTCAAGATGTTCAAAGCACTGCAGAAGCTAATTTCCAAGATTTTGACATACTACAAAAACAGTTCATAAAAAGTTAATAAAAGAGTTTTAAAATAGAAGAACTAAATCCTTTTTAAACAAGGCAAAACTAGAAGAACTATAACGGTAAATGATTGTTCCTTTTGAAACAAAGAAAATGAAGCTTTCTCTACTACCCAAGCATGTTTTACACTCTTCTATCAATTCTTTCACTTCACTTTGCCGCTTTCTTCCAATTACAATTGCACCAGATAACGGGTACGGCTGTAATCCAAATTTGGAGCAGAAAAAAAACAGCTTCATCGACAACGAATGCAAACCGACAAGCTAGAGCTAGAGTACACGGCCCGGCCGCCACGCGCCATAGCGAATCCACCAAAAAAAAAAAAACACTTAGAGCTCTTCCTGTTGTCTTTTACTTCGCAAGCAGAAAAGAAACTCATGCAAAAAAAAACAATTGTTAAACACGATTCTGCCTCGCCCTTCCAACACCGTTACAGCGGTGAAGCCTCTCGTACGCATTCCGCCTGTTCCTATTTTGTAGCTGACAGCCATTTTTAGCAGTGACCGTTCGCGAGAACGATCGAAACGCCGCGCTGTACTTATTCCGCTTAGTGTCGTGTTCCGTGTGGTCGGGCGGTGGTCGAGGTGTACTGATCGCGTGACGTCCCGCGCTGAAGATCTTCCCGATCGGAAGCTTCCAAGATAATTTATTCCACCGTACGATTAATTTACGACAAGTTCGTTGGGAGTTTGGTGGGTTACACTTTACCAATCACAGCTGCGGCAGCTGTAAGAGCAGTGCAGCTCGCATTCTTATCATGTTTACCTCTCCTTCGTTGCTTTCGTTTACAGGGTACAGCAGACGGCGATACTATTGCGTCAGCCCGTCCTGCACACGGGCGGTTTTGGGGCCGTTTTGGGGCGACCGAACGCCGAAATCACAGCACCGTCACTTGCTTGCCGATCGTGCCCCGGGAACGAGTCGATCGCATCATGCTGTTCCAGCCCGCCGCCAACGTAAACCCGGACGTGCCGTTTGATCGACCCATTCGCCCATCACCATAGAACTCGCACGCGTTCTCGCTCTCACTCTCGGTGCCTTGTCCGTCGTGGACGCTATGGGCTGTGGTGTGCCACTGTGCCTTGTCGGAAGGTAGTGTTGTGCCGGTGTCGTTACATGTCGATCTAGTGAAAAAGTGTGTTATCAACGCTCGCGAGACTGCTTCTTATCGATTCGTGTTGTTCTTCGAGCAAAGCTCCAAAGCGTGTTGCGTGTACGGTGTTCAATAGTGTAAGTGGTAACAAAAACGCGGACCTAGAATGGCCAAAGTGGGCGATGTGGACAACCGGCCGCCGGTGCAGCAGGGCTTTCGGCGCGAAAGCGATGAGGGCAAGCCGGCCGGCCCGTCCGGCCAGGAGGATGCCGGTGGCATCGAGATGAAGAAGGAGCTGGGCCTGATGGACGGTGTGGCGATCATAGTTGGTGTGATCGTGGGGGCCGGCATCTTCGTGTCGCCGAAGGGTGTGCTGCTGTACTCCGGCTCGATCGGTGTGGCCATCATCGTGTGGATACTGTCCGGGGTGCTGAGCATGGTGGGCGCCCTGTGCTACGCCGAGCTGGGTAAGTTTGGGGTGAAGGTCCGCGGTGCGTAGCCACCAAAGCCCCACGGGGATCGATCGCGAGCGGTTATCAAAACGCTGGTGGTTCGGTCTTTTGATGTACGGGCCGTCGGGCTGCGGCAAGAATTTCTGATAAGAGGTAAAACGTGCATGAAAGCGAAAACAAGTCTAATTGAGCGGGAACACCATTCCACTTCAATTAGATGCTTTGGTTAATATTATGAGACGGAACTGTGCCAGTACAGGATGCGCCAGGTTGAGTTGAAACGTCTATAAATAACAGTCTTACGAGATGTTTTTTATTCCTGCTCTGGCGTGCTTTTTCCTAACGTGTTTTAATTTAAAGCTTCTTATGTACAAGTTCACGTTTATTGCAGGAAAAACATTAATGGAATGACTTACAAGGTTCACAATGAACATGAACATTTCTAATCACAGCCCTATTGTTTCCAAGAATGTAGATGATGTACTTTTGCATACAACAGGATCAGAGTCCTGTTTGTTGAAATAATTTGACTTGATTTTAAAATTCAATACAATTTTACACGCTCCAATTACGAGCTCATTAAAAACAGGAAGAAATTTCAAAGCATTTCAAAACGATTTTGTAGTGAATATTTCCCCTGTCTTGTCTGAAGAAATAGGAGCCTGTATAAGAGAAAGCTCGCAATGTTATGCATCTTGCGAGATACATAAGCGTTACTTAAAATAATTTTATGATTCAATCGTCTGGTACGTTATTTTGCTAAGAATTTTTATTGTTTGGAGTTTTAAATTCTATCTGTGCTCTTCAAAATGGATTTTGGGTTCCTGTGTTCCATTACAAACTTTTCGCGTCCTCTCCCTTGTAGGAGTCGCTAACGCAAAAGTTTCACTGTACATTAAACCAATAAACTTATCACGACATTTTAACTGCATTAGAACATAATTCGGAGGACACTCTTACAACGAATGTCCCTTTTAACGTGTTTCTCTCGTAACGAGCAAATGTTGATACTCAAATAATACCCTTTGAAGAAGTGTAATCTCGCATTAAGAGCTTTGCTATTTGTGTTCTAAGTACATTTGTTAGCTTCTTAGTGTTTAAATAAATTTTAGATTGTATTGGGCTCATAAAACGAATTTTTCGTTTAAAAACCCTCCGGAAGAGATAAATTTTATTATTAAAGATTTCAAACCCATATTGGAGAGCTCCAAAATCGTAAAGAGATGTTGAGAATTTCGAACTGCACGTTTCGCCAAGTCACTTCGCGCATCCTGGCAAAGTCTTTAAAGCAGATCTTGGAAGATCGTATTTTATTATAAATCTTAAATATGACAGTTAATGAAGGTCCATTTCGAATCACATAAATTCCTGCACTCCTGTTGAGCTTCGTCCTTTTTTGTGCGAGTAGCGTGCAGAGCGGACACGAATCTTCCAAGAAGATTCCTCCCCAGACGAATGGCATTCGATCTGGCGAAAAATTTCCCAACACCGAAAAAAAGCAACAAAGTAAAAGACCTCGATAAATTACATCCCATCCGTTTTAGCTCGTATTTCAAAATTTCTGCTGCGCTTCTGTACAACAAAACCGGTTTACTGCATTTCTCTTATTTTGTTTTCTCATTCGCTTTTCGCACTGCAGGCACCATGATCCCCAAGTCGGGCGGTGATTACGCGTACATTGGTGAAGCGTTCGGGCCACTGCCCGCCTTCCTCTACCTCTGGGTAGCCCTGCTGATTCTCGTCCCGGCCGGCAATGCCATTACCGCGATCACGTTCGCCCAGTACCTGCTGCAGCCGCTGTGGCCCACCTGCGAACCACCGTACGAGTCGGTGCGTCTGCTAGCCGCCGTTATCACCTGTAAGTGTGCTGTCCGTCGTCTTATCCTGTCGTCCTGTTTTTTGTGACGTTTTAAAGGCAATTTAAATTTCCCACACCGCAGGTCTTCTTACGGCAATCAACTGCCGCAACGTGAAATGGGTCGCCCGGGTGACGGAAACGTTCACCGGAATGAAGGTGTTGGCACTGCTGGTCATTACCGGGGCCGGCGCGTGGCATCTGATGAGCGGGAATACGGAGCTGCTGGAGGCCCCGTTCGCCAACTCCAAGATCCAGCCCGGCTTCATCGCGGTCGCCTTCTACAATGGGCTGTTTTCGTACTCCGGCTGGAATTATCTGAACTTCGTAACGGAGGAGCTGAAAGATCCCTACCGGTAAGGAGTGCTTCCTGCAGAGTGGCGATCTCCAGACTCGACTCCCCTTAGCGTTCGCTTGCTCTCGTTACAGCAACCTACCCCGTGCCATCTGTATCAGCATGCCGGTCGTCACCATCATCTACGTCATCACGAACATTGCGTACTTTGCCGTACTGCCACCGGACGAGATGCTTTCCTCGCAAGCCGTTGCGGTAAGGATGTCTTTCCTCTTTCGCCCGTTGCAACAGGGCACGGGGAACACTCACACGAAAACACCCTTATCACCTGTTCCTCCTTTAGGTTACCTTTGCGGAGAAAATGCTCAGCTTTATGGCCTGGACGATGCCCCTGTTTGTGGCCTGCTCTACGTTCGGCTCCCTCAACGGGGCCATCTTTGCCTCGTCGCGACTCTTCTTTGTGGGCGCCCGTAACGGTCACCTTCCCGCGGCACTTTCGCTGATCAATATCAACTGTCTTACGCCGATTCCTTCGCTGCTTTTCTTGGTAGGTGTTTTCTGGCTAGTTTGTGGTTGAGACAGCTTTTAAACAACCTTCTCTTTTAGTGTGCCCTCACGCTGCTACTGCTCTTCATTCGGGATGTGTTCGCGATCATCAACTACGTCAGCTATGTGGAGATCCTGTTCATCTTCATTTCCGTCGCCGGTCTGCTGCGGTTGCGCCAGAAAGCTCCCGATGCGCACAGACCCATTAAGGTACGCACAAAGGCTGGCTTTGCAATCGGCTCAAGAGATTCCGAAAAATTAACCCGTTTCGGTTTCTCTGTTTTTTGCAGGTCTCCCTGATCGTGCCGATTGTGTTCCTGCTAACCGCTGGCTTTTTGGTCATCTTCTCCGTCTTCGAGTCCCCGATGGAGGTCGGCATCGGCACGCTCGTCATACTGCTCGGCATCCCCGTCTACTACGTCACGATCGGGAAGCCGTGGCGCTGGCTCACGCAGAAATCGCAATCGTTCAATCGCTTCTGCTCCAAGCTGTTCCTCTGCATGCCCAACAGTGAAAAGCTCGATTAGGCTGTCCTCGGGGGGCTGTCGGCGCTTCAGCGACGCTCAATCTCAACGAAGCCATGTTTCGCTCACATATCATCGCAGTGCTAGTGTATATAGGACGGTACCCTTACCCGCAGAAAGTCGAGGAAGAGACAGATACAGTAACGAAAACCAAGATCGACAGTCAACCATGAACGATATGCCTTCTCTCAAAGCGCTCTTCCCCGCACCGGACGCTTGTGTAGCGCACTGTTCGATTTCTCTTAGTTGTAAGGATCTAAATATAATTAAAGGAGGGGAGATGGTTTGTGAGGCGAAACCGGAAGCACAAAATATGGCCTCAAAAGTAGGTGTGTGATCTGACAAGTGTCGTAATTACTGCTCGAAGAAAGATTTCAAACTTTGCTCTCGAAAGATTTCCTTTCTCTATGTATATCGCCTTAGCACAATACAGTGTGATCAATCCAGGGCAAAAGATTGTGAAAATACCTTCATTAATAGTTTATTACAAAACGGAATTCTAATAACTGAATACGTTGCCTAACGTGCTGGTAATGGTTCTCGCCGTTCATCGCACACATTTCACTGCACCGATCGCCTTATCAATTGAAGAAATTACGTATAAACACGATGCTCGAGCGGAGCATGTTCTAATAGCACAAACAAAGCACCACGTTTTTGTACAGAGAGAGTTGGGAACAGAATGGGAGCAAATTATAGCAAAATAAAAAAGGCACTTCAGGTATAGTTAGGTCATATTTATCTCCTCCAATAATCTGCCCGCCTTTATCGATAATGCTGCTGTAAAAGCAGGCAACGTTCGACAAAGAGCTTGGCAAAAACCGCTCAACTGCTTTGCGTTGTCTTTGTAAGGTTATTCCGAGTCAAGGGAGAAATTATTAATATTCCATACTAGCTGCTCAATCCATAATTACGCAAAAGATCTTTCACACAATTACACACACACAAGCACACACACACACACACATATGCTCAAAAAGACATAACAGAACGAACCAAGACTGTTGTACGACAAACATTTGAGTAGGGAATTTTATACGATTTACATTACGATTTGTAAGATGTTTGTAGTTTACACACCAACAATAAAAGAAGGAAAAAAACGTCACTCGTTAACGTTGGCGCTTTATTTTATTCGTTTATGCTGTCCACGAAAGTGTTATCATAAAACCTAATAAAGGTCACAATTTTTCTTTCCACTACAACGCCAGGTTCCGGTCCTTGCATGGGCAAACGCAAAGGATCTATTGAAGATACACGGTAGCATCCCCTTTTTAGGGAAACCTGTCGAGCCGAGCCCACTTCATGCACGCTTACAATTGCATCTTTATCGAGGCGTCCCTGTGCCACTAGCTTTATGTACGGGCCGTCACACCTTCTACAAATAGCACGAGCATTCGAAGGTGGCCTGTCAGCCATACAGCAGTTGATTTCTCATTGGATGGCACCGGTCTGCACGACGCACCGGGGGTGTATTTCGAGTGAGGTAGGTTCAACGATCCACGTATGCTCGTACTGGACCATCTTGGAGACGGTGTAGATTTTTTCCATCCTGATCTGTCTCTGTGCACGAAGGAAACGTAACTGGTCGTAGTGTGTGAAAGGAGTCCGGTTTGCAAAAGCTTATCACGCTGGGCTTCCTGTGCTTCTAATGAACCTGATGCGCTATGAGCGTGTAAATCTTATCTAAGTAGTTCAATCCGACCCGATTAGTGCAGCAACCCGACACGTATTCTCTTTCTCCACGAGTTGAAGTCGTTTTCCCGCACCATCTGCTCATTCGGGTCGACGCCGTATTCGCCGTACACACGGCACAGTGGTCATTTTCCGGGATGAAACAGAGAAAAAATAACTTTAATAAAAAAAATCACCACCAAACTAAGGCTGAATTTGTGTATTTATAATTTTTACACCAATTAGATTTGTACAAATTAAAACAATAGAACAGAAATTTTGGCAACAAAGGAACCATAACATCATACGGCACTGTTGTAAAATGATCTGACTTTTAATTACTTTTAATATTTAGACAATCATTTGGTGCAAAAATCAACCAAATAGCTAAAAAATATCAAATAAAACGATTATTGCTTCATAATGGCAGAATTTTAAGTTTACTGCATTGTTTATGAGCCTAGAATAGGTGAGAATATGTAAAACAACAATAATTATCTAACGGAAAACGATTTTTACAAAAAATGATTATTACATTTTTAATTACTAAATTAATGATTATTATATTTTTATTTATTTAAGATCTTTCCGAGCTTCAGGGCCTAAATAAATTTAAACAATAATAAATGCAAAGGAGCAGATCGAGCTAACGGATATCATCCATGGCCTTGGAATCAGGATAACAAAAATGGATATCGGAAATCGGACCACGGCAAGATCTTGAGACGGTGTTCGAACGGAGAAATCGAACGTAGAATGTAAAGGCAGCAGACATTCTCTGCACAGGGTTTGATCGACCGGCACTATCGACCGGCGTGGCTGTCATTCACACTCAGGAAATCCCTGTTTCTCAACGGAAGAGACGGTGCATAAACGTTTATTCGGGATATTCAGGTAGTATTCTTGCTGAAATTTGTTAAATTTGGTTTACGCGGAAATTTGAGATACGCGGTCCCTGCACGGTTCCCTAAAACCTTGTATCTCGGGGACAGCCTGTACAATGATATTCTGAACGAATTTAATGAAATAAACAATGTATAGGTTGAAAATTTTTTATGCATATATTGTTTAGTTTGAATTATTTTTTTAAGACCTTTGCACAAATGGTCATCTAAAACTATTACTACAAGACTATTTTAAAGAACAATAAATCATAAAGTGAAAACGAAACTTGGCGGTTCGATGATATAATGGTAGAAGCGCCGACTTCTGTGGGGTCTGGACGAAGATCAATTCCCATCTTTGGACCGCTTATTATCATCATCTGGTGCGACTAGCCTGTTACAGAAAGTACCCAAAGTCACAGAAAGCTCTAGATCCTTATCCATTCCAATAAGGCTCGAGCAGGTCTTGATCGAAAATATCGGTTGTAATGGTCAGAAAACAAACAACAGCAAAAAACGAAACAAGAATCTACAACTGTGTTACGTACAAAAAATAATATAAACATTGTAATTATGCTTTATTCTAGAAGTTATAACCCATTTAAATTTATATTGATAGCGCTACTGGCAGTTTTATCCAGGAAAATGTTTCAACCTGCCCATTGTGCACGGGTCAAGTTTGTTTTCGACACCGAGCTAGTACGCCCGCAAGCACCCACGCGTTGGAATCGTTTCCGATAGGTTCTTATCCGACTCCGGCTGTAGTTCGTTCAATCAATCACCAACAATAGGCACGAATTTCACTCTTTTTTATACTTTGAGTTGCCTAAAAAATGCCTGCTCTTTAAAACAACAAAGACGTCCTCCATCTCATTGGTAGTAATTAAGCGTTCACCTCTGCCCATAATTAACCTCAGTCAGCAGCATCAGTACTGAGAGCTCCCCCCACAAAGCGCATGGAGTGTCGATTCCATGTTCAGATTTGTGCACTCTATAAACTGCGGCCCTCCGAGCGGCTCTCCGGGCGTAGCGCAGAAACCCTCCCAGCCGGTGTCGCGCCGCGAATACTAATTGAATCCATCCGGCACCGGCACCTAGTTGTGTAGATTGGACGGAGTTACGCGCTCACAAATACCGCGCCTTCTGATCATCGCTCCGATAGCAGCAGAACCGCATCAGAACTTACAAACGATGACGTCGACGGTGTCGCCTCTGCCTCTGGTCGTCCATGTTTGGGAAGCTAGGGCAGGCGAACGTTTGCCTTCCCCTCGGGCAAGATTACCAGATCTTTGTGGTGGGTGGACACTGCATACATACCTAATTTTCTTTGTGCTCCTGGTCTTGCCTTACTCATGACTTGCATGCCATGGCACCGTGCTACAGTGCGGCTACGTCATAGGAGACGTTTCAGAATTTATTAAATTGTATCAAATTGACTTAATCAAATCATGCCGCAGATAGGCGGTAAGCGGACAAGGAGTTGAAAACGCCCGTGAAAACCGATTCTGTCCCTCTGCGGTGTAAGTGCGTAATCGAGAATTTGCAATCCTGCTGCCGACGGCAGTGTTTTTGGGATGGATTTCGCCTTCGGACCTGCTCAACCTTGTTTGAGTGTTATCGTTCCAATTTTTCAGTGTCACGAACACAAGACACAAGATCTCTCTCCCCCAGCGTTTAGCAAACGGAGTGTGTCGGGTGAGAGTGAGAGTGTCGGCCCTTTAAGGCACATTTCAAAGGCAGTCGGCAAGGCGGCAAAAACAAACCTTCAACCCGTGCTTAAGCCCGTCTCCTAGGGAAGGTTGAAGTGTGTGCCGTGTGTAGTAGCCGTTTAGCGCACACGGTACGATAAGCTTGAATCATCTGTCCATCATTGTGTCTGGACAGAGCTGGCAGTAGCAACTATGTGTTTATGGGGTCTTTTAAATTTTTCATTTTTTAAAGGTGATCTGGTTCTAAAAACAACTACGTCACGTTATGAACGAAATGTGAGTGTTTTTCTCTATTTCTACACGTTTGGCATGCTATAACATGATTCCCTTGATGCCTATTTCTTTTAAAACTTTGGCTACCAAGGGTTTCAAGTGTTTTCTTCAAAATTGATAATATTCAGTAAAAATTCGCATTTCAAATTTTTATTTTTTTTTATGTACCAAAAGCTCGCTGTAAAGATAAGATAACATATAATCTTTTTCTGTGTTATTACCATTAGTAAAATTATCAAAATCTTTATTGCAGGTTAAGTGAAGCGTAGTTTTAGTGTTAACCGAGTGCCATAATACTAACCATAATTTATCACAATCATTACTCTTCAAATCACCCAATGGTTGATAATTTCTACAAATAAGTTTTAAATTTATTCGTATGTCCAGCGCTGTATACAGACCCAAACTAGTCTGACATGGGAAGGAAACTTTCGCCCAAACCTGTGTGCAGCTGTGATGGTAAAGCGGAAGGTCATGAAGGCTGCAGCCAATTCTGTCATTAGTATTGTGTAGCTTTTTTAACAGCTTACAGAAACTCACCGGTACGAACATCGTCACGGACGGTGATTTCTTTAATTTTCTTAAAATTTTTGTCAGACCTGTTTTATGGTTAAATGAACTAAAATCTTGTTGTAAAGGGTGCCAGTTTTTTGTTTTAATAAAAATGTAAAATACTTAGTACATTTGATGCACTTTTCTATTCGCTTAACGGTTAGCTTAAAGGCTATTTTCATTTCCCCCGACCTAAAAAGGGCATTGTTCAACTTCCTGTATGGTGCTGGGTTTTTTTGCACACGCCACTTAAAAGAAACTCACCAAACGAAAACACGCCACCACGGCTTCTTGAGCGCAAACCGCTCAAACCAGTTTCCCCATGTTAAACAATTTTGTTTTCTACTGCCACTTCCACAGCGCCACACACAGCAAGCATAATTGCAGCACCGAAAATGGACGCGCATTCGCCGCGAAAGATCGCCAGTCGTACACAGTTTGGCAACACGGTTGTTGCGCTTCTCCCTTCTCATTCTCTCTCTCTCTCTCTTGCTAGCCACTGCGGTGGTACTAAGACCGTGCGGAAGCTGCGCGAGAGCGATGATCATTCGGGGTGAATCATTGAAAGCTCTCGCGCCTGCTGATCTTGCACAATGAGTAGCGCAATCCGGTCTCTCTTTCGAGAGCGAGCGTTCCCACTCTCTGCAGAAAAAGAGAGAGAAATTCGGCTCGATTCTCTCGCTCCAACCGCACAGGTGTCCCCAGAACGGCAGAACTGTCGCTCGAGTTTCGTGGGGGTGAGCTGTCAGTTAAGGAGTTGGAGCGCAGGTACGGGGTTTATCCCGCGTATTCGCTCCGTCCAGTCCACCAGTCTCAAACATGTCGTCGGCTCGATCGTAGCGCGCCCGTTCTCGAACGTCTCGCCTGGGAAAGCCGTACAGCAGGCAGTGTTGGCAGCTTTGCAAGTGTGCAAACGGCACGGCCAAGGACCGCGCACGAGTAGTGGAAGCTTTAGTGTCGTCCCGCAGGCCGTAACGTACACGGTTTATTTGTTTATATCAATAATCAGCGAGTGTGTCGAGCGGTTCTGCCCAACCCCCGTTTGCTCCAATTTCCTGTGCGTTTGCTCCAAAGTATCTTCTGGTCCGAGGGGGGGAGTAGTTTTTTTTGTGGGGCGGCAATACGAACGAACGCTTCACGCTTTGGGGAGCACCACCAGCCAAGGGAAGCACCAGAAGCGTCCGGAAGTGTTGTGTAGCGCTGCCCGTTTTGTAGTGGAACAAAAGGCGACCAAACGTTTCGGTTTTGCGCGCGAGCATCTCACCCTCGCCACGCCACCCGTTCGCGCGGTGCTCCAAAGTGACAACAAAATTGTTAGCTTCATTAAAGAGTGGTGTGCTTGAATTTTGATACGTTCGTTTTTGTGGCTTTTAGAGTGCAAACTTTCTTCCCAACAGTTGGTTGGCAAACGGTGGCAAGTACTTCGAGCCGAAAAGTGAAGGGAAACCGTTCGGAATGTCGGTCGGCGTGTGAGCACGAGTTGGCACTCCCTTCTGTGTGTGAGTTTGTGTGGTTAGAAAGGGCAGCACCTTCAAGGAAGCGTGAGTGAAGCCAACAGGTTGCCAAAAAAGAACAATGGCGTCGTTGCAGAACTTGGGCAGTGTTCAGCTTGCGGTGCTGCTACTGATCCTATCGCCCTGGCAATTGGTCAGCATGCCCGGGGCGACGGTGGAGGCGGCGGATGTGACGGACACCCCCACCACCACCACCACCTCCGCAATGCCACGGGCGGCAGCGGCCGACAGCGAAAACAAGTTTCTGAAATATCTGTTCAACAAGTACGGCAGCAAGGGAGTGATCTCGTTCGAGGTGAGTTTTCTGAATAGCCGCGGGCAGCACACTTTGTAAGTGGCCCGCTGTCGGGTGCCCTTGGAAGGAAGGGTATCATTAAAAGTGATGGACTGTGGGCCAGCGCTAGCAACCAGCGCTCGTTCCTTTCCAGCAGAGCAGAACAGAAAAACAAGACGCATAACACAGGCTCGGAGTAGAAACAAGAACAAATCGAGCTTTATTGCAACAAAGTGGAGTTAAGAAATTCGTCAACATTCCACTCTTGAAATACACACACACTGACACACACAAAGAGGTGGTGAAGAGCCTTCTAATGCCCTGCTATCTACTGTTTGTCATGGCGCAGCAAACAGTGCTGACAGTTTATCGCCTCCAGACAAATAAGCACCTCCAAGCTCATCCACCTTCCTTGCTCGTCCGCCGTTTTCTTCCAGGGTTTGGAGCATCTGATGCACAGTCTCGGGCTGGGCGGGCTAGATTTTACCGGTTCGCACACGCTGAAGGAGCATCGCCCGGATGGGTACGATTTCGGTGACTACGACGTGTACGAGGGTGACCAGTCCCACCCGCACCACGATCATCACGACGATCATCACGATCACGGCGATGATTCGACACCGGAACCACCGGTGATAACGTACGCCACTGCTACAGTGGCCTCCGCCGACCATCGACACCGCCACCCGGACGACGATCATCACCACCATCACCACGGAAGTGCGGAAGATCTCGGGCGGACTGATAGCGTCGCAACCTCAGCGCCGGGTGCTATAAACGGTGCAAACAGCACAAACGGCACGGCGAGCGGCAGCTACCCGGGTACGGTCACCACGCTGGTGCAGGACCGCAAACCATCCGATGACGAGGGCGCCGAGCACGTGTGGCAGGAAATTATCTTCAAAGACATGCACGATCCCCGGCACCGTCATCCGCGCAACAAGAGTAAGTTCGGTGGGTGGGATGAAGAGGCCGTCGAGTATTTAGGTCAGCCGGCTTTGCCTGTGTGCCGGAACTCTCCCGCTCCCGCGGGTTTGGTGATTAAGACTAAGACAGTGTGTCAATTGACGCTACTTAAGCCTCGCCGATCGCGATCATCTAGTCCGCCTACCCAACAATCCTGCTCTACAGTGTAGCACTAGGCGGTCAAATACGGTGAAATTGTACGTGTCGCCCGCGGGAAGCACGTAGCTTTTATGTAACACGCTTGCAAGATAAGAGCCTTGTCCACTTACTGCGTTCTACGCTGCCTACCAACCGATTGCTAAACAGCTGTGTAGCTATGGGATTTGTTTGACGATGTTTGCACAGCTAATTAGCAGGATTTATTTCGGTGGTTCATGGAACCGGTGAAACTAACCAGTTGAATATCTTAATTACCATCATTTGCTGTTATGCCATCCATCATCTCGATGGTTGTTTTCGGAGGCGCAACTGATGATGGAATGCACTGTTGGAGGTTGCAGGTACACGCAATACCTCGCAAACATCGTGCAACACAAAGTTCAGTGAACGGATCAAGGTGGTTTTGGGGGGTATTTCCCTAATCGGCGTACTGATGCTGATTTGCTGTCCAACACTTTCTTTTCATAGCTTTCTCTTTCCAGGGAGGGGAATAGGTGTTGGGTTGGAGTTTTTTTTTGCCTAGCATTATGGTTGATCCAAGCTTGAGGCATTTTTTGTCCGATCGGTTAGGATTTCTGGGATTTCTGGACATGGACTCAGTCTTAGGACTTCTTGCCTCGGAAAAGCCTCCACCTGTTTATATATGGGTAGCAGGTACTCTGAGAAGCTCCGAGAGAAGTTCTTGCGCATTCTTGGGGCGTATGTCCACATTCCTGAAGCCGTCCGCTACGAAAGAATGCTTCTTATTGACCATGCGAAACCACACCCGCACAACGGCGTTTGCACCGCGTGTGATCGATGTGATCGATGGGCGGGGAAGGCCTAATCACTATGCAGCGCACGATCATCAGATTTTTTTCCCACTCGAAACGAGGGGATTTTATTCATTTCGGAGTAAGAGATTTCTCCACAACCACTCGGCAGGATCCACTCTTGACTGAGCGTTGAAGTCACCGGCGATGCACAAACTGCCATTTTTATGCCTCTGGTTGGCACGAAACAACAAAAGCAATAAAATCCCCGTCCCGCTGTAGATAACTGTGCTAGTACTAGCCCATGTGTACAGCCATTCAGGTTGCCAAGATGCGAATTCTCTTGGGTGGGTTTGAAGAAGATGTATTAGAAATGTCTCGGGGCTCGAGATGCTTCTACCTCTCCGTTAGCATGAGCTGTGCCTGGGATGTGTGTGGGTTTGAGAAACCGGTTTAATGATTTAATGTGGCGTTTGCGGGTAAAGCCGTCTGCCCCGTGGCACAACACAACAGCCCTCGTGTAAACAGACCGGGGTGGGGAGCACGAGAATTCCTATCCTCTCAACAAAGTCGCTTCGCCTGGTTATTATTTTCCCATTTCGCGTTTTCGCAAACCACCGGCGAGTCGGTGCCAGTTGGAGGAAACGATCTTCCCGTTTTTTTCGGTTTATGGCTTTGTTTGCTTTGAAAGTATATAAAAAATGGAACAAACGCAGCGGCAGGCAAATAGAATGTTATGAATGCATGAAAATAGAAACCATGTCCAGATGGGTTACAAAACAACAATGTCTCCGAGGAGGAACTAATCCGTAGACGCCGTTTGTTTTTGTTTTGCTTGTTGTTTTGCTACAAACTGGTTTTTGATTTAATTTGATTACTCATAACCAAAAATGGTTCCGCTGCACCGATTTCTCTCAAAACGGCCGCTACGGAGGGTACCCGCTAAATGGGTTTTAGCACCGGCAAACATCCACACCATTTCCACCTTGGTTCAAGGGCAGTTCATTTGCGCCTTCTGCGAGCTCGCTAGAAAATAGTGCAATAAATTCTATTTGCATGCCGGAATCTTTTGCCCAACGAAACCACGGTGACAGCTGCTTCCTTTGCGATAAGAAGATGGGCCTGTTATCAACTTTTAATCATTTGTTTGCAAAGGTTAATTTATTTAATAATTGTTACTTACCTGTCTCGTGTTCCTATAGATATACCATTCTGCCTCTCGCCGATGTCCATCGTCCATCTGGTGATGGAGGAGCCCCTGCTTGCCAAACATCAGAATGATCGTAAAGCAAGATCACTTGCGCACAGCCATGCCCACGGAGCGGAGCCGGCGGACGACGATGAGATAGCTGCGGATGCACGGATCGAAATAACGCCGGCCGAGTTTAAGGATCTATGTCCGGCGTTCTTGGTGCAGCTCGATCAGCGCGCCTGCTCGCAAAAACTTCGGAAGGAGGCCAATCCCCACAAGGAGAGGAAGGGTTTCTCACAAGGTTGGTACAAGAGAGGAGAATAGTCACTCGCTTTTGAAAGATTCAAATCACTTATCATTTATGCCGACTAGCAACTCACTTTGTAAAATTGAAATCACTCACTCATCTTGTAGAATAGCGACAAACTCCATAAGGATAAAAATCACTCGTTCATCGTGCCTAGTGACTCACTCTTTAACGATTCAAATCACTCACTTTTGGATTCAAATAACTCACTCATCTTCCTGAATTGCCACTCTCTCTGTAAAGAAACAAATCACATACTTATCTTACCGACTAGCGACGCACTCTTTACAGATTCAAATCACTAACTTATCTTGCTGATTAATGGCTCACTCTTTAACGATTCAAATCACTCACTCATCTTGACGACTGGCCTCTCACTCTTTAAGGATTCAAATAACTCATTTTTCCCACTATCAGCTCACTCTTTAAGGATTCAAATCACTCACTCATCTTGACGACTAGCGGCCCATTCTCAATCTCAATAACTGTGCACATCTCTAGTCTGTAAAGCATTGGAGTTCCTTCTTGAACTAGAGATCTAAACTCTAAACTTCTTCTCTCCCTCTCTCTATAGCTTGGATCTACGCCACGGCATGCGTACTGATCATCTCGCTCTGTGGACTGATCGGGGTAGCGATGGTACCGTTGGCGAAATCCATTGCCTACGACGACATACTACGATTCCTGATCGCACTCGGTGTGGGAACGCTGTGTGGCGATGCGCTGATGCACCTTCTTCCACATGCACTGCTCCCGCACGGTGAGGATCATCATCATCACGGTGAGGCGCACGATCACGACGGTGGACACGATCACGCCGCGGAACAGAGAGCCATGTGGCTGTGCCTGTGTGCCTTCGGGACGGCGTTCTTCATGTACAGCTTGGAGATGATTTTACCCCTTTTCCGGGAGGGAGACGGTGGTCATCATCACCACGGTCACTCGCACGGGCACTCCCAGAGCTCGAATCGAGTCGAGCCAGGCACGGCTCCATCATCCAACCAACAGCCCAACAGTCACCAGCATCACCACCATCACCACACTCACCGGGGAGATGATATTGAGCTGGACCTGACGGATGGCGTAAAGGATAAGGAGGCTAAAACGATGCTGCAGAAGAAGAGCACCCGCAAACCGATGGCGGCGGTTGCTTTCATGGTGATACTGGGCGACGGGCTGCACAACATTACGGACGGGTTGGCGATCGGGGCGGCCTTTGCCGTCGACCCGGTAACCGGGCTGGCCACCTCGTTCGCCATCCTGTGCCATGAGCTACCGCACGAGCTCGGTGACTTTGCACTGCTGCTGCAAACCGGTGTCAGTATTCGAAGGGCCATCTTCCTCAACATCGTCTCCTCAATTCTCAGCTTTGTCGGTAAGAACAGACAGAAACAGCTTTTCGCAAGGATTTCTACCAATTGACGTTTCCGTTTTCCTTACCTCCAGGCATGGCACTCGGTTTGCTGCTGACGGGTATGCACGAGTCGGTCGTGAGCTGGATCTACGCGGGAACGGCCGGCACCTTCCTGTACATTGCGCTATCCGATCTGGTACCGGAGATGCGCAACGATGTTGCCAGAAGCGAGCAGAAGCTAAAGGTGATACTGATCCAGCTGGTGGGATTAGCTCTGGGAGCTGTCATTATGCTGCTGATCGCGCTGAATGAGCAGGGGTTGCAGAAGCTGTTCGACTAGGCAGTGTTGTTTGCTTGTTGTGTATGATATTAGTGTTAAGTTTTAAGTAGCTTTTAGATACAATAAATTGTACTTTTCTTAGAAACTTAGCGAATGGAGTTTACTTTTGGTCTTCATTGCACACACCTTGTAGCTCGACTTTCGTTTCCACTTCTAAAGAGGTGTCACTGTGTTCAGATTCAATAACAATGTTTCATCTGTACCAAGCAACATATTTCTTCCTAAATCCGAAATAATTAATTTTTAATATGTCTCATATGTTGTATCTTGTGATTTTTTTACAACGCAGAAAAGGAAGTATTTCTCTTGATTCCCTTGAAAAGGAATAATTACTTAAAACTATTTTCCATTTCTGTTCTTTCCAGTTAATTATGAGCATGTGCAACGGCTTAATTGAAACATTTGAAAACGCCGTAACGCTCCGTAACGCTACCGTAGCGCTCTGCGTGCTTCCATTGCTGTCAAATCGTCTGTCAGCTGATTTGGTTTGTTTTGTTTTCGTATCGCAGTGCGGTTCTGTTTGCTCGGGGTGGTTCTGATTCAAATTTATTCAAAATTCCCATCATTCCAAAATGCTAGACAAAGTGAAACACATTATTTTAGTGCTATCGGGTAAGGGTGGTGTTGGAAAGTCAACCGTTAGCACACAACTCGCCCTAGCTCTGGCTGAAGCAGATCACAAGGTAAAGTTACTTTGTCCCCCTTATCAGCGCTGTATTTCTAATCGTGAAGCACTCACTATTCCCCTTCGTAGGTTGGCCTGCTCGATATAGATCTGTGTGGACCGTCGGTACCGTTTCTGCTCGGGCTCGAAGATCAAGATGTGCACCAGTGCGACGAGGGTTGGGTGCCGGTGTATACCAGCGCGGAAAAGAAGCTGGCCGTCATGTCGATCGGCTTTCTGCTCAAGAACCGGTCCGATGCCGTCATCTGGCGCGGGCCGAAAAAGACCGCAATGATTAAGCAGTTCCTGGAGGACGTGAATTGGGATGAGCTGGACTATCTTATCATCGACACGCCGCCGGGCACGTCCGATGAGCACATTACCGTTATGGAGTGTCTCAAAACGGTCAACACGGATGGGGCGATCATCGTGACGACACCGCAGGAAATGGCACTGGAGGATGTACGCAAGGAGGTGACGTTTTGCAAGAAGACGGGCATTCACATACTGGGAATAGTGGAGAACATGAGCGGGTTCGTCTGTCCCAACTGTTCGGAGTGTACGAACATTTTCTCGTCCGGAGGAGGCCATTCGTTGGCCGAACTGGCAAAGGTGCCGCACCTTGGGACGCTACCGATCGATCCGCGTGTTGGTGAGCTGGCGGGGACGGGCAAATCGTGCGTAAAGGAAATGCCTGACTGTACAACGAGCGAAGTGTTGAGGGAAATTGTTCGGATCATAACGGTTGGAGGCCGAGAGCAATAAAAATCGCTTATTTTAAATGCAAAAATTGTCTTTCTATTCTAAAAAATGCTTCTCTTCTTTTAGATATGGTCACGCACCGTCACCTTGTGGTAGTAGTGGGGCGCTATCTCCGTCAGCCAGTGCTGTTGAATCACGGTAATATCCTTCATAAACAGCTTGGTCGTGTGAATCAGCTCACAAAACACAACCCACTGGGGCTGCTGCTCGGTGTACAGGGCGGACAGTGGATGTATGCTTAGCTCGGTGTTGCCCCGCACCGTCCGGTACACGCCGGAATGATGCAGATAAGCAGCGTACGGGAAAAACCCGGCCACCACGCAACGGCAGATCGTTTCCACATTGCCATTACACGAGCGCAGCGGAATGTTGAGCTCGCGTTCGAGCATACTCGCCAGCTGGGTTTTAATTTCGTGCGCACGCTTTAAATTACGGTAAATGAGAAAATTGCGACCGCAAAACTCCTTTGTCCGTCCCGCCTCCACGAAGGCACAGTACACGTTTAGCAGCGTGATGAGATCCCCTTCCGCAACCTCGAAGTTGCGCTTCGCGATCCGGCCCCTTATCGCCGCCTGACCACCGGCCGGTTTGGAGAAGACGGACTGAACCTGCAGCATCGCAATGATGACGAGAATCTCCTCCGAGCAGCCCATCTCTCCCGCCTTGTACAGCATCTTAGCCATCATCGGTGGTATGGACATTTCGGCAAGAAAGTACCCAACCGGAGACGTTAGATTCCCGTCGGCATCGAGCGCCTCCAGTGCGTACAGTGTCTCGAGACAGGCGAGCAGATTTTTGGCCGGCGGTGGGGAAGGAAACGTAAAGCGCAGAATGTTGTCGATACCGAGCGCCTTCAGGAAGAGCACCGTGCTGCACAGATCCGAGCGACGCATTTCGGGTGGAGTGTGCTCGGGAAGTTTTTCCCACGCTTCTTCCGTGTAGAGGCGGTAGACCTTTCCGCTGCGGATGCGCCCGGCACGTCCGGCACGCTGTTCGGCGGCCGCTTTGCTCACCGGCACCACCACCAAACTGTCCGTAGTGCTGTCCGCCGAGTACCATTTTAGCTTCACAAAGCCACAATCGATTACTGAAACGTCAATGAGAATGCTAGATTTTTTTTCCATTGATTGGCTTAAACTTTCCAAACATCACTTACCATACACAATTCCGGGAATCGTAACGGACGTTTCCGCAATGTTGGTCGCCAGCACCACCTTCCGGACGCCCTTTGGTGCGGTAAAGAACACTTTCAGCTGGTCCGCGTTTGCCAGCGTACCGTACATCGGTAGTATCTGCATGTCTTCCTTGCCGCCCATCTCCTGGTGCTCCCTTAGTAAATCAACCGCCCGCAGTACCTCCTCCTGTCCGGTCAGAAACGCCAGCACGTCTCCCTTCCCTTCGGTGCGATGTATCTTCATCACCGTGCTGACCGTTTCCTTCACATAGTCCGGGCACGGTTCCCGAAGGTAAAATATTTCCTGCGCATACATCCGTCCCTCCACCGTCAGTATAACGGCCGTATCTTTGCCTTCTCCTTTGGGCTTGAGATTAAAAAAATCCCTAAACAGCTCCGCATCGACCGTGGCCGAGGAGAGGATAATTTTAAGGTTGGGACGCTTGCGAGCAATCTTTTTCAGCAAGCCCAGTGCCGTATCGGTCAGTGTGTTGCGTTCGTGCGCCTCGTCCACCATGATGACGGCGTACTGCGTGAGCAGCGGGTCGGCTAGCATCTCGCGCAGAAGGATGCCTTCGGTCATGTACTTGATCTTGGTTCGCTCCGGGTCACACTTGGAGATGAAGCGGATTGAAACGCCAACGGTTTCACCGCACAGCTCCCCCCTTTCGGTGGCGACCCGGTCGGCGAGCGTGATGGCCGATATCCGGCGCGGCTCGGTAATGCCGATCAGTCCCTTGGTGTGCCATCCGAACTCGTACAGGTACTGAAAAGAATGAAAGAAAGTATAGAATTTTGTTAGTTAAAATGATACATATAAGACTAACATGTGCTCTTAGTCATTCGGAAGATCGCTATTCTATACACTTGGATGGAGTTATTCAGGACGCCTATTTCTTCTGCCGCTTCAGAGTTTAAATTTTCAGAGAAAATTGAGTTTTAAATGTACCGACCTGTCCCAAGAATTATAGGACACAGGATCATATTGTGAATTCTTTTCACGTCACTTCTTGACGAAAACTTGACCATCAAATCATTTTTATTCTAATACATCGTATAAATAAAAATGATGTACTTCTGCTCGTTGTATGAGAAGTAGCGTTACTTAGGCATCTTGTAGGGAAACGTTTCTCAACCTTTTCAGTACAAAACAAAACAAATACTACGCTTATTATAAACAGCTGGGACATTCTTAATAAGATCGATTTATTTTTATTTTTGTGATTTGCATTTCGATGTGATGATTAGCATTCCTCACGATTGCAACTCTACTACAACAGTACACATCACCACATTCAACTATATCTCATCTCTTCTTTCTGTTTCACTCTTTTTATATATAATTTTTATAAATAATACATCATCTCTTTTCTTCTCCCCTACCTCTATATCTTCTCTTTCAGATACATGTATATATTTTTCTGTTTTACAACGTCCGTTAAATGTTTTTTTTTTTTCTCCCGTGGCAAGAATGACACATCTTTCTCACTCACCGTTTTTTGTGTATGTTAAAGTCGCGTTAAAGGTTAGTTTGTTTGCTGTTACTTCCCGTGAGGAGGAAAGGCCAATACGAGCGGGGAACTTATTAACGATGCTGTTGATTAGTACAACATAACAGGGGCAACACACCGGGGGTCATTTGCATTTCATTTGCTAAGTAGTATAGTGTGGAGGTGTGTACGCTGGATGCATTATTTAATGCTAACAAATTACAAGGCGCGCGCGAGTACAGTGCACGAACTGTTCAAGAAAAACAAAACAAAAAAAAAAAACACAAGCACACGGGCACAAAATTCCCCAGCTGACACAACATATATAAAATGCCATGGGGGATTCATTACATACAGGATCACACACATCCTACGCTTTCAAGTAAAAATAACCACTTATCTAGAATTATATTCCACACCGATTCTACTTTTTAAAAGAGAACGTGCTTTTGTCTGTTGTTTTAAAAAAAGAGTACGAACATTTTTCCACATTACTCTGAGTACAATAGATGTTTTTTTTTCAATAGTAAAGAACTCTCTCCACATTTGCCTTTCTCGCTTGATACATTACAACACTGTACAATGAAGTGTAGAAAACATTTTACCGAAAGGTACTAATATACTAACTAGCACTATACCTCTAAAGGGTGATGTACAGTAAATAATGATAATAATGAAGGCTGTGTTATCTGTGCAGTCCAAGCAGCTGCTCAATGTGCCACTGCTGCTGCATCTCGCACTGTGCTTCCTAAGCAAAAACCGCGCACTACACTCTCCATCACTCTCTTTATACACAAAAACACATACATAATAGATAGATGTACAACGATCTTATCACTGTAAAACAATAACGGCCAAGGCCCCCGAATTGCTCGGCTGATTGCAGTACTCTTAACTAAGTTCGAGCGCATTTAATCCACCCGGCATATCTCTCTCTCTCTCTCTCTTGTTACTCTCTTTTTAAGGCTTAATAAGGAAAGGAGGGTTTTCTTTGAGGGTTGTTAATAATTTCGTGATTTTCTGTTTAAGTTAACAAATAAGGAGATAAGGTGAGTGTCTAACACGTACATCACACGATTACAATAATCACACACATGCACACAAGGGTAGGGCGAGAACACGATACAACGGGTGGAGAAGAAGGATACAAGAAACGACTGAAACAAAAAAGGGCTGGAAGGACACCACAACGGAACGGGGCAGATGTTGCTGAATGAACAACGGCGGGACGGACACAGGACATCTGTATGCGTGTGTTTGTGTGTGTTTGTGTGTGTCTAAGGGGGAATTGCCTCACCTCCTGTTACTCACTTCTGCCCAGCGGGAAACCCCAAGGAAGAGACAGAATGTTTAGCGTTAGTGCAATCACAACGAGGTATTGTTCACCGTGAGCGATTTGTAGATAAAGTTCTGCACGCCGAGCAGATGCATCTCGGCGACGCTGATGATCACCAGCAGGGCCACGTAGCCGGAGTACTGGATCATTCGCAGGTACTCCCACAGCTTATCACAGAAGATGCTCAGCAGCAGAAAGTGGAGCAGCGCGTGCACGTTAAAGATGCGCCACAGCCAGGCGATGAAGAAGAAGCCGGTCGAGCGGAACACCGACTCCTGGTGCAGGTACTGAACCGGAGTCACATTTTCCCGCTCGAGCATATCCTGGTAGATGGCGATGTACCGGTTCCAGCCGGTCGAGCTCAGCAGCAGCATGCCGGTGTAGCAGAGCACCTTGCGGGCGACCTTCTTCGTCGTTACCTTTACCTTGTAGATGACGCCCGACTCGGAGCTGGACTTCGAGTCCGACACCGGGATGATCGACTGGAGCTGCGTGTAGCCGCGCCGCGGAGGGTTGTTCTTCAGAAACACAAACACACCGATCATGAGCGCAATGCAGCCGAGCCCATCGCAGATACCGTCGATGTAGTACCCGGCCGACCCGATGTCCGATCGTTCGCCGCGGATGTGTTTTTTCGCGCGCGCCACATGCCCGTCGAGATCGTCCAGGAACGTGCGGAACTGGAACAGCACCACACCGATGCGCCGGTAGCCGAGCGAGTCCGATGCGATCATGCGACCGGCCGCGATCGCCACAAACACGTGGAAAAAGGAGATCATGTTCGGCGTCACCAGATCGCCCTTGGAAAAGCCGGCCACATTGTCCACGATCGTGGCGATCGGAGCGAACAGGTAGTGGTTGGTGTGGTCCAGCATCATCGCCTTCACCGTAACGTCGCAGAGCGGATTTAGGTCGCAGTTTACCCACGCCACATCTTCGTACCGCACGATATGCCGGTTGAGCTGCAGGGGCACCGTCGAGGAGGATGGCGTTAGCAGTGGGGAAGTGACCGTGCTCGGGTGGCTACCGCCGGGGACGGGCTTTAGCAGCGTGCTGTTCGCGGCCAGCAGGAACGGATCGGTATCCCGGATCGGATAGTCCTGGATGCGGATGTACAGGTTGACGTCCATCCAGACGAAGAACGTTATTAGGAGAAACAGCAGGGACAGCAGTATTTTGCTGACCTGCGAACTTGGGCCCACCATGACTGCAAGAGTGTTTGCTAAGTTAATAGTTTGCTAAGAATAATATAAAACCTTTGTCCCCTTTCAAATAAACCTGTCCCTAGATGTATTTTTCTTAATCCTATTAGCTCAACACTTTAAACTCTATTCAATCTGAAGCTGATAACGACTTAACGCAATGTACTAATATAAGGCTCTAATGCTTCTGTGTCATAAAAAAAACCAAAAAGGTACGGCTGTGTACAGAACGTCCTTAACGATCGACAACGAAAAGCCAACTACAAGAGTTGCGGTTTCCGGGATGACAGGTGGACAACGACTAACGACCTAAACACGCCACTCTACAACCACTACTACTACTAGACCCCGTGTTTTCGTTCGTTCCGTTCCGTTCGGTTCGTTCGTTCGGTCGCTGGCTGGCTCGTGTGCTCCCGATTTTACGCTACGTGAAGTACGCGTTCTCGTCCACAATCCAGAAGGCCAGGATGGCCACCCACCAAAGGGTTCGTTGCGCCTGTCTGTCTGTGTGTGTGTTTGTTTCTTTCCGAGCAGTTCTACACCACAGCGACGACGAACTGAAACGAAACAGAAAGGAGGGAACAGATGAAACAAAACCCGCTTGATACCAGCCAGAAGGAGAGGGGGGGGGGGGCAGCGGGCTGCTGCATTGCCGCTGACCGGGTATGCAAAAATACGCTGAGCGTGCCTTTTCACGTTGACGCTAGAGCATTAAGAGCGGAAGTGCAGCGGCACCGAAGAAGAATGTTAAATAGTGTTCGCTTTTTAAACAGAAATCCAGAGATAAAAAGCCTTTGAACGGAAAATCGAAGAAGAAACCCCACAGCACGTCAATACGAAAAAACTTAAGCATCGTGCATACCGTGACCGCAGGTTTTAAATATTTCATGATGATATTTTTCATTTCAAGATTGCATTTTTACCGAGCAGAACTGTGATACAATCTGTAAAACAAGGTTCCTACACAAACACAAAACTCGGGTGCACACAATATCTATAATTCATGGTTCAATACCTTCACAATTCAGCAATACGGCCAGGCCGTTACTACTGAATAAAAAAAATACCTTTACAATTCCGCCAGAGCACCGATAACTTGCGCCCTTCTCCCCGGGAACCGCTACCTGGGTCCAAGTCCATTTGAAACTGAAAGTCACGAACTAGAATGGAAATGCAATTTGCATAAGTGAGACATTGTGCGGGACACGACCAACGCGGAATCACCCCACGCGGCCCACTTGTGAAACACCACGCGTTTTTTTTTTTGCCAGGAGTGGAAGGATGGCGTCATTGGCGACCAGTGCCCGCGAGTTGATCCTTTTGAACACGGGCTCATTGATTGAGAGCACGAGTCCTTGACATCGTGGTCGGGGGTTGCCCGTATCGCGATGCATACGTTATTGTGGCGGGACTATATATCCTCCAGCAAGGTGCAATTGGGATTTGGACAAGGCGCTGTGGAGCACCCGATCGGTGACACAGCGCTTGTGCGGGGAGGAGTAGCGAGGTGAAATGTCACATTATCAAGGTAATATCACTAAAGTGCCAACCCTTTCAGTCTCGAGCCCGAACATTCGTTTGGTGGAAATTGTCGCTCGAAAGGAGGGGACGAGGAAGTAGAGCAGGAAAAGGATTCACCGCCCCCGCCCCGATGTCCCAAATAGCACACAACACAAATGAAAGCGGAGAACCGTGGCCACAGTCGTACGCGGCCTTTTTATGCCCATTTCGCTCTATTCATTCGCTCAACTCACAGTCGATTCATTCAGTGTGCCTCCCGGTGGGAAATGGAGTGATTTGAATAATGTACAAGGACTTGTGTGTTGGAGCAGGGATTCCCCAACACCCCACCGTGATACGAGGGAGAGAAGAAGGGGGGGGCATGTATACTGAGTGTTTCCGATCTATAAGTAAAGCGGAAGGCTAAAATAGGAAAAACAAATTGCCTAACGGAGTGAAAAAGGATTATAGAGGATACGATTTCAGGGAAGAGAGCATATACAGCTTTGGAAGATTTTTTTGCATTGCAACTTCGGTGGTAAGCAGCTACGAATAGAGGGCTTTAATAGCTTCAGAGATTGTCTTGTAGAATGTTGTTAAAGTAGATTTTATCAAAAGTGTTGAAATAAAATCATCGAGTCGATTTTTTTGAATAGTGATGGGGATTTTCCACAATTGCTAGAACCGGATACAATGTATTTTTTTCTCCAGTTCAAAGCCTTATCAAATTGGAGAAAAATCAATGTACATACTAGAAAAACAATTGCTAACGATGGTGAGCGTTTTTCTGATAATTTAATGCGCCTTTTGACGACTTCCAGGACGGATACTGCGCTCCTCACTTTGGCAACAGCTCATATACCACATAATTAAATTATAAGCGAGAGGAATAAACATAGTGTTTTGATTCATTCAGTTTCCAGAACGATTCATTCATGTGAATTTTCAATCCCTACTCACCAAACAAATCTTTATTCTGAGTTCTAGGATCTGAGAATCTTGAGATTCATCAGAATTTATGGACCTTACTTACTTACTTATCGGCGGCTACAAACGCTTCGCGGTCTTGGCCTGCTGCAGCAAACTCCAAAGGTTTTGTGAGGTAAAATGCTTCCTCACCTCCGAGTCGCGGATGGACCTCTCTAGCACCAGGTTGAAGAAGGTACTGGCAAGCCCATCTCCCTGGCGCAGACCCTTGGTGGTAGCAAAGGATCCTCAAAGTTTTCCATCCAACTTCACTTGGCATGTGACCGTTGGTAATGGTCATTCTTGGCTTTGAAATCTATGAAGAGATGGAACGCGTTCAGCTGCTGTTCTGCCATCTTCTCCAAGATCTGCCGCATGGTGAAGATCTGGTCAGTGGTTCGATTTTTTATGGACCATAATTTTTTAAAATCCTCAATCATGAATTCCTAGATTCTAGGATCTTCAACTATTGATGCTTCCAGATTCATGAGTCTTTGTAGAATTATGACACCCATCAATGGGACGTGTGTACCGCAGAACTATGAACGATCAATTAAAACTATTAACGATCAATTAACCCTCTGAGCTCGAGCATTTTTCACTAGTTCAACACCAACGAAGATACATAAAAATCTATAAATACCAAGATTCATGCATCTCAATCTCTTCAGTCGAGATTCAAATGCATTTCACAATTTATAACTTCGTTGATACCGGCCTACCGTCCTGGTACTGGTGCTGGTATGTGCTTCTATTGTGCTATCTACTGCCACGGTTGTCTTATGATCTAATATTCATCTAAAATGCGAAATTCTATTCAGTACACAAATAAAAAGGTTACACCTATATCAATTGTGTCAATATTGAATAATTAATTATGTTGTGTCTTTAGGCAAGTTTTTGTGATTTTGTTGCAGACAACTACATCTAATGTAACCAATAATTATTATAAGCCCCTGAGGCTGAGATAATTTTATTTTTTTAATACTTTGTTCGGAATCTTCTTCCTGTTAAAATATTCAACCCGTTTCATTGCGATAAAAACAACTTTTCGCTATGTTTTTCTTGAATTTCCCCCACAATTTCACAAAAAAAAACAAACAGCACTTTCACTGATTTAACTTCCGCCGTTTCCAGCGAAAAACGAAAAACTTTCCTGCCCGCAAATAGGCGTAACGGAGTGACGGGTGGGAAAACAGACTACCATGTTTCACGTGTTGTGCGTTGCAAAAGAGGCCCCCCGTGTATGACCGGGGTATGGAAAACGCCACTCTATCACTACACGGCGAATGAAGCTAAAACCGTGTATCCTCGAGACCTCGCAGTATTAAATCAACAAGAGCTCTCCTAGGGTGGTTGGGTATTTGCCTTTTCAACGACGTCAGTCTCTTTTGGCACTATCTCTTCACGTGCATACGAAATTGTATCAAATGAAAGAAACAAACATATAAAGGTGGTTCAATATTTTTGCTGTTGTATGAAACTTTTGGCGTACGAGGCGTGTCACGCGTGTATGCTGAGTAGTGCAATGACACCACACAACTCAAAAACCCCAAAAGCATCCTTCCGTTTTGTGTTCATAAATATTGCAGACGTAAATTCCCGCTTTCGGCGAGCGTGAGGGTCTCTTTGTGACTGTGCCACAAAAATATCGGCTATGTATCGGGTTAATACGCGGGTTAGTCCCTCGCCAGGACGCACGTCATAGCGTCGTAAACTGTTGATAGTCCCACCATAAATAGTTTAGATCCTTCCGATACAGCAGACAAGCCAAAAAAACAACAACTGTGGCTGCTGGGCGGGACTGTCACTCCTTCCCTAACGTGTCACAATTACGGAAAGGCGCAGTAGAATGGTTTTGCTTTTTTCATTTCGGTTCGCTACCCCACCAACAGGAGATCAAAATCGGTGGCCAGTGACTGACGGGTGGAGGAAAGGATCTAAAAATAGTACACCGCTTCTTTCCTCCGCTCATTAGTAGCCCATTTTACGGCACACAAACCTATCGTTCGGTGTAGGATGGATGAATGATTTAGTGTATCGCCTCGGCCTGTGCCCTTGTGTGTTCACCCATCGGTCAGAGGACAGAGCAGGGATTGACGAGGCCGGCGATGGTTCAATTTATTTGTTTATCATTACCGGCTTGTGCGAGATCAAAATAAGGCGAAAAGATGGCGTCCGAAATGTCACAAGACATTTTTGGATAGTACGCATTTAAGTGTTGTTGAAAAGAATTTTGGGAGAGTCAGCCGCGCGCGCTATCAAAGGGTCATCTCTTCTATACCGTCAGGGTGTTGACATTCCAGTTTATTGATAGTCGATAAGGCTTTCAACTGAAGACAGCACCAAAAACGGTGGAATTCAATATTAATTATTGGATTTCCGTCCATGGTTTGTTATTGAAGTCTATTTCGGTAACATTCTTACCATTAAGCTGTGTACCATTTTCTTAGCTGTGAAAAAAAAATCTTAAGATCGTCTTATTCATATTCATCAGATCCTTAACCTGGTTTAAAGGTGTTGTTATCGAGGAGAGAAAGCTATTTCTAACTCCGAGGAGAAAGGCAAACCAGACATCTTGTCACACTCTCTGCTTAAAACATTTCGGCTCTATACTTGACCGAAATTTGCCTTAACCACTTTCTTATATTCTAACCCTGATATTGGCCGGATTGAATATGAAAGACATCTTGCTCGGTTTAGAGAGCAACTACAATCCAACATGTCATATAGCTTAAAAATAAAATACAATCGAAAGTAAATATCTACTGTATAACTATTTAAACCATAAACAGCTGCAACATTGTTACAAAATCAACCTACCCTACACTGCCCATCACAATACCAAGAACAAATCTCTGGATACAATCATCGCGTAATTAGGCGCACCCACGTGTCACGTCAGCTCATAATAATGCGCCGGTAAAAATCAAGACTTCCAGTTCGTAAACTAGTTAATTTCCCTCTTCCTGAATAAATACACCGTACACACGCAAAGTTCGTACGCAACCGTCCACGTGAGAGTTGCAAACTGCAAAGCTTCCCATTTCTTTGATGCCTTTAAGCATCGATCATTTCCAAAATCATTCGTAACCAGTCGTATGCACTAAAACGTTTTTAGAACGTGAAATTGGTAGTTAAAAGCGAATTATTTCTATGCACGCTCAATTGGAACGTTTCGTGAGTTTGCAAATCATCGTCGCGTCAAACATTCTGACCTCAGCATCGG